>CM032328.1:64627002-65009502 GCA_019022515.1 Quercus aquifolioides | reverse complement strand
GGTAGATGTAGGATGTGTTTAATACTTCAAGGAACAAGGTTTCAAGTACAAGTTTTAAAGTCATGCAAATCTATCCAAGAATCAAGTGAAGAAGTGCTGGATTTTAAAGTTCGATAGCTAGCTCGATAGATGACATCTATTGAGGTTTAAAAGGCAGCTTTTGCCTGATGCTCTACAGTTGCTCGATAGATAACCTATCTATCGAGATTTATAGAAATTAGTTTTTCAGATCTGATTTCACTCCAATCCATGTATACATGTTTAGGCTTTCTTTTCTCACAACCCTAAACATATATAAGGATTATTTTAAGGGCTGTCACAATAGATGCAAGTGAGTGCAACTTGATGCAAAGGTTTTTCACAAGCATATTGTGACCGAAGACAATTTTCCCTAGTTCATCTTTCTCTTCAAGAAGCTGTTGCGTTTGTACGTCGTAGGGTTTTGTAACTAAGGAGCTTCGTGATCTTCATCGTATTGATGAACTGAAGAACTTTGTAGCCAACATCCTTCTCAAGTTGGTGGTTAGTCACGTACTTGGATTAGTATATCAATTGGTTAGTCATGTACTGGGAGCCGTGTATTGAAAATGAGAGATTATCATTACAGAATAAGTCCAATTGGGTATTGGGGTAAGGGTTCAACTGTAGGTTGGTATAAGATACTGGGATTCCTTTACTTGTAATCGCTTGTTTTGATAATAGTAGATTCTAGGGGGTGGTGACCTTAAATTCATCCGGTGGGGTTTTGCTTCGGTGGTTTTCTCCATTCGTAAACAAATTACCGTGTCAACTTTATTTTCCGCTGCATATTAATTTAGTTGGTGATTTTTTTTGTGCTACCACACGTATTGCATGTTAATCGGATTAATTAATTAACTTGGCTAATTAATTGATTAATTTATCACAAGGAGTCAATACATTCTTGGCCTATCAGAACCCTAAAATCCCCAAATAATCTCTTTATCTTCCTCCTCATCCTTGAACCCTAAAATCCCCAACTCAAACCCATTGTCAATCGAAAACCTAAATTGGTGAACTGAGATACCGATTTACAAAAATCACACTGAATCTCGCAATTTGAAGGGGGAATGATAATGAGATTGGAAGAGGGAGAACATCACGAGAATTTGCGATTTGGAGTTTCAAGTGTGTAGCAGTGGGTCTAAGTTTGAAGCTCGAAAAGGTAACTTCTTTTCACTTTCTCTCAGTCTTTGTGTATGTATTTATGTCTCTCTCTCTCTCTCTCTCTCTCTCTCTCTCTCTAACTTTTAACATTTACCATATCTATCTCTCTCATGGGTTAGGGACCACTATTTATTTTATTGTTTATGCTTTCACTATTTAAATTATTGTTTATGCTTTTATTTCTATAATGTTGTCTGTTTGGTTGGTGTTTTCTATTTGGCCTTTAAGGGATCAAAGTGGTCCTTGTGTTCCCTATTATCATTAAGCCTGAATTTTATATTGTTTTGCGTTCCATGATGGAGGAATATTGTTATGAATGTAATAGTGTCAGTGCATGTTTGACTGTTTGGTTGGGTTTTGTGTTTAATTATTGGATTAAATAATGTTAACTATATGTTTCATGCATGCAGAATGGACGAGTTCTTTACTTTGTATGTGCATCATAGTGGGTATTTCAATAAAATCCTAAGGAGTATGTGGGGGGTGATGTGGGGGTAGTAGATGATTGTGATCTTGATAAGTGATCTAAGGTAGAAATTGAGGCCATCTTTAAAGATTTTGGGTACACATCTGTGAGTAGGCTGTGGTACAAAATGTCTAGGGATAATCAGGAGGGTAGGATGTTCCACCTGATTAATGATGATCATGATGCAATGTTTATGACTAATTTGGTGAGGGGTTATGGATAGATTCATGTATATGTAGAGCAGCTAGTACATGAGCCTATCCTAATTAATGGTGGTAAGGGTGTGACTCTGGATCTTGTTGTAGAGCCTGAGGATGTAGAGCCTAAGGATGTTAGTGAAGCTGATAGGTACACGTCTAGTGAACTTGAACCTGCTTATGATAGTTTTTATAATGGTCAGGGTTATTTTTGTAGTAGTGGTTCTAATGATGAGGAGTTGTTGACACCCCATTTTGCAACCTACATTTGACTTCACATGGAGGGTAAAAGGGTAATTTCACCTTGGAAATAGGCATCTTAATTGTAGCCTTTAGATCCTTAATTTCATTTTATCAAAATGATCTTGATGTTGTAGCAATCAAATCGACTGGTCATAAGCCCTAATCAGACCATCAGATTAAAAGTTATCATTAAATCAATTTTTAATGGTTGAGATGCATTATCACAAATTGAGTCTGATTATATGTGATTATGAACAATTGATTCTAATTGGTTATAATTATAATCAATTTGAAATTAATGACGTGTCATAATTTGATTGGTTAGGACTACATCTTATGGTAAGGTTGCAAACACTTAATTAATTAGATAGTCAAACATTAATTATTCAATGAGTAATTTGTGTAATTATCTTTTTCCTCTCTCTCTTAAAGATAACCCCTTTAATCCTATATGTTAAAAAAAGATAACCCCTTAACCATGTCCCTTAAAATTAGGCATTTTCACTTCTCCTTAAACATAAATAAATTTATCTTTTTCTCCATTTATTATTATTTTTTTAAACCTCTCTTTTTCTCTTAGTGGAAGGGGTAGCCCTTCCTATAAGGTAATTATCTTAGTTTTGTTTCTTTCTTTATTGTTTTATTTCTCATATGATTTTGATTGTTGTATATGATTTTGATTTATTTGTTATGGAAATTGTAAGAAGAAAATTGAAATGACAAACACTGTATAATTATTTTTTAGGATTATTGGAGTAATTATAGTTGTTGTATATCTGCTTTTATGGGGGCAAAAATAAGGAATTAAGGACAAAATGAGATCGAAGTCAGACAATGAAAAATGTTCAAGAGATGGCGTAGTTTTCTTACCCTATTTGTTTTGTTTTGTTATTGTTTTGTTTTTTTTTCCTTTTTCCCTTTTTCCCATTCTTTTCTCTTTTAATTCTCCTTAAAAGTTATTATTTTGTTGTATATGAGTGAGTTACATGTGTGAATATTGACGGGACTGACGAATTTGTCTCCCAGAGATGATCTCAACGATACAGACGAGGACATCCTCAGACGAGCTAAACAAATACCCACGTCACTGACGAAGGCAATCAGGCCATTCAATGCGGCCAATTATACCCGGAGCGGTTACAGAGCCAGCTGTATGAACCGTTGGAGCACATTAAAGCCACATTACAAAGCATAAAACGTTACCAAGAGGGACATTAAGGCCACCATAACTACCCCAACGACTAGGAGCTGTAAAAACATATATAAGGCCCTCACAATATCAACACAAGGTACGAGAAATACTCAGATAATTTTACTGTTATTCTACGATTCTATTTTAACTTACAAAGGGCTCCCTTGTACTGACTTTGGCATCGAAGACGTTGTGGTAGGCACCACACTGGTGACCATCTTTGAGGATACATTCACATAGACTGGGGATTGGTTCTGTTTGCCCACTGACGAACTTACACTTCATCAGTTTGGTGTCGTCTGTGGGGACGACATTTTCGTATTTAGATTTGAAAACGTAGTTTCCAATCAACTATAACGTTTAGATGGAGTCCAATCAAGATTCTGCAGCCTTGGCTCAGCAAGTCCAGGCCCTAGCAGCCACCGTTGAAGAGCTTACTAGACAAAATCAGGAAATGAAGTTACGGCTTCAACAGGAGAAGAATCGATCCAAAGGCAACTTGGAGGACGAGGGAGATAGCCATAGAAGAAGTGATCATCGAAGACCTACTACTCCAAATGAACAGAATTCAGATCTTCTTCGAGAGATGAGGAAGGAGATGGACAAACTGAGGAACGCAATCAAGGAGAAAACAAATCGGAGTGTGGATAGAATGGTTAGGGCAACAGACTCGCCCTTCACTTCGGCAGTCCTAGAGTGTCCGGTGCTGTCGAAATTTTGACTACCCCAACTTGAGCCGTTTGACGGGCTCAAAGACCCCCAGGACCACCTCAACACCTTCAAGACAATGCTAGGCCTTCAACAGCCACCTGACGAGATACTGTGCCGTTCCTTTCCCACCACCCTCAAAGGAGCGGCAAGAGAATGGTTCACCAAGTTGCCAACATCGTCCGTCGATAGCTTCGAGCAGCTGAGTAATGCCTTTTTACACCACTTCATTGGAGGAAAATGCCCTAAGAGGTCGGTGGACCATTTACTCACCATTAGACAAGGAGAGAAAGAAACCCTGAGGTCATATGTACAGCGCTTCACTCGGGAGACCTTGGAGGTAGATGAAGCTGACGACAAGGTGCAGCTAACGACCTTCAAAGTGGGACTGAGGTCCAGAGAGTTTGTGGCTTCACTCGCGAAGAATCCTCCTAAGACGATGGCAGAGACACTTCTGAAAGCACATAAGTATATGAATGCTGAAGACGCATTAGCAGCCATAAGGGATGTAGAGAGGCCAGGAGACAAGGGAAGGAAGGAAGATGATCGTAGAGGACAAAAGAGGGAACGCCCAGATCTTCGGAGCAATGATAGGGGAAAAAGGAAAGACGATAAAACTCCTCGAATGGTAAAATTTACCCCTCTAGTTATGTCTGTTGACAAAATTTTAACGCAGATTAAGGACGAGCACTACCTCAAATGGCCGAGGCCATTACATTCATCCCCCAACGTTCGTGATAAGAATAAATACTGCCGGTTTCACAAGGATCATGGCCACTACACAGAAGATTGTCGGGACCTAAAGGAGCAGATAGAGGAGTTGATACGGAAAGGGAAACTGCAAAAGTATGTGAAGAGAAGAGAGTCTAGCAGGTTCAGGGACGGTAACAAAAACCAGCGCGACTCCTCGTCAAAAGACGAAGATAACACGTTCCAGCCCCCACATAATGTAATTGGGGAGATAAAGACAATCGCAGGAGGACCATTCACGGGTGGGTCATTCAGATCCCTCAAGAAAGCATGCCAAAGACAGGTGAACAACGTCTACATGATACCTCCATTTAAGCAAAAACGGACGGACCAGGACATGTCTTTCAATGAAGTAGATGCCAGGGGAGTGAAACAGCCTCACAATGACCCTTTGGTCATAATGCTGACTATAGAGGGATTCAACACCAAAAGGATCCTCGTGGACAATGGTAGCTCTGCAGACATCATCTACCTTCCTGCTTTTCAGCAGCTGAAGCTAGATCCAAGGAGACTGCGCTCATTTGACTCCCCCCTCGCCAGTTTCAGTGGAGACAGGGTATATTCCAAGGGTATAGTGATGTTGATAGTAACATTGGGACCTACCCGAGGCAGTTGACCCGTCAGCTGGTGGTAGACTGCCCCTCATCTTACAATGTAATTATTGGAAGGCCCACACTCAACAAATGGAAGGCAGCCACGTCCACCATTTGCCTGAAGGTAAAGTTCCCAATGGATAATGGTGTCGGCGAAGTAAAAGGAGATCAAGTCTTAGCCAGAGAGTGCTACCAGGTCGTCTTGGCTGTAAAGGAGAACCATACATGAATGATTGAAGAGAAGGAAGAAGATAAAATGGAAGCCCTGGAAACAGTGGAATTGGCCGAAGTAGAGGCAACCAAGACGACGAGAATAGGGACTACACTAAGTCCTGAGATGAGAACAAGGCTTGTCCAGTTCCTTAAAGAGAACCTAGATGTCTTCGCATGGAGCCACGAGGACATGCCAAGCATATCTCCAGAAGTCATTCAGCATAAGTTGAATGTAGACCCGGAGAGACAGCTTGTCCAGCAAAGATGGAGAGTTTTTGCCCCAGAACGAGACCAAGCAGTTATAGACGAAGTTAACAAACTGTTGACGACAGGTTTCATCTGGGAAGTGTACTATCCTGATTGGCTCGCAAACGTCGTCCTAGTGAAGAAGGCAAATGGGAAGTGGAGAAGGCAAATGGGAAGTGGAGAATGTGTGTAGACTTCACGGACCTGAACAAGGTATGCCCGAAGGATAGACCAGCTTGTGGATTCTACAGCCGGACATAAGTTGCTGACGTTTATGGACGCTTTCTCAGGATACAACCAGATAAAAATGGCTGAAGAAGATCAGGAGAAAACTGCTTTCATTACAAGCTAAGGGCTTTATTGCTATAAGGTAATGCCTTTTGGATTAAAGAATGCAGGAGTTACTTATCATAGGTTAGTGAACAAGATGTTCAGCAAACAGATCGGCAGGAATATGGAAGTATATGTGGATGATATGCTCGTCAAGAGTAAGGAAGAACTTGCCCATCTAGACGACCTAAAGGAGACGTTTGCCACCCTCAAACAATACCAGATGAAGCTGAATCCTAGTAAGTGTGTTTTTGGTGTAGCTTCAGGAAAATTCTTGGGATTCATGGTGTCCTAGAGAGGAATAGAAGCAAACCCGGAGAAGGTGCAAGCCATAATCAACATGACATTGCCCAGGACCGTCAAGGAAGTCCAGAAGCTTACAGGAAAGACTGCAGCTCTTAATAGGTTTGTCTTTAGAGCGACGGACAAATGTCTGCCCTTCTTCAAGACCTTGAAGCAAGCTTTCGCCTAGACCAACGAATGTGAAGCAGCGTTCTAGGAACTCAAACGTTACTTGAGTAATCCACCTTTCTTAAGTTCGTCCAAGGAAGGGGAAAACCTATATTTGTACTTGGCAGTATTAGCTACAGCCGTGAGTGTAGCCCTGATTCGAGAAGAAGGCAAAAAACAACTCCCAGTTTACTACATCAGCCAAGCTTTCCAAGGGGCTGAGTCCAAGTATCCAAGGATTGAAAAGATTGCGTTCGCGTTAATAGTAGCCTCATGCAAACTAAGACAGTATTTTCAGGAAAATCCTATCCTGGTGATGACAGACCAACCTATCAAAAAGTCCATGAACAAACCTGAGGCAGCTGAAAGAATGGTCCAGTGGGCAATTGAACTTAGCCAATTTGACATTAAGTACCATCCCAGGACAGCCATTAAGACACAAGCTTTGGCGGACTTCAACGCCGAGTTCACCTTCCCGGACAAGGACGGTCTCATTAACGAGGCCGAACGATAGACGGTACAGACCGATGGTTCATCAGCCCAAAAGAGGGGGGGAGTAGGGGTCGTCATAACCACCCCTGATGGAGAAGTGCTCAAATACGGGGTTCAACTAGAATTTTCGGCCACCAATAACGAGGCCGAGTACGAAGGAATATTGACAGGATTGAGACTCGGAAAGGCACTTGGAGCTAAGAACCTGTTAGTCCAAAATGATTCAAAGCTGGTGATAGGGCAGATCAAGGAAAAGCATGAAGCAAAGGAGGAGAGAATGTAGAAATACCTCAGGCTGACGAAACATCTGACTCGGAAATTTGATAAGGTGGAATTCGTACAGATCCCCAGAAGCTAGAATATGGTAGCAGACAAAGTTGCGAAAATCGCATCGTTAGAAGAAGGGGCGACGAGCGTGGGCTTGGTGATGGAAGTCCAGAAACGCCTCAACATCGAAGAAGTTCTAACATTTGCAATCCAGAGCACAAATAGCTGGATGGCACCGATCGTATCTTTCCTCCAAGACGGGCACTTCCCTCAGAATGCAAAGGAGGCCAAGAAGATCAAGAAGAGGGCAGCCAGATTTACGATCCTAAATGACACCTTATACAAGAGAGGCTTCTCCATGCCTTACCTGAAGTGTGTTGACAAAGAGGAAGCCAAGTACATTCTGGAAGAAATCCACAAAGGAGTTTGCGGGGACCATGCTGGCCCTAGATCCCTGGTAAGCAAGGTCATTCAAACAGGTTATTTCTGGCCTACTATGCAGGTGGACGCAGTAGAGCTCGTCAAGAAGTGTGACAAGTGCCAAAGATTCGGGAACGTCCAGCGACTTCTAGCAGAGAGACTGATGACGATAGCATCCCCATGGCCATTTGCATAATGGGGAATCGACATCGTCAGCCCATTGCCCTTAGGTAAAGGTCAGGTAAAATTCCTACTAGTTGCTATTGATTACTTCATAAAATGGGTCGAAGCAAAGGCACTAGCAACCATCACTAAAGCAAGAATCCAGAGCTTCATGTGGAAGAATATAATTTGCAGGTTCGGGATTCCAATGATGATTATATTAGATAATGGGTGGCAGTTTAACAGCCAAGGCTTCAGGGGCTTTTGTTTAGGCCTAGGCATCAAGAACTAGTTCTCATCCCCGGGACATCAACAGGCGAATTGGCAGACGAAGGTGAGGAATCAGACACTGCTCAAGATTATCAAAGCTAAGCTGGACGACGCAAAGGGTGCTTGGCTAGAAGAATTATCCAACGTCTTGTAGGCCTACAGAACCACAACAAGAACCCCAATAGGAGAAACCCCCTTCAAACTCACCTATGGCGCTGAAGCAGTAATCCCGGTCAAGGTGGGGATTACCACTATCAGGCGAGAGATCTTCCATGAGGAGAGAAATGAAGACCAGCTGCGAGTCAACCTGGATTGCCTAGACGAAGTAAGAGAGAAAGCCTCAGGCAGGATGACGAAGTACCAGCAAAAGATGGCCGAATACTACAACAAGAGAGTGAAGCTCAGATGACTTGACATAGGAGACCTTGTCCTGCGCAAGGTCACCCCCTCAACCAGAGACTCTACCCAAGGAAAGTTTGGCCCCAATTGGGAAGGACCCTACTGGGTAGTCAGTTACTCCAGACCAGGCAGCTATCACTTGGAGACCCTAGACGGCCAAAGATTCCCACGACCATGGAATATCGAGCATTTGAAGAAGTACCACCAATAGATGTATTCAACAGTTGTATTCACTCACAAAAACAATAAAAGGAGTTATTCAGCCAATGTCTTGTTGTGAAACGACCTTATAATGTGAAACTCACCCCAAAATGGCTAAGTAACAAGACTTCGCTTAGACGGATGTAAGTTACTGACGAAGCCAAAACAATGACAAGATCCCTAAAAGGGTGTAAGTCACAAAAAGAAAAAAATGGCTAAGTAACAAGATTCCGCCTGGACGGATGTAAGTTACTGACGAAGCCAAAACAATGACAAAATCCCTAAAAGGGTGTAAGTCATAAAAATAAAAAATGGCCAATAACAAGATTCCGCCTAGACGGATGTAAGTTACTGACGAAGCCAAAATAATTACAAGATCCCTAAAAAGGTGTAAGTCATAAGAGGTAAAAATTAGCTAAGTAACAAGATTCCGCCTGGACGGATGTAAGTTACTGACGAAGCCAAAACAATGACAAAATCCCTAAAATGGTGTAAGTTGCAAAAACCAAAAATGGCAAAGTAACAGGATTCCGCCTAGACGGATGTAAGTTACAGACGAAGCCAAAAGAATGACAAGATCCCTTGAAGAGACAAGAACCTTGCAACAAACCAGAACAAAGCTCAGGCTGAATCTGAGCTCCTAACCAGTTCACCAAAACCCTCGACGAGATCCCTTGAAGAGGTGTGAGTTGCAGGAAATCGTTGATGAAGAAAAAAGAAAGGCACAACTAAAAATTTTACTAAGTACAAAGCGCGGACGGGTGTAAAATACCACGAGCATATCATGAACCAATAAGTGTGCAATCACAAATACAAGTAAGTACGCAACTACAAATTTAATTAAAGCCCAAAAACAACGGGCAGTTACCATTGTTTTTACATCTAAAGGCCCATAAACACTGGGCTAAAATATTGTTCTTAAGACAAATTAAAAAGAAATTGTCATGAAATTAGATTTACAAAAAGCCCAAAACATAATGGGCACACAAAAAAAGAGAGAGAAATTTTTTCATAAGGATCGGGTTCAGGCATCAGTAGCAACATTATCGCTGGCAGGGGCATCACTAGCAGGGGCATTCTCGGGGGTGTCAGTCTTAGTGGCAGAAGACTGGGCAGCCTCGTCAGTAGCCATCTCCTGGTCGACCTCTTCCAAATCCAGTTTCTCCAAGTCTACCCCGGAAGGATGCTTGATGAGGTATCTCCTCAGAAGCTCAAAACCCTTGAAGTGCCAGCTGAACAGGACTGTATTGTACTCGTCAGTCGTCTGGAAAGCTTTAACAGACCTAGTAGCAATAGTCTTGAGTTTCTCCTTGGCACCTTGAAGTTGCTCATCCTTCTCCAGGGTCAACTGACGCTCAACCCTGAGGTCATCACTTAGAGTCTTCAATTTTTCCTTTAGGGTGGCGGCCTCGCCCACAGAGTCAATCAAATTCTTCTTCAGCGTGGAACTCTCCGCCTCTAAAGCCTCCATTCTCGATGAGAGACGCCACCTTGGCCTCTTGAGTGAAGTACTTAGAGGTAATATGGAGACTTTCCCCTAACACCTAAAAAGAAATTCAAAATCGTCAGTCGAATGAAAAAAAAAAAAAAAAGGGCTGAAAGTTGCACAAATATTTTACCTGAACAAGCTTATGGACGTGGCGACTCGCGACATTGTTGAAAGGCACAACAGAGAAGACCTTTAAATCCTCGGCAGTCACGACCCCGTGAGCCCTGTCCACCGCCAGTCTCTCGTCATCCCAGATGGTGGACGAGCGAGATTCAACCTTTTCCTTCTCCTTGTCGGACAAGCGCGGCCTCTTAGATGCGCGAGTAGGAAGCTGGAGTGACGGAGGGACCCTTCCCAGTGACGTGCATTGTCTTCTTCCCTATGTTAGATAACGGCTCATCTTTCTTCGACCTCATCTTTGCATACATGTCCTTGTTGAATTTGGTTGTCATCTCTGTAAGAGGGAAACACTTGTTAAACAAAAAAATAAAAAAAAGGGGGAAAGCTCAGTACTGACGAACCTAACACTTACTCTTTTTTCCTTCAATTTCAAGATTGCGCAGGACGAAGGCGGAAGGCTCTGGTCCGAGATAGTGGAAGGCAAGAGTCCTTGGGTCCATAAGATCGTCCCAGCTCTCAATCGTCTGCGGGTATTCGATTGCCTTCTGTACTCGCTCCTTATACCTGCTCTTAAGTTTGGGCCGTCTTTTAACTACGCAAAACAAGAAGGAAAAGAATCAGTAGCAATAACGGTAAACGCAACAAAACTTACATGACGAGAAGAAATATTGACGCACATAAGGTTGGGGTTCCCCACCAGCGATGCAACCTCGGGAGATCACCCCAAACCTCGCCAGAGGGAGTCTCAAAATCGTCCCCAGACACAAAGAAAAACCTGGACTTCCAATACCTGAAAGACGAAGGTAAACCCTTGACGATCCTAGTCCTCCTCCCAGGGCACCAATTCATAGTACCCGTGCTCCTTAGACGCTTTTAAGCGGTACAGATAAACAAGCTCGTCAACCTTGAGCATATCTCCGTCCGTAGCGGCCAGCCATATGCCCATACAGCTGACCACTATTCTCCATGAGTTAGGCATAAGCTGCCGAGGAGCGGTACCAAAGTGGTCTAATAGCTCCATGATAAAGGGATGGATAGGAAACCTCAACCCACAGACGAAGGCAGACTCGTAAAAGCATACCTCCCCTGGGAAGAAGTGATAGGCCCGATCCTCTTCATTGGGTAGATGAACCCTAACTCGTTTCGGGAATTAGAATCTATCCCTAAATCTCCCCAGTGTGTCAGCATCCAATCCACACTCCTTCTCGAGGGCGTAAAAAGCCCTAACTTCTTCAGGGGTAGAGACAGCAGTATCCCCCTCCACTGGGTCATCGCTAAACGATAACCTAGTCTCGAGTTCGCTAGACCTAACCTCAGACATTATCTCCTGCTCTCTTGCCCGACTCTCGAACCAATCAATCGATTGACGAAGCAAAGGCAACAGGTCGGCCAATGCAATGCTCAAACAGTTACCCTAAAAAATGAAATCCTCAAGATGTGGGAAAACGCCTAGAGACCCCCCTAAGCATGCAAAAAGGAAGGAAATTGATGAGCAAACTATCCTAACCTTAGAGCTACAAACCATGGAAATCCAGAAAAAACACAAAGGGAAACAATACAAGCTAAATCCCCAAGAAATCAAAGACAAACAAAAGGAAAAAGGAAAGGAGAAGAAGAAAGAAATCAGAAGCTATATCGCAATAAAATAAAAAAGGGAAAGGCAAAACAGGAAAAAGAGAAGAAATGTACCTTAAAAATGGTGGGTAAGGGAAGCACCACCGCACAGCACACCAGTTCGGAAAAGAGTTGCAGAGTGAGGTTAGCGAAGAAAATGCTTAGAACAATGATTAGAAGTTTTTGAGAAAAGTGAAAAGGAAAAAATGAGAAGGGGAGAAGTTTAAAACCAAGGCTCGGAAAACTGAAAACCAGCGGGAAACCCAATAGTCCCACAAATTGGAGCATTAACTCCACCAGTCAGAATGTGCCATGTAGGCCACGACTTGTGGAGTGCCGCCACTATGCATTTAATACGGAGCGAAACCCCAAGAGTCATTTACAGCCCATAACCTTTCATATTCTATGGTCGTCATGACATGTCATGACGACCACAGAATCGGGGGGCAGCTGACGGGATTGGGAATTTGTCTCCCAGAGACGATCTCAACGATACAGACGACGACATCCTTAGACGAGCTACAAAAATATCCACGTCACTGACAAAGGCAACCAGGCCATTCAATGCGGCCAATTATACCCAGAGCAGTTACAGAGCCAACTGTATGAACCGTTGGAGCACATTGAAGCCACATTACAAAGCATAAAACGTTACCTAGAGGGACATTAAGGCCACCATAACTACCCCAACGGCTAGGAGCTGTAAAAACATATATAAGGCCCTCACAATATCAACACAAGGTACGAGAAATACTCAAATAATTTTACTGTTATTCTACAATTCTGTTTTAACTTACAAAGGGCTCTCTTGTACTAACTTTGGCATCGGAGACGTTGTAGCAGGCACCACACCGGTGACTATCTTTGAGGATACATTCACATAGACTGGGGATTGGTTCCATCTGCCCATTCTGACTAACGAACTTACGCTTCATCAAATATCTTTTTTTTTTTTTTTTATTTTCCTTTGCATTCTTTTTGTAATTTTGTAACTATAGAATTTTGGGTAAATGTTTTTATTATTTACTCTATTTTATTGTAATTGATTTTTCCACGATGATAGGTCCTAGAATGGAAGACATGGAAATTTGGGAGATCAAGAATGATGAAATTCCTGTGAAAAATAAGGCCTTGAGTCAATGCTTAGTATTTTTAGAAAAAAGTGTACAAAAAAAAAAAAAAAAAAAAGTCTCATCGCATGCGCGAAGCGCGTATGATATGACAAGTATTTATGATAGGAGTACTAAAAATTTTGTATTTCAATGTTCACTTCCCCCTCACTTGTGTATTATCCATTATAAATGGCCTTTTTGATTATAATAGAAAATAATGGTTAATAGTTTAAGCAATTCATGATTAGATTAGTTTCTCTTTAAAATTTTATTTTATACCAAAGAACTTGATTTTGAGCTATATAAATAAGTACTAAACTATATATATATATATATATATATATGTATGTATGTATGTATTTCGTAGCATAATTTTGTCAAATGCAACACTTATTCTTAATAGTAGTTGTATACAAATTTTGATTGAATTTTCGAAGTTTAAGAATATGTTCTTGATTCTATGGAAAAGATGAATGCTCATCTTCTTGGTTGCTTGTATCTTAAAGTAGAAATTACCAAATATGCTTGTTGGTTGAGCAAATTGGAGACGTCAATTTGGCAGGAAGAATTCCATTAACAATGTAGCCTTTTTATTGCTGAGAATGGGGCAAATCTTGGGATTTTTTTTAAAATTTTCTATTTATAGTTTGAAAATCTTAAAGACCTTTTTGTTTTTTGATAAATTGCAAAAAGACTTGAAGCATGCTACACTAGAGAATGGTATAAATTGACTAGAAACATGTGATTATTATTTGGTGGACTTCTTCTTTTTCTTTTTTCTTTTAAATAAATAAATAATGCCATTTCATCCATAAGTAATATCAACATGATAAACTCATTATTATATTTTTTCTAGATCATAGCTTGGTTTCTGTCATTGTTAAAGATGTTCTTAATGAAGTTTCTCATTTGTGCAATTTGACTGTAAGATTATCAAACATTCTATTTCTTTTTTTGCTAAACAAAAACCAACAAGAGGGTCCCCATTTTTTGTTGATCCATATTTTTCAAGAATCATATATGGAAAGACTTAAACAAAAACCAGCTATGTGTCTAGAAACTTGGGATTATAACAATATATTTATTTTATTTTATTTTACTAAAGAAGAGCTTCACATACCCAACCAATAATGAAAAATTCAAAAGAAAAAATTGTAAATATAAAATTTTAAAATTTATTGAATGAGTTGAGACTTACTAGCACATTGCACAAGTTCATGAGTAGTTTAAAATAAAAGCCAGAGCTAAATCAAGAGTTCTGAATGTTTTTCTTATCGTTATTATTTTTTGATAAAAATAGTGTAACTTTATTAAGAAGAAGAAAAAAAAAAATTATATCTTGAATCAAAGCTAACTCAAAGATAGTAGAATTTTCCTTTATTCAAGTTATAACTAATAATATTTTTAGCATGTTGAGCCAAGAGATGTGTTGGGTGATTGCCTAGTCTTCTCATATGGGTTACCATGATTTTCATGCATTAATTGTAATAATGAAGCATATTATGTGATAGCATAGTCCAAGCATATGGTTTGACAATTGATTCTCTTGCCTCCTTGGAAAAGATACAATGTAAATTCTAAAAGTGGTTAGAAATTCTGATTTAATTTTTTATTTATTTTGATGTCACTATTTTTAAAAAAACCTATGTCATTCCCATATCAATACTGGGCATTAATAGTAGAGTTGTCATTTATACTGATTGTTTTTCACTTGATTTACTGATCCTGTTTCCATAACTTTTCTTCTGCTTTGGTTGACTGGTTTTTTTGGGCCCATTTTTGGTGATCAAGTATTCTTCATATCAGTACAACCTTAAGCATTGGTTTTAGGCTTTTAGCAGCAGATGTTGAGTGATTGATCTCTATCAAGCCTAATTGAGTTGTACTTGGAAACTTGAAATATATATTTTTTTTTAATTTGGCTTTTTATTTGTAAGGTTGAATTTTTTGAAAGATGAAATAAGAATCAAAGTACTATAAATATCAAAAGGGAATCAGAGTGATATCAAATCTTCTCTTTAGGGTAACACTTTAATAAAACAGAACTTTATTAAAACAAGTTTCAAATGTATTTGCTATTGCATGCAAAGCAAATGCAGATGTTGGAATTCACTACGTTAGTCACCAACTTCTTCTATTCTTCTCTGAAATTATTCAAAAGAAAAAACAGAACTGAATAAGATAACATTAATCTTTTCTTCATAATCAACCTGTTTAATAGTCGCTTTTATAGCGGATTTATGATTATATGTGGTTGATTTGTTGTGCATTTAGGTGATTTATGATTTAAGTTGGTCTTTGAATAAATTGTCACGCGGGGTCATAGACTATCAAATATTAGAATATTGACTTGTTATTAAAGACCTCCAGGCCATCAAAAACTTTGTCAGAGGTTTTTCATAAATATAGCTCCAAACATGTAAAAAGGGAGGGTAACCAGCTTGCTCATTACCTTGATAGAAGAACAATTTTATCAATAGATCTTGATTAAAAAGTTAAAAGTTTTTGCCAAGCTCAAAGTGTACATTTGGGATGCACTTAAATAGCTTAAAACTGCTAGCTTATTACTTATTGCTTCTACTATTTGTGGGGGCTGCGAGGAATAAGTTTTTTTTTTTTTTTGGTGGGGGCTTAAGTGAGCTTAATTAGTCAGCTGGCTTGGCACATTAGGAGTCCCACTATAACCTTTTGTTAAAAAAGTAAGGTAAAGTTGATTGTTTGTGGGTCCCATGCTCTAGTTTTTGCACAAATGTTAGTTACTTTTTAATTAATGCCGATTTCACTCTACTCTTTTTGCTAGAGTATTTTTAGTAAAAATAACAATGAACTTAGTATATTTAGTTTTTAACTTTTATTTACAGCATGTTAACAAATGTTTTCATCAAAAGACTATGGATAAGTTGTTCTTAAAAGTAAGACTATGGATAAGTTGTTCTTAAAAGTTAGCATATTTGTAAAAAACTGAAAATTGGACTATAAGTTAACTATTATCTATAGTACTTTTAACAAATGTTTTTATCAAAAGGTTATAAATAAGTTGTTCTCAAATGGAAATCTGTTTGTGAATTGTTATTTTTGATATATTATTTGCATAATATGGGATAAAAAAGCTAAAAGTTAGCATATTTTTAAAAAGTAGAAAATTTGATTATTAAAGAAATAAAGTTATGAGAACTACAAACAGAACTTAAAATAAAAAAAAGCTAGATTATAATCTTTCCGCAAACACACTTAGCAAATTCATGCTTTTATTTTTAAATTCAAAATTATTTTGGTAATATTTTAACAAATGGTGGAGGGGATTGATTCTTCCCATGGGAAGAACTAAATTTCAAATCCTTACCCCCATTTATTGTATGAAAAAAATATTTTAGTGGCTGCATGCAAAGAAGATTCAGGCTAGCTAGGCTTACACAAGAAGAGCTCAAGGTTTATAAGTGCTTAGTATGACATTTGCATGCTCCTGCACCACTTTCCAAGCCGTGATAACGTGTTGTTCCTCAACTAGAGTTGCACCAACGGCAAATCGGTGCAAATCGTATCATGTATACTCCCTCGACCATAGCATGAGTCATGAAGACACAGCCTGACACTACAAAAAAATCGTCCTGCCCCAGCTTTTTTTCCCCGGTGTTTTTACAAACCGCCGTAATAGATAAGCCTGTACCAGCGTTTTTTGAAAACGCTGGTATAGGAAATCCTATTACGGCGGCTCAAAATCGGCGCTTTACAAATCGCTACAATAGAAGCCTTATAGCGGCGTTTTTTAAAAACGCTGGTATAGGAAGCCCAAAAGCGCTGGGATAAGGTTACTAATTTCCCTTATAGGAAAGACCTATCCCGGCGCTTTTGTAAGCGCTGGAATAGGTGGACCCTATTCTAGCGCTTCCAAAAGCACTGGGACAGATCTCTCCCTATAAGGGAATGGAGTGACCTATCCTAGCGCTTTCAAAAGCGCTGGGATAGGTCAATCCATTCCGTAATGGAGAAAGACCTGTCCCAGCACTTTTGGAAGCGCTAGGATAGGTAGTACTTATTCCAACGCTTTCAAAAGCGCTGGTATAGGTCTTGAATAAATATAATTTAAAAGACCTATACTAGCACTTTTGAAAGCGCTGGTATAGGGCGTATGTCTTTCCCAGCGCTTTTGAAAAGTGCCAGGATAGGTCTGGCGACCCTATACCCACATTCACTGCGCGGCGGTTTGAAGCGCCGGGAAAAAAAACGCCGAGATAGGAATTTTGACCCTATCCCAACGCTTTCTGGGGCTATTGAAAACGTTGGGATAGCCCTTTTTTTTGTAGTGCGACGTGTTAATGGACTCCAACAATTTGCAGTTTGCCTTATTCGCATGTTCCTCGCTTACTATCTCAAGCTTACCATTTTTGTATATTGTCTCACCTAGTGCTGATGGCAAAATCCTGAAACAAACCATGGCAAAATTTGTAGGGACCACAATTTCAAACCTTTTATCCATAGCTACAAGCCCTTCAAAAGGTTGGCCATTTTCACATGGTTTCTCATGAAGCTCCTAAGGTTAGCTACACCATAGCTTCTAAGCACAAACTACAAAAAAGATTGTTATTAGCGATGGTTAGAGTTCGTCACAACAACACAAAAAACCGTCGCAGATTAGTAGTGCCAATGGCAAAAGGCCGTCAACTTCCATCGGTAAAAGCCTTGTCGGTAATACTATATTACCGACAAGGCCATCGCTAACATTCATTTTCGACCGTAAAAAGCCGTCATAAGCCCTTGATATTTTCCGTCGAAAATACTTCTTCATATGAGGAAGTTGGATGACCAAATACATTTTGGGATGAACTAAGGTCGTCGTTAATGTATTTTTTCAACGACTAAAAGTCATCATAAATACTTGATTTGTCGTCAAAAATACAACTTCATACGAAGAAGTTGGACGACCAAATATATTTTGCGATGAACTAAGGCCATCGTTAATGTAATTTTTCGATGACTAAAAGTCATCATAAATACTTGATTTGCCGTCCAAAATACAATTTCAAACGATGAAGTTGAATGACCAAATACATTTTGCGACGAACTATAGCCATCGTTAATGTATTTTTTTCAACGACTAAAAGCCTTCGTAAATACTTAGCTTTTTGTCAAAAATACAAAATCTTAGTGACCATTTACTTTTTTTGACGAACTTTGACCATTATTAAAAATTAGTTACCACGTCACTAATACATTATTTGCAACAAAATAGCTTTGTCGAGAAAAAAAAAAAAAGCCGTTTATAGTACTTTAATTGCGACAAAACAATTCTGTCCAAAAAGAAACACATGAATTACATGAAAGTAAATAAATAATATATAAATTACAAACATGCATCTCATAAAAAAATCTCCATTCAAATAACAAGTACAAATCCATAATTGTTCAAAACTAATAAGTGAATAATGCAATAAAAATGAAAATATCAAAAGGTCTACAAAATAGCGTGGTGTTCAATAATACACGAAAGCTATATTAATTATATCCTTCACGAAACTTGAAAGCATAAGTACTGGAAGATCAGTCATCGTTTGAGTCAGTTTCCTCAATCTGAGAGTCACCTTTCTCCTTAAAGTCATCTTTTGTTATTATTCACACTATGATCTTCTCCCTAACATTGTTTTGCAATATTCCAAATTAAACTGAATAAATATACAAAAATTATAACTACGCAAAATTTAATATTTACGGTAAATAATAAAGAATTAACTAAAATATATTCATTTAAAAACATTAACAGAATCACCACGATAAATGAAAAAACATCAAAAATAAATCCTTACTATCGACACAAACATTACATTTATCATAAATCCTTACTACTGATAAGAACCTTGTAGTTCTCTTGTGAATAAGAACTTCCAAGAATACATCTACCACCAATAACCACATTAATAGTACATCCCCATCACTCTTAACAATACATCCATCACCACAACAAGTCACATAAAATTATATATGCACCAAGAATAGCAATTAATTGAAAACTATAATGAGCAAATTTGTCACTTATTTCAAAAACCTCAATAAAATAGAAAAAAAATAAATTAATGTTGATTATACTGGAAAAAAAAAAAAAAAAAAAAACATGTGTAGCAGGTGCTTGCATATAATTAAGACTAATCAATAGATTGGCTGGGGCCACCAATACGCACAAACATTACACTATTTACTAGTACCAAACTCTCAAGAACTTTGGCTACAATATGAGATTATATATTATGAAAGAGATATATCTAAGCCAATCCCAAAATTTAGATGAAGGAAATAAACCAACAAATCCATATACTAATCCACTACATTAACAAAATAAATCAAAATATAAGGATTTAAGAAAACTGACCTTTTGGATTTGATTGTGATTGGTAGAAAGAGAAAGAAAGAGTGAACGGTGGAGGGATATTGAAAAATATGTGGGCTATAGAGTATAGAGGTGAGAGCTTTTTTTTTTTCTTCTTTTTTTTCTTTAGTGAAATAGAGTGTTAGTATTTTAGTGAGAGGGAAAGGGAGGCGTGGGATCAAAAAAAGAAATAGGGGGGGCGGGGGGGGTGTTTGTTTTTAGTGAGAGGGAGAGGGAGGGAACTAGTCTAGGAGGTAGGGTTTTGACTTTTCTTTTTTTCTTTTTCTTTTTTTTAGTGTTAAAATGATATTGTGTGTATTACAGCAATGTGACTTCTTCTTCTTCTTCTTCTTTTTTTTTTTTTTTTTTTTTAATTATGTATTTTGTTTATGACAACCACGTCACTTTTTTTTGGTCACTTTGAAATATCACTTTTTTTAATTATTATTATTAACAAAAGATAGAAACACTATTTTCTCCACAAAAAAAAAATGAAAAAAAAAGATAGAAACACTATGAAATCTCACTTCTTGCAATTTTTGTATAGCAAGTGTTCTTTTAAAAAAGTTAGGGAAATATAACCTCAATATTGTGTAGGTGGATTTCTTTTATGGAAATATAACCTCAATATTTTTATTAAAAAAAAAAAACTTTGTTTATTTTATTTGGCGAAACCACCCCATTTGGAGGGAAAAAACATTTTCCACTTGACATCCCATTAACCAAATTTTGTTAAATTAATATTAAAAATTTTGTGTATTTAACTACCCGCAAATTTCCAAAATTATCTTATTTCATAATTAAAATTCGTTTATTTCAATTTTTAATTGAAGAGTATTTTAAAATATTCAGTATGTCATTTTTTTAAAAGATTTTCAACAAGTTGCGGAGAGAATTGTTGTTGCAAGTATTTTGGTGCTTGATAAACTTTGCATTATTATTCTAAAATTTTCAGTATTGTATGTACTATTCATTGTTAAACTTTAGCAAAGAAAATTTTATAGAAAAGCATAAAAGTGAAGAAAACCCTAAAATACAAACCAATACCCAAAACCCACTCAAAACCTCCCTATTCAACCTAATTTAATCCTATCGAGTGGTCATAGACCCAACTTCAGTGGTTGACCATGTTTGACCAAATATTGACCAAGTTTTGCAAACTTTGACTACTCATTTCTCACAATCTGACCGCCTAATTGTTGTCATACTTCGCCAACATCAATATCTCATCACATTCTTCAAATACAACGGTCGGATTTTGGATTTGAGTCCAAAGCATTATGGACATGTGTTGTTGTACCAACACACCAAGAAATTTTGATTGGTCACGTTCTACTAATCCAACCGTTTGATTGAGCTCAAAATTCATCAAAACCAATATTTTATCCCACAATTTTAATCCAATGGTCAAATTTTAAATCTAACTCTGGCATAAGATGGATGTGTGTTGTTGCATCTACCTATCATGAAACTTCAATCACTAAAAATATCCAATACTCTTCCAAGAGAGTTATACGTTATATAAATATTACTAAGAATCGAGAAAATTACTTACAAAATACAACCAAAAACCTAGAAAATGACCCTAATGGATTTACATATGACCTTTGACTTTGCCATTTTAAAACTAGAAACTGATAAAAGCATGAAAACAAAAAAAAAACATTAAAATACTGACCAATACCCAAAACCCACTTAAAACCTCTCTAATCAACCTAATTTGATAAAATCCAGTGGTCCTGGAACAACTTTGAAGAATTTGACCAAAGATTGACCAAATTTAATAGACTTTAACGAAGTTTTGCAGGATTTGATTGTTCTATTCTCACAATTTGACCGTCTGATTGTTACTGTAATTTATAAACACAAATATTTCACCACATTCTACCAATCCAACGGTCAGATTTTGGTTCTCCATCTGGTTGCATGATGGACATATGTTGTTGTACCCACCCACTAGGAAACTTTGTTTAACCCCCTTGACACAATCATACCATCCAAAATGGCTGAAATACACCATCAAAGCTAGGAAATGACCAAAATACCCTTTAACTTCTAAAGTGACGAAAGTGTCCCTAAAAGCTTCAAAATGATCAAAATACCTTTTACTTCTGAAATGACCAAAATGGCCCTTAAGTACTTGGATGGTCTTGAAAGATGTTTTTTTGCAATTTTTAAAATTAAAAAATAAAAAATTCTGGAGTTTTAAGACAAAATTGAGGAAAATTTATCATTCAAAGAAAACAATAATTTTTTACGGCCATATGTATGTTGGAAATCACCTTTGTTGTGACAGATTTACTTCATCGTTGCTAATACCTTCTTTTCTTAAGAAAATTTTAATTATTAAGGACGACCAAAATGTCCATCGCAAATAAGAATGCAATATATAGTGATGGAAAACAACCATCAAACACATGAAAAATATGGGCATGAATTCCCCCCCTTTAAAAAAATTACCATTGTCGATGGCTTAGGTCCATCGCAAATATTATTTATTGGGAGGGATCCAATTCCATCACTAATACATTCTTTCTTTTCAAGCAAATTAACTATTTACGACGGTCAGCATGTTCGTCGCAAATACAAACCCAATTAGAAAAAAAAAAAAATAATTGCGATGGATAAATGTCGTCACAAATGTGAAAAGTAAGGAGGGAATTTTCCCTCCAAAATATTTTACCATTTTTGATGGCTTCATGGCTATCGCCAATACCCTCTTTTATATTTATGATGGAAGAATGATTCTCACAAATAATAACACCATAAAAAATATATATTTTGTATTTTTGACGCACAAAAGGCGTCACAAGTGTTAATAGTTCCGACGGTTTTTTTTTTTTTTTAGTCATCATAAATAATACCCTCTTTTATATTTACGATAGAAGAATGTTTGTTGCAAATAATAACACCATAAAAATATATATTTTCTGTATTTTCGACGCACAAAAGTCGTCACAAGTGTTAATAGTTCCGACGGTTTTTCTTCCATCGTTGTAAATAATACCCTCTTTTATATTTACGATGGAAGAATGTTTGTCGCAAATAATAACACCATAAAAAAATATTTTTTGTATTTTCGATGCACAAAAGCCGTCACAAGTGTTAGTAATTTTGACGGTTTTTATTCAGTCATCGTAAATAATACTTTATTAGTGATGAACATTTTTATGCCGTCGTAAAAAGTAAGGCAGGAACATTTCCCTCCAAAATAAATTATATTTTCGACAAAAATAATAGGCATTTTCGACAAACTCATTTTGCTGTCACAAATGTTTTAATATTCGACGAGTAATTGTCGATGAAAGAGACTTGCTGTCGAAAAAGCTACTTTTTCTGATGGCTTTTTGTAGTCATCGAAATAGTTTCATCACAAATAGCAATTTTTTTTGTAGTTTAAACCATAATTTCAAGGAACGAAATCTTCGGCTTAGGGTTATCTGCCAGTCTTTATAGTCCACCACTTGCTTTGAATCCGATGCTTTATTCCTCAAGAACTCAGGGTTGGTTGAGAGTGACTTTATCAAGGCGCTCAGATCTTTTACTCAAAGGCAGCAACAATCCAAAGATGTTAAGAACCACTTGTGTGCATTGAGACTAAATGAGTTCGCACCCTCAACACCATCAATGAAGTGTCGAAACTCAGGACAAATACAGGCGCTTCCAGCATAAGCAGCATCAACATGAACCCACATTCCATAATCTTTTGAAACAGCACATAACGATTCTAGTGGATCAATGGCAGCCGTTGGAGTTGTTCCCACAGTGGCACATAAAAACAATGGGACTTGACCTGCTTCCACATCTTCGCAAATTTGGGCTCGTAGTGAAATACAATACTATTGATTTCAGTATTTCTAACATTCGCAAATTTGGGCTCGTAGTGAGTTGGATTCCTTTACTTGTAAACGCTTGTTTTGATAATCGTGGATTCTCGGGAGTGGTGACCTTAAATTCACCCGGTGGGGTTTTGCCTCGGTGGTTTTCTCCATTTGTAAATAAATCACCGTGTCAACTTTATTTTCAGCTGCATATTAACTTAGTTGGTGATTTTTTTGTGTTTCCACGCGTATTGCATGTTAATCGGATTAATTAATTAACTTGGTTAGTTAATTGATTAATTTATCACAAGGGGTCAATACATTCTTGGCCTATCA
The DNA here is from genome assembly GCA_019022515.1 of Quercus aquifolioides. Classification (NCBI taxonomy): domain Eukaryota; kingdom Viridiplantae; phylum Streptophyta; class Magnoliopsida; order Fagales; family Fagaceae; genus Quercus; species Quercus aquifolioides. Next base: position 64,985,868 of record CM032328.1, on the reverse strand, counting down.
GAACCCTAAAATCTCCAAATAATCTCGTCATCTTCCTCCTCATCATTGAACCCTAAAATCCCCAAATCAAACCCATTGTCAATCGAAAATCTAAATCGGTGAACTGTGATACTGATTTACAAAAATCAAATCGAATCTCGCGATTTGAAGGGGGAATGATAATGAGATTGGAAGAGGGAGAGCGTCGCAAGAACTTGTGATTTGGAGTTTCAAGTGTGTAGTAGTGGGTCTAAGTTTGAAGCTCGAAAATGTAACTTCTTTTCACTTTCTCTTAGTCTTTGTGTATGTATTTATGTCTCTCTCTCTCTCTCTCTTTCTAACTTTTAACACTTACCATATCTATCTCTCTCATGGGTTAGGGACCACTATTTATTTTATTGTTTATGCTTTCACTATTTAAATTATTGTTTATGCTTTTATTTCTATAATGTTGTCTGTTTGGTTGGTGTTTTCTATTTGGCCTTTAAGGGATCAAGGTGGTCCCTGTGTTCCCTATTATCATTAAGCCTGAATTTTATATTGTTTTGCGTTCCATGATGGAGGAATATTGTTTTGAATGTAATAGTGTCAGTGCATGTTTGACTGTTTGGTTGGGTTTTGTGTTTAATTATTGGATTAAATAATGTTAACTATATGTTTCATGCATGCAAAATGGACGAGTTCTTTACTTTGTATGTGCATCATGGTGGGTATTTCAATAAAATCCTAAGGAGTATGTGGGGGGTGATGTGGGGGTAGTAGATGATTGTGATATGGATAAGTGGTCTAAGGTAGAAATTGAGGCCATCTTTAAAGATTTTGGGTATACATCTGTGAGTAGGCTGTGGTACAAAATGTCTAGGGATAATCAGGAGGGTAGGATGTTCCACCTGATTAATGATGATCATGATGCGATGTTCATGACTGATTTGGTGAGGGGTTATGGACATATCCATGTATATGTAGAGTAGCTAGTGCATGAGCCTATCCTAATTAATGGTGGTGAGGGTGTGACTCTGGATCTTGTTGTAGAGCCTGAGGATGTAGAGCCTTTGGATGTTAGTGAAGCTGATGGGTACACGTCTAGTGAACTTGAACCTATTTATGATAGTTTTTATAACGGTTAGGGTTATATTTGTAGTAGTGGTTCTAATGATGAGGAGTTGTTGACACCTCATTTTGCAACTTGCATTTGGCCTCACATGGAGGGTAAAAGGGTAATCTCACCTCGGAAATAGGCATCTTAATTGTAGCCATTAGGTCCTTAATTTCATTTCATCAAAATGATCTTGATGTTGTAGCGATCAAATTGACTGGTCATAAGCCCTAATCAGACCATCAGATTAAAAGTTATCATCAAATCAAGTTTTAATGGTCGAGATGCATTATCACAAATTGAGTCTGACTATTTGTGATTATGAACAATTGATTACAATTGGTTATAATTATAATCAATTTGAAATTAATGGCGTGTCATAATTTGATTGGTTAGGACTACATCTTATGGTAAGGTTGCAGACACTTAATTAATTAGATAGTCAAACATTAATTATTCAATGAGTAATTTGTGTAATTATCTTTTTCCTCTTTCTCTCTCTCAAAGATAACCCCTTTAATCCTATATGAAAAAGATAACCCCTTAACCATGTCCCTTAAAATTAGGCATTTTCACTTCTCCTTAAACATAAATAAATTTATCTCTTTCTCCATTTATTATTATTTTTTTAAACCTCTCCTTTTCTCTTGGTGGAAGGGGTAGCCCTTCCTATAAGGTAATTATCTTAGTTTTGTTTCTTTCTTTATTGTTTTATTTCTCATATGATTTTGATTTATTTGTTATGGAAATTGTAAGAAGAAAATTGAAATAACAAACATTGTATAATTATTTTTTAGGATTATTGGAGTAATTACAGTTGTCGTATATTTGCTTTTATGGGGGCAAAAATAAGGAATTAAGGACAAAATGAGTGAGTTACATGTGTGAATACCTTTTTTTTTTTTTTTCTTCCTTTGCATTCTTTTTGTAATTTTGTAACTATAGAATGTTGGGTAAATGTTTTTATTATTTACTCTATTTTATTGTAATTGATTTTTCCATGATGAGAGGTCCTAGAATGGAAGACATGGAAATTTGGGAGATCAAGAATGATGAAATTCCTGTGAAAAATAAGGCCATGAGTCAATGCTTAGTATTTGTAGAAAAAGTGTACAAAAAAAAAAAGGAGTCTCATCGCATGCACGAAGTGCGTATGATAAGACAAGTATTTATGTTAGGAGTACTAAAAATTTTGTATTTCAATGTTCACTTCCCCCTCTCCTGTGTATTATCCATTATAAATGGCATTTTTTATTATAATAGAAAATAATGGTTAATAGTTTAAGCAATTCATAATTAGATTAGTTTCTCTTTAAAATTTTATTTTATACCAAAGAACTTGATTTTGAGCTATATAAATAAGTATTGAACGAAATATATATATATATATATATATATATATATATATATGCGTGGATGTATGTATGTATGTATGTATGTATTTCGTAGCATAATTTTGTCAAATGCAACACTTATTCTTAATAGTAATTGTATACATATTTTGATTGAATTGTCCAAGTTTAAGAATATGTTCTTGATTCTATGGAAAAGATGAATGCTCATCTTCTTGGTTGCTTGTATCTTAAATTAGAAATTGCCAAATATGCTTGTTGGTTGAGCAAACTGGAGACGTCAATTTGGCAGGAAGAATTCCATTAACAATGTGTTGAGGACCAAAATTTCACAAGAAAGCCCATTCCATGAAAAGTAAGGAAAGACCATGGGCCTTAACAAAGGAAGGCCCAATTCATGAAGTTAAGAAGGACCATGAAGGCCCAAAATCCCAAAAAGAAGAAAAAAGAAAGAAATAATAATAATAATAATAAAGAAAAAAGAAGAGGATCTCAGTCAGAGGACATGCAGTAAGGATCTCGGTCAGAGGATATGTAGCAAAAAGAGCATCAAAGCCCTAGGACCTTGATGTGTCCTTTTGAACCTTAAGATGAGGACCTTGGCTAGCACATGGGAAAACCAAGACGTATGTTCAGATTTCCAACAAAAAAGCCATTAAAAATCCAGCAAAATATGTATTTTCTTTGTAACCCATGGTCCAAGCCCATGGGATCCAGAGTGAATAGTAAGGGAGAAGTGGTTTGGTCGGTAGGGGAGTGATTTCTGATGAAAGGAGGATCCCGAAGGTTTCCCTTAGTTCATATATTTGCTTGGAATGCATGAACCAATTGAAAACTCAGTTCCCCCATGTGCATGACACCTCCCCACAATTTTCTCTCAATTGTCATTTTCAGCTAAAGCTATCATCAAGTACATTGAGCAGCCCACCCACTCTTTTGACTTTCCAAGAATAAATCTTTCATTTATAGCTAAAGCCAAATGCCCCTTTTGAATTATAATTACCTAAATAAGCTAAACCTTTGCCCAATGCACATTTTCAGGTTCCAGAGGACATGGTTTTATCCAACAGCCCAGGGACATTCTCGCTCGGGGTACCAGACCATGTCCACTATAAAAGGATCACTAAGGCATAGCAGCAAGGGAGGGAGATAAATGGGGATTCAGAGGGATAGTTCAGAGGTTTAAAAGATATATTCTTAGAGCCTTAATAGCCTAGCAAGGAAGAGAAAAAAAGAAACAAAATAAGAGAGCCAAGGTGGAGGAATTTGTCACATATCCTTGAGATCATTCAAAATATCACTTAGCCTCCAAAGAAACAAATGCCAAAACATGCACACATCAAATATCACTCTCTCTCGCAAAAATCCTCCTCACCTAACTATCTTGGAAGGCAATGCCCAAGCAAAGCCACTTGGACTTGAGTTCCAAATCCCACAAGTATTGTGCAAAAGCACTAACTCTGTGAGAATTGGGGCCTGGATCCTCGTGGCTGAATCATTTTTATGAAATTCATTTACATATATGTATATGTATTAAAATGTATATCCTAATCTAAGAAACTAACAATTATTTGAAGATATGTGTATTGTATAGTGTGTTCTTATGCAGGACCTATAGAGGTAAAGGGTAATGACAAAACTCTATTGCATAATAAGCATGGAGAAAGATCATATAGTTCAGAGAATTAGCATTCTGGGTTCTTACAAGCCCAGTACCCTTGGCATGTCCAAGGTACCACGATATTACACTCAGGGTACCAAGTGAAGGAATTCTTTTAAATGTTCACACAATAAAAGATAAGCTTCAAATACTCGATTTCAATCTCTTTCTCATTGTGAATATTATGAATACTTATTTTACTTATTTCGTAAGAGTAAAGGGTCATTTTATGACACTAAAACACTTATAATGATATTTTATTGCTTAGGAGGAATCACATTTTTGCCTTGAGGAGATTTATGTGACTTGCCACAACTTGGTTCGTAATCAGCCCCCATTTAGTTGCGGTGAACCAAGCCCAGTCCACTAAACAACAAGTAAAGGGCCCAGGATCCTTATTTCTACTTGGGTTTGTGTACTGTCTAAAAAAAGGACCCTCACACAATGTAGTCTTTTTATTGTTGAGAATGGGGCAAATCTTGGGATTTTTTTTTTTTTAAATTTTCTATTTATAGTTTGAAAATCTTAAAGACCTTTTTGTTTTTTGATAAATTGCAAAAAGACTTAAAGCATGCTACACTAGAGAATGGTATAAATTGACTAGAAACATGTGATTATTATTTGGTGGACTTCTTCTTTTAAATAAATAAATAATGCCATTTCATCCATAAGTAATATCAACATGATAAATTCATTATTATATTTTTTCTAGATCATAGCTTGGTTTCTGTCATTGTTAAACATGTTCTTAATGAAGTTTCTCATTTGTGCAATTTGACTGTAAGATTATCAAACATTCTATTTCTTTTTTTGCTAAACAAAAACTAACAAGAGGGACCCCATTCTTTGTTGATCCATATTTTTCAAGAATCATATATGGACAAACTTAAACAAAAACCAGCTATGTGTCTAGAAACTTGGGATTATAACAATATATTTATCTTATTTTATTTTACTAAAGAAGAGCTTCACATACCCAACCAATAATGAAAAATTCAAAAGAAAAAATTATAAATATAAAATTTTAAAATCTATTGAATGAGTTGATGGGACAGGCTCTCAAGTGGAAGCCAGGTTGATCAACAAATGTAGGGCTAGGATCAACTGAGAGAGATATATATAATGTAAAAAGTCCCTCTTGAGAGGGGGACGGACGGAAAACCAGAGAAAAGGAAATACCGTAGCATTGTATTCTCTCTCAACCATTGTAACATTTCTTGAAAGAAATAAAAACAACTTCAACCTCTGTCAAACCAGTCCGAGGAGCCTTATTGTGTATTCCAACCCATACTTAGGTTACTAGCATTCACGTACAACCATGCATGGCCGTTGCATTCTTTATTAGGGCATAGCTCTTGAACCCATACTTTATAAATTTATTGGAGGGTTAGCTGGGCTTGGGTCCACTCTCCCAATCTGCGGAGAGCGCTCGAAACCGGTCCCTACAGTATTAAATTCTAAATACATCACTATTTATGAAAATAATTCTATATCATGAACTATAGCAAACATAACCAATAAACACATAATTACATATTTAAGAATCAAGTTTTCTCCATTTAGGTTCATGTAGCATGACCTTAGGCAAATACCCCCACACTTTGAGGTATTCTCTTTTTAGATTCAGGTAACATCTTAGCCAACCACCCCCCCAATTCAAGTTATACCAAGTTAGGCTTACGCCATTCTCAACTTCATTTTTTATATTTTATAAAAATTTCCAAAACCTCATCTTTGGTTCTTAATAAACAAAGCTAAGTAAATATAGAATGGTCATCAACAAATTAAGATTACATAAAATCTTTTACCACCTCTAGTCATTGGGTATTTTAAATCATCCAAATTACTATGTACCAAATTCACAAAAGCCTATCCACCATCTCAAAACAACACATATAGCCAAAATAAAAATATGTATGTATACTTTTTCAATATCACTCTTGCACTTGGTGGATAAAAGGAATATGTATTCCCACTAAATCTTATCCACTAGCCTAACATACTACTAGGATATTTTTATTTTTATTTTTTTATTTATATAAAGAAATTTTTAATTATTTTCCATATTTTCTCATTTCATATATTTGTGTCAAGAGATGTAAAAATAATAGAATTTGTACATAGAGCCAATATCCTCTAGTTACTAGAAACCACTCTTAGGAATGTCCAAAATTTTACAAGAATAAGACACTTAATATTTTGTAAAATTTGACATCATTATACCACAATTGTATAATACCAATGTTTAATCATTCGCAATTTCTTTTTCACACAACCATAAATGATTACTTGAATACTTTGGCATGGAAGATAATATTTAATTAAATTATGATATCATTGTATCTTCATCATACAATAGGAGTGTCAAGTTCATATGGCACAATTTTTCCCACTTAACAATAGGAATGCCTTCACCATAAGTCTACACCATTTTTTTTTTCTTTCACAATTGGGCCCATTTTTATTATTTATTTTTTTAGTATCTCATTTCTCATAAATATTATCATTAAGTATTTGTTATGAATTCCAAAAAAACATTTCTGAAACACACATACGTTTTTCTTCAATCTCATGTTTCTCATATTTCAATAGATACAAAACAATTTCATTCTATATGATAAACATATAGTATCACACAAATTGCAAAAGCAATAAGTCAATATCCACATTTCAAGACAACATTACATAATATTATTCACATATTGATTTAGATTAAAGAATCAAAATCACATTTGGATGGATGTCATTTATTTTTGCTTTTAAAATATTAGTCCACCAAATTGTTTAGATTAAACATATAGCAAAAGAAACTCCACAAAAGATATAAGTAATTATATCTACGAATATAACTACAAGCATTTTTTTTTATAAACATAATATCATATCACAACATAAAATTTCATAATCAATAACTTGTTTATCCATTTTAAAACATGAAGCTCAACCTTTAAGATTGATGGAAATATTTTAGTGAATAAACAAGTTTTGATACAAAATTAATATCCCAAATAATTAGTAAGAACATAAAATAAAGAGGAGTTTAGAACGATTTCACAATGCTATAGAATCACGCTACGAAAGTATTGTCTTTAAATGTTGATTTGTGACACCCGGAGTAAAACTTGGTGCTACTGGTTCTCTTGGCCAAACAACTCCCCAGGATTAGACTATAGCGTCAATTTTCGTGATGGACGCATTTCCACTCACGAAAGTTCAAGAACAACCCTCTATTGCCTTTCCTTAGAACAAATATAATTTGTAAAAAAATATTTTGGAGAGAAATATAATAGAATTGTGTATATCTAAATTTAGGGATGACAATTTCTGCCAGACCTGCGGGTACCCGGCCCGATAAAGAATAGGGTCAGGTTTGAGTTAAAAAAAAAAAACCCCAAAGTGGGTCCGAGTTGGGTTCGAGTTTTAGTAAAAACCCAGCTTGAACTTGGACCCAACCCGTTTAGAATAAAAATAAAATTAAAAAAAACCTATTAATATATATATATATATATATATATATATATATATATATATAACTTATAACTTATAACCTAACCCTAACCCTAACCCTAACCCTAACCTCTCTTATTCTCACTCACTCATTTCAGCCTCATGCCAGCCGCCCCCCTCCCTTGAGACCTTGGTCACAGCACAAAGATGACCTCAAAGCCTCAAAGACCCTCCCTTTTTTGTCTCCGATTTTTGCTGCGAAAGGTTCTGCAATATGTGATTGGAAGAGCAATTTTTTTTTTAAATTTTACCCTCATTCTCCATGTGGGTTTGTGTTTTCTTTTTCCTTTTTCGGTTAATTGATCTCTAAAAGCGTGACAGCCACTGTATTTGTCAATGTCCTTTGTTTAATTTATATGGCCTGTACCTGCTGTATCTTACTAATTTAGCCTCCAAAAATGTTTTTTATTTTTATTTTTATTATTATATGAGCAAGAGCAATATACATGTGCAATGGCCTGAATTGGTTCTAGCTTCTCTCGTCATCTCTCATGTCCGTCTTTGGAAGTTTCGCATACATTGAACTCCTTGATTGAGTCATTCATTCCCATAAAATTTTTAGGACCACCTCGTTTTTTTTTTTTTTTTTTTTTTTTTTTTTTGGGTTCATTTCGTCTCAATCATGTGAGTTGTTTGTGTTTGTGTTTGTGATTTTGAAAGGGAAAATCATACATCTGAAATTTTTGTGTTTGTGTTTGTGATTTTGAATGGGAAAATCATAAATCTGAATTTGTGTTTGTGATTGTGATTTTGAAAGGGAAAATTATAAATTTGAAAATTTTGTGTTTGTGTTTGTGTTAGGATTTGTGTTTGTTTTTGTGATTTTGAAAGGGAAAATCATAAATCTTTGGTCATTGTTCATCCATAATTTCCTAGTGGGTCTATTTATTTTTCAATTTTTCAATTTCATTCTTTGATTTTCTCTGCCGATCCTCAAATCTTTATTATTTTTCAACAATTTCTGTATGTGGGTATTTCATTCTTTGATTTCTTTGATTTTCTCTACCTAAGTATAATCCTGCTAGTATAAAAAAAAAAAAAAAATTATGTTTGCCCAGATTCAAGCCTTGAATCCGGTCAAACACATTCTCAAAAATAAAGAATCTGGCAAACACATTTTCAAAAGTAATGAATCTGGGCAAACACTTTTTTTTTTTTTTTTTTAATGATTGGGCCACGGTATAGGCTTTAGGCAATTTTTTTTTTTGTTTGGATTGGGCCATGGTTTGGGGTTAAGAAAAAAAGTCCCTTTAATAAACGGGTTGGGTCTAGGTTTCCGGGGCAGACCCATGGGTCGGATCCAGGTATGAAAAAATCCGGCCAGAATCCAACCCATTGCCAATGGCTATATTATCAATTATTGCCTAATGGCTATTTTTCTCACAATTGCCCAACGGTTATTTTACTCATAAATTCCCAATGGCTAGAAAATAAATAAGAATAAATGTGTTTGGAACACACACCAACACCAACATAAAATGCAAGGAAACTTTATGGGTCTGAAAAAAAAAAAAAAAAAAAAAATCCCCACGTTAAGCCTAGTATGGCAATTTTAAGTAAAAAAAAAAAAAAATGCTAGTATAGGGTTAAAAAAACTGTCAATAAAGGCTATATTAGAAAAATATAAAAATGCTTATAGTGGCAGTTTAAAACCGCTAGTATAAGTTCAACTTACTATAGTGGTTTTCAATTTCTAAAAAATGCAGGTATAGGGTTACAAAACCGCCGGTATAGGTTATTCCGGCAGTTTTTAAAAAGAGAAATGATATATCTACAACATTTTTACAACAAATCCTAAGTGGTAGGTTGTTACTGGTTGTTATTGTTGGGGCAAAAAAGTAATCTTAGTGTTAGTTTCAAATTTGAACCAATAATAACTAACCACCTGTGATTTGTTGTAAAAATGTTGTAGACGTAGCATCTTTCTTTTAAAAAACGTCGGTATAGGTTTTCAAAACCGCTGGGACCTATACTGGTAGTTTTAAAACTGCTAGTGTAGGTCTGTAGGACCTATTGTCACACTTGTTGGGCGGCAGCGGTACAAAGCGCCGGGAAAAAAAGTATCAGGATAAGGCATTCTGGTCTATACCAGTGCTTTTTAGGATTATAACCGCAGTTTAAAAACACCAGAATAGCCCTAGTCTTTTGTAGTGCTCACACAATGTCTGAATAGCCTCTCTTTTTGCTTCAGCTCTCACGACCGAATGGCCTCTTTTCTTTTCCTTCAGGATTTCTTTTACTTCAACCCCCGTGCTTAAGCCACATCTCATTAAACCAAAACTGACTTGAGGTAAAATTTGAGAAGACAAGCTCATAAATAAGCTTTGACAAATAAGTGGGCTGGACCCACACGGTGCAAAGCAGCCAATAGTGGTTGCCTTTTGTCTTTTCATGGTTGAAGTTGAACCAAAATTTTTATATATGAATTATTGTTGTGACATTGTTGGGGTCATGTATATTGATATACTTGTAACATTTGTATTGATAATTAGTGGTGATAAATACAATAATATAGGTGAGTAATAAGAGGTTTGTATTAAGAATTTGTTGTAACTGTAAGCTTGTAGAGAATTAGTTACTAAGTTAGAGGTTGTGAGGGATTTCACAATTCGCTCCAATACCAATAGGTTTGGTCTGCGATCGAATGCTATAAAAGATTTGTGCTCCCTCATCCTTCATCAATTGGTCGTTGGATGGATCGGTAAGGCACACGGTCCGACAAGTGGTATTAGAGCCAAGGTCATAGGTTTGAGTCATTGGAGCCGCATTGTGAGGGAGGGATTGTGAGAGATTTCACAATTCGCTCCAATACCAATGGGTTTGGTTTGCGATCGAATGCTATAAAATATTTGTGCCCCCTCATCCTTCACCAATTGGTTGTTGGATGGATCGGTAAGGCACATGGTCTGACAAAGGTATATGCCAAGCTAGCAGGTTAGTTACAAGTGGATTAGCTAGCTTACTATTGCTTGGTATATAAGGATTGTAAAACGGCTGAGGAGAATATTGAAGAATTGGTCAAAAATTATAGTTTGTTCTCTTATCCATATCCCTAATTCACTTCACCATTTTTAGGAGGCCTAGTTACCCTCGAAGTCAACCAAAAATATCATAACCCGCTTAGTTAGTAGGAGAATTTTAATAGACATTGACTTGCACCCACTTTATATTTATGATAGGTGTACTAAATTTTTTTGTATTTCAATATGATCTCCCACATTTGTGTATTATTCATTATGAATGATCTTTTTGAATATAATAGCAGATAACGGTTAACGGTTTAGACAATTCTTAGATATATTATCTTCTCTTTAAAATTATACTTTATTGAAGAACTTTATTTTGAACTAAGTAAATGAGTATTGAACTATATTTATAATTGTTTTGTAGCATAATTTTGTCAAATACTACTTATTCTTAGCAGTAAATGCATATATATTTTGATTGAATTGTCCAACCTTAAGAATATGTTCTTGATTCTATGCAAAAAGTGAATGCTCATCTTTGATTTTCTTAGCTGGTTGTATCTTAAAGAAGAAATTACCAAATATGCTTTCTAATTGGACAAACCAGGAAATTTTTTTAATTTTTAATTTTATAGTTTAGAAATCTTGAAGACTTGAAGCATGCTACACTGGAGAATAATATAAATTGCTAGAGTTTTTTTTTTTTTTTTTTGTTTGCTAATCACAACGTAATATTCATGTCTCTTGCTTCCAATTTTTTTGTCACATTACTTGTGTTCTTGAAGATGTATACTGTACATAAAGAAACATGGGATATATTATTTGATCCATAAGTAATATCAATATGATAATTCAGTTCATCAAAATATTTTTTTTTCTAAATGATAGCTTGGTTGCTGTCACTATTTTGAGCAAATTTTTTTCTAGAAGACACCATTCTGAACATGTTATTGATTAAAAGTTTCATTTGTGAAATTTGACTGTAAAATTATCAAACATTATTATTATTATTTTGCTGAATATAAAAGTATTTTTATTAATTTTTTTTTAATTATTAAAGGAGAACTTGACATACCTAACCACTAATGAAAACTTCAAAAGAAAAAATTAAAATTATAAATTGTCAAAATATGTAGGATGAGTTGAGACTTACTCGCACATTGAGCGGGTTCACAAGTCGTTTAAAGTAAAATCCATATCCATATCCAAAGGAAGAGACCACAAACACCTCAACATAAATATAAATATAAACCTAAACTTATTCATATGCACAAACTAGCACATGAAATTCAACAATTAATAATTTATAGGAAAAAAGTAAACAAACACCAATATACTTTAATAATCTAAATTTTAAATGTTGATATGAAAAAATTAACAAAGAAAAAAAAATTTAATAGATTTTTAAAGGAGATTCTAAAGTTATCTTATTTTGAACTTTTATCTTTAATTTAAAATATTACTTATTTACCATTTTTTTTTTCTATTAGTATAAATGTTTGTGATGCATCAATTTGAAGAGTTAATGCTGTAGTTGGAAAAATTCTATAATTATGATGGAAACAAATATAGAAATTGAATTAGAAAAACAATAAATAAGTGTGAAATAAAAGAAAGATAAGGTATTGTAACCAATCAAATAGTTTGAATGACATTGTTATTAGTGGGTTCCAGTTAGCTCTACTGGTAAAGTCTCTGATGGTTGTATAAGAGATCTGGGGTTCAATCCCCGTCTACACCAAAAACTGATTGGTGTCTTGGTCTGATGATAAAGAGCTATCATCAGGAGCGGACGCCATAGGTTGAAACTCTCTCAAAAAAAAAAAAAAATGACATTGTTATTAGCATTGTTTTAAAAAATATCTGGATACATCTTGTAAATACTTGAATTATACATTCACCAGAAAGAGAATGGATCATTTGACATAGTTAACTCTACACTATTTAAAATGAAAAGTCAAGTACCAAAATTAAATAATTTTTCAACAAATTTATTTAACACTGTATAATTGGAGAGTAACTATAACGACTTGTGTCTATCATAATTATGGATGTGACGTAAGTACATTTATTATTATTATTTATTATTATTATTATTAGACCTTAATTTTGGATTATCTCCTTTAACTTTCTTCATCATCTTTTTTTTAATAATTATAATTATTTTATACAAAAATTTTAATATTTTATTAATTGGGTGTAGAGATAATTTATGTAATTTTGCTTTACATAAACAATGATTTTATTTATGACATAAAAGGAAGAGGGCCTAACATTCTCAAGGTGATGGTGATATGGGAGGTCGTTTTGTTTCTAGTTTAAAAGAAACACTAGTTCAAAAGGAGTATATATACATGTGTGCGCACATGCACACAGACTCATCTAAACATAAACGTAATTATAAATATAAACATAAACATAAAATCAGTCATTTTTTAAAATTAGTTTTTTTTTTAAAACTATTCTCTTTTCATGTATTTGTTAGTGACCTTGAAAATAAGTTGAAAAAAATTATCGGGTTTGGTATGTACAAAAAATTATTAGCATTCTTGTAAAATTCAAGGCACGTATAATATGTATTAATTACTAATGTAATTAATATAAATTGAAAAAATAAGTATGAATTTGGTTTTTCGACTAAAATTTTGAAAGAAAAAAAAAGTCTTACCCTTTTAATAGTACAATAATTTATCAAATTTAAGTTCTTGATAAACAAGATACTATAAAATAAAATAAAAATTAGTTGTCCAATATTATTTTTGTAGACTCCTTGTTAGCTATTCAAATTTACAACATCTCAATAATAAGTTGTATTTTTAATAAGGTTTTAGTTAACCAAATAGAGTTTTCATTTGACCCATTTATCCTGATGCTATCAAACACAAAAAAAGAAAAAGAAAAAAAAGAAATGTGGAAAACTATCTTAACATATGGTTTTATTGAGTAAATTTGTTAATAATTGAAACTCCTATGTTCTCATTTTAATTAAATTGTCAACATTGAGGATATGTTCTTGATGCCCAAAAGAAAGGGTTACTAATCTTATGATTTTTTAGGTAGCTCTTATCTTCAGAAAGATGTTATTGCATGTGTGTAATGATTGGTCACCATTTGTACCATTTGCACTACATCATATACTAAGGGTCCGTTTGGATTAAGAGGGGAAGGAGGGAGAGTGGAAGGGAGTAGTATCGAGTTGGCTGAAAATAGGTTAATTTTGGGCCAAATCTACTCTACTCTACTCCTCCTCTCACCCTCTCAATCCAAACAGACCATAAGGGGGCTTTAAGCCTCCCACAAATGGTAAATAGGGATCCCTATATAACAAAAAATCAAGGGGCCCACAATCAAACTCTCTAATAATACTAATCATCTCGATCATTGACATGTCATTGGACTTGTAGTCTTCAGGCTTTTTATCTTCCCCCCATCATACCTGAATGGATTATTCTTAAATTTCCCACCATAATGGATTATCTTCCCTCCATCATTACTACTTTTTTCTTTTATTTTTCTTTCAAGAAAAACCAACATTTACTCTTTATACTCCGTCCATGGTTCTTCTGGATTAACATACAAAACTGCTTCTCTTTATTTGTGTTGTGCTAAAAAATCCAAGACGCATTTTCTGCCCTAAGAGCTCAAGAGTGCCAAAAAGAGGCTTGGCATTGATGATCCAATCCTTCTCAAGAAGTCCTACTTTATATTCAACATCTCATCTTGGAAAACAGACACAACATTCTAGATTGAGGTCAAAACATCTGTAATGTCATATGCTTTTTGAATGTAGAGGGCCATGTCTCTTTCTATTCACTACACCATCTATGCTTCCAGTGCTTGATTTTGCCCATTTAATTCCAAACTACTCACAGGATGAGATAGTTTCTCCATAACTATCTCCTATTAGTAACTATCCTAAGGGACTTTGTTTTTTAATTGTTACAAGGATAGAGTTTGTATTTTGTAGGTATGTGAGCTGTTCATGAACACTAAAAATATGTAGTATAAAGGTTTGAGTTTGAGCCGTGGTTGATGGGTTAAAAAAACCTTCATTTGTCAAAAAAGAAAAGAAAAAGAAAAAGTGATTGGTTTCAATTTAAATGAAGTCTTCCCTTTTATGGGCTTGGTGAATGCACTAAGAAATGGATGAGTAATGGTTGATGGGGCTAATATTTAATAATTTATTTTCTCTTTTCGAAATTTTGTCTATTTTTTTTTACATATTTGTCATCCTCAAGTATCATAGCTTAGAATTAGTCCCATTCTCCAAAATTTCCACCATTTCTCATTTACCAAACAACCTATATGAATTTGGATAGTTCTACTGTTTGGTTACATTTTCATTATGATGAATGCCTATTTCTTAGAAGTTATTTTCCTTATGGGGTCAGTAATCACCCTATGGGGTGTTTACTTTATGGGAGTCAGTGTTCTGTATTTGTTGTCATGTGCAAGCGTTGATGCTTGACAACCTTTAAATCATCTAAGGAATGTTGATGACTAAACCTTGATTTGAAGTCTCCATGAAGTATTTGCTCATTCAGGACCTATAACAAGGTAAAAAAAAACACAAATGAAAACATTTGGGATTCAAATCCTCCCTTCTCAATTTTAACTATGGAATTAAATTTCTTTTTTATTAAAATAAAAACATTCCTTTAATTGGGGCTTTCAAAATGGAGCACTTAAGTGGGTTTCAGTCAGCTAAACTGGTAAAGTCTTTGATGGTTGTATAAGAGATCTAGGATTCAATCCCTGCCTACACCAAAAACTGATTAGTGTCTTGGTCTGATGATAAAAGAGCTATCATCAAGAGCAGACGCCATAGGTTGAAACTTTCTCAAAAAAAAAAAAAATGGAGCACTTAATTTGAAGAATGAAACTTCAATGATTCAATTCATCAAAAGCATTCGTTTATGACTAACTTTGTCAAAATATTGAGGGAAGAAGCTCCAATCCATCAAAAGCATTTGTTTATGACAAGTTTTATCATCATATTTTGACATAAAAGAATTGTCTTTATAGTATCCCAAAACCATATTTTTTTAAAAATATAACTATTTTAAGTCTCATAATTTTTTAAACAACATATGTTCAAAAGGCTAAAAAAATAAAATGTACCAGGTGGACACAAATTACAATCCTAATTCTATAGTGTTTAATTTGAGAATGTGACTATCGGTTGCTATTTTTACTTCACCTTATTCGGTAATATCATATATTAATTGAAAGGAGAGGAATTAAGTTATTAAGGTATAGGAGTCTAATAAGTCTTGCAATGCCAAGAGTCTTATAGCTTAACTAACAATTGCTGGTGTTTTTAATGGAAATATCATAGCTCAAATCTTCCTTCCCCTAAAAAAATTATATATATATATATATATATATATAAAATAAGTCTAGCAACAATGACCTCTTCCTCATTGCATAATTTTTCTCACCTTGTGTTGATCAAGCTTGATCAAACAAATCATATTTTGTGGCTTGCCAATTCCTTCATAATTTGAAAAGTCATAATTAATCAGTTTTGTGGATGGAACAAAACCACGCCGATCTCAATTTCTCTTTGATTCGAAGGGAAACCTATAACCATAATTAACCCTGAATATATTATCCGCATAACATCAACAAGATCAAGCTTTATCAAGCTGGGTAAGTTCCAAGTGTTTGAATTGGCCAGTACAGTGATTGAACAAGCTCCTCCTCTCACGATAGCATTATTTTCTATGATCAACTGGTGCCTTTGGCAAAGAAGAAATAGGATTAGAGGAAAGCAACAAACATGGGCTTTGACATAAGTGGCATTTAAAGCTAAGGAACTACTCAATGAATTCCTCGATGTGCAACGAAAACCTCTTAGAGATGTGCAACATAGTCTGGTTAGGTGGAACCCTCCAAGTGAAGGAATGTACAAAGAAAATTTTGATGGAGTGATTTTCTCTGAGCTTTCCCTAGCTGGTATTGGTGTAGTGATTCGTAATTCTTATAGGAATGTAATAGTAGCCTTTAGCCCAAAATTTCCACTACCTCACTCAGTTGATTTGGTCGAAGCCTTGGCAGCTATTAGGGCAGTAAGTTTTGCTAGAGAACTTTGCATTTCTAAGGTGGAATTCAAAGGAGATAGTCAGAGAATTGTCACAGCAATCACCAACTAGACGCCATCAAAAACTTTGTCAGAGGTTTTTCATAAATATAGCTCCAAACATGTAAAAAGGGAGGGTAACCAGTTTGCTCATTCCCTTCCTAGAAGAACAATTTTATCTGTAGATCTTGATTAAAATATTAAAAGTTTTTGCCAAGCTCGAAGTGTACATTTGGGATGCACTTAAATAACTTAAAACTGCTAGCTTATTACTTATTGCTTGATTGCTTCTCCTATTTGTGGATGCTGCAAAGAAGAAGGTTTTTTTTTTTTTTTTGCTTAAGTGAGCTTAATTAGTCAACTGCCTTGGCACATTAGGAGTCCCACTATAACCTTTTGTTAAAAAAGTGAGGTAAAGTTGATTGTTTGTGGGTCCTACATGCTCTAGTTTTTGCACAAAAATTAGTTACTTTTTAATTATTGTGGATTTCACTCTACTCTTTTTGCTAGAGTATTTTTATTAAAAATAAACAATGAACTCAGTATATTTAGTTTTTAACTTTTATTTACAGTATTGTTAACAAATGTTGTCATCAAAAGGCTATAGATAAGTTTTTCTTAAAAGGAAGTCTGTTTGTGAATTGTTTATTTTTTATATATTATTTGCATAGTATAGGACAAAAAGCTAAAAGTTAGCATATTTCTAAAAAACTGAAAATTAGACTATAATTTAACTATTATCTACCGTACTTTTAACAAATGTTTTCATCAAAAGGTTATAGATAAATTGTTCTTAAATGGAAATCCGTTTGTGAATTGTTTAATTTTGATATATTATTTGCATAATATGAGATAAAAAACTAAAAAATTAGCATATTTATAAAAATCAGAAAATTTGATTACTAATGAAATAAAGTTAAGACAAAAAGTAATATGAGAATTACAAACAGAAACTTAAAATAAAAAAGCTAGTTTATAATCTTTCCGCAAATACACTTCGCAAATTCATGCTTTTATTTTTAAATTCAAAATTATTTTGGTAATATTTTAACAAATGGTGGAGGGGATTGATTCTTCTCATGGGAAGAACTATATTTTAAATGCTTACCCCCATTTATTGTACGAAAAAAAAAATTTTACTGGCTGCATGCAAAGAAGATTCAGCCTAGCTAGGCTTACGCAAGAAGAGCTCGTGTTTTATAAGTGCTTAGTATGACGTTTGCATGCTCCTGCACCACTTTCCAAGCCTTGATAACTTGTCGTTCCTCAACTAGAGTACGTTGCACCAACGGCAAATCGTATCACGTATACTCCCTCGACCACAGCACGAGTCATGAAGACACAGCCTGACATGTTAATGGTAGGGACGGAATCAGAACTTTGAGTTAAGAGGGACGGCTTTACTGTTGATTGTGTGCAGCGGTTTCAACCTTTAACTCTGCTACTAATTAGCTACTAAGATTTTTTTTTTTTTTTTTTTTTTTTTTTTTTTTTGGTGACGATAAGAACAAAATTATTTTTGTTTAGAATTTTTTAAAGAGCAGGGTTGTTTATTTTAAATAAAATTAGTTAATTGAGCTTTTTTTTTTTTTTTTTTTTTTTACTATTGGTAATTTTTGTTGTTGAGCTATATTTTTGGGCTTGTATATTTTGTTTTAAATTTTAGATCCATAAATTTTTTCATAGTCACCAAAATGAGGAAAATACTAACGCTACAATCTTTTTACAAATTATTGATGTGATAAGTGGTTACTAGTAAGTAAAAAAATGATATGAGTAATGGATTCATGTGCGAACCAATAAGAATTTATTACCAAAATAGTTTGTAAAAAAGTTTGTGGGTATAACATTACTTTTAAAAGGATTAATGATATTGTTTAAGGGAAAAAAAATGTAATTTTATAAAACAAAATTACAAAAATTAATACATATATATATAATAATTTTTTTTTTAATTTTTTTTTTGGGGCTACGTCCCTGGTTAATGGACTCCAACAATTTGCGGTTTGCCTCATTCGCACGTTCCTCGCTTACCATGTCAAGCTTACCATTTTGTACACTGTCTCACTTAGTGCCGATGGCAACATCCTGAAACAAACCATGGCAAAATTTGTAGGGACCACAATTTCAAACCTTTTATCCATAGCTACAAGCCCTTCAAAATGGTTGGCCATTTTCACATGGGAGCACATGAAGCTCCTAAGGTGAGCTACACCATAGCTTCTAAGCACAAACCATAATTTTAAGGAACGAAATCTTCGACTTAGGGTTATCTGCCAGTCTTTATAGTCCACCACTTGCTTTGAATCCGAGGCTTCATTCCTCAAGAACTCAGGGTTGGTTGAGAGTGACTTTATCAAGGCGGTCGAATCTTTTACCCAAAGGCAGCAACAATCCAAAGAGGTTAAGAACCACTTGTGTGCATTGAGACTAAATGAGTTCGCACCCTCAACACCATCGATGAAGTGCCGAAACTCAGGACAAATACAGGCGCTTCCGGCATAAGCAGCATCAACATGAACCCACATTCCATAATCTTTTGACACAGCCCATAACGATTCTAGTGGATCAATGGCAGCCGTTGGAGTTGTTCCCACAGTGGCACATAAAAACAATGGGACTAGGCCTGCTTCCACATCTTCGCAAATTTGGGCTCGTAGTGAGTCAGGTGATAGTGCATATGATGTTGACTTAGAAGTCTTGATGGCTCTGAAATTCCTTGGATGGATCCCTGCTATTTGTGCTGCTTTTTGGATTGCACTATGTGTCTGGTCAGAAGCATAAACCACCAACTTTAAGAGGTTCTCTCTTCCAATTTGGCTTAGAATTTGATCCCTTGCAGCGACAATTGTGCACAAAACGGCCTCACAAGTAGTACCTTGTAGCACACCCCCGCCATTGCCAGAGAAAAGGAAAGACTTTGGCAGCTCAATCATCTCTCCAAGCCAACCCACGACTATTGTCTCTAGTTCAGTAGCTGCTGGTGATGCAATCCAATTGAATCCGACCACATTGAAGCCGGTGCTAAGCATCTCGCCAAGAAACCCTGCAATGCTACTAGTGCATTGAAAGTAAGCAAAGAAGTTAGGGCTTTGCCAATGTGTCAAACCAGGAACTATGTGCTCCTGTACATCCTGAAGAATGGTTTCAAGGGGTTCTGGATTATGTGGGGTGGACTCTGGCAAGCATTTTCGGAGATATCCTGGTTCTACTTGGCTTAGAACTGGGTATTTTTCTACATCGCGATAATAATCAGCAAGGAAGTCTAATCATATGGCCTTGCCGCCTGAATTCCTCGGGATCTAATGGGTTATTGTTATAGGAAGAAGTGTGGTTGGGCATATGGTCAGGCTTGACGCTACCCATATATATATGTACTATGGGGAAAAGAAATGGTTCAGGATTCTTTGGTTTTCTGGTGGAAGGGTTATAATTGTGGAAAGGAAAAAGTGAAACGAGAAACTAGAGACTATCTTGTAGCTGATGAGATAAAATGAAGGGAACGGAGAGTTCATATAGATGTCATGAAGCTACGTGAGGAATGAAATTAAGGTGATTTTCTTTGAATAGACCACCATTGTCTAAATAGCCACAATCGTTCGGCCTTAGCCTATGTTTTGTATCATGGGTGCGGTTTAGATTGCGTGTCTGCGTCTGGCTTGGCGTTTTGCTTTTCTTTTTTTTTTTTTTTTTTTTTTTCTACACGTGAACAGTAACACACATGGTTTACTGTGCAGAGAAAAAAATATTGTTCATCACTGTTCACAGTACTGTTCACGCACTAAAAAATATTAAAAATGGGTCACATGTTACTATTCACACATTTAAAAATTATTTTACTACAATGTTTTCATTTTTCAGTTTTAACAATAATGAGTTCAATCCAAACGAACTCTATAATATACATGGTTTTCCAAATACTTAAACGGGCCCAGATGAACAATAGAAGTAGAAGTAGGAGGTCTGAATCTAGCTATCTAGATACGTAGCCATAGTGTTAGGCCTTAAACTTAACTTTCCTAGCCAATATCTCGAAATAAAAGAAACCCATTTATGTTGGTGGAGGCTTAATTAGGAACAGCGAAGGGGGATGGATTAAAGGATATTTGAGGTCAATCGGGTACACTACTAGTGTAGTGGCTGAATTATGGGCTTTGAGGGATGGATTAACTCTTGCCAACCAGCTAGGAATTAGTCATTTGGAAGTTGAACTTGATGCCAAGGCTATTGTGGAGATGCAAAATAAGGCTGACAACTCTAACAAATTAATTTCTCCTATGCTCCTTGACTGCAGGTTGCTCATGGAAAGATTCACACAGGTTCGGGTAGCACATATCTTTAGAGAGGCGAATAGGTGTGCTGATTTTTTGGCTAAAAATGGATGTTGTATGAGGGAGGATTTTGTTTTATTTGATGCTGCCCCCTCGGATGAATTAGATAGATTACTTGTATTTGATAGAAATGGTATGTACTGTTATATGCAGATAGCCAATACTTTGGCATCTGTGAACAATCTGTAACTTTTGCTTTTGTTGAATATAACACCTGTTAACCAAAAAAAAAAAAAAACCCATTTATGTATTCCAACACGGTCCTATGTTAATGAATAATGAATGACATTGACATTAAAGAGATCCTTCATTCTACTAGATACATGGGGAATCTTGTCAATAACATGAAAGAGGTCCTTACAGTTTAGGTCAATTTTTATTTTTATTTTTACAATTTTTTTTATTTTTACATTTTTATTTTACTGCTTTTAGTCCCTAAATGAAAAATGCATTTTATTTTGGTTTTTATCGTTACTCACTTAACGAAAATATCTTACATGATAAACAGAGTTTAGTGCTGACATACTAAACGCTGACGTAACCATTAAAAAAAAATTATTTGTTATTTGATAAATGCACATCAGATCCATGTCAGCTTAAAATTTTAAATTTTAATTTATCAATTTTAACAACAAAAAAAAAAGTAGGAAAAAACAGAATTAATGATTTGACATCCTCTTCAAGTATTTAGATCTGACATCCTCTTTATCAAGAACACAGAAGAGCACAACTAAAAAAAAAAAAAATCATACAAACCCAGAAAATCAAACACAAGAACACAAGAAAATCAAATCCAAGAAAATCATAAATGAATATCATACCAAACAAAATTAATCCACAGATATACATAAATCAAATTATCCAAAACAAAATCAATCCACATATAGCAACACAAACCCAACTCAACCATACTGTAGGGACCGGATTCGAGCGCCCTCCACAGGTTGGGAGAGTGGACCCAAGCCCAGCTAACCCTCCAATAAATTTGTAGAGTATGGGCTCAAGAGCTAGGCCCTAGCAAAGAATGCAACGGCCCTGCATGGTTGTACGTGAATTGTGCTAAGCTAAACGTGGGTCGGATTGCCTAGTAGGTCTCCTCGGACGGGATTATAGAGGTTGAAGTTGTTCTTATCTCTTTCAAGTGAGGTTACAATGGTTGAGAGGAAATACTCTGCTACAGTATTCTTTTTTTCTCTGGTTTTCCGTCCGTCCCCCTCACAAGAGGGACTTTTTACATTATATACTCCTCCTTCAGTTGATCCTAGCCCTACATTTGTCGATCAGCCCGGTTTCCACTTGAGAGCCTGTCCCATCAGCCGCATTCCCATACCTCCAATGGGTTGCAGCGCCCAAGACGGCACTGTTCAGAGGTCCAATCCTCATTAATGCGGCCAGGGCGTTAGTTGGGGGCATTTAATGTGGAGGTGACAGTTCACCTGGGACTTGCTCCTCCACCATGCTTTAATGTTCGGTGCTTGGTTCTTGCTGGTTGCTCCTTGGATGCTTAGGGAGACTCCCCTTAAAGGTATGCTGTTTGCCCACTTTCTGACCTCGGTCTCCCGAGGATGTACCCATCCTCGGCAGTGCTCCTTGGGCCCTGGGCTCTAAACTTTCGTCCTCGGACCTCGGGCCTTGGAGGCGTCCTCGGCGTGGGCCTCTGGGCCTGGTTTAGAGTGGGCCGGGGTTGCTGACTTATTCTGGCCCCACAATAGCCCCTCAAAATCTTGCTGTCCGCATCCTCGGGCGGAAAGGAGGATTTTGATATCCTCGGACCTGCTTCGTGTCCAATCGAGTCTTGTCCTTCGTCAGCTTTGGAGCCTTTTCAACTGCCCAAGGTGCGTTACTGGCGCTTCGGAGCGCGTAACGTGTCCTGCATTAAATTCGGGCGGCTTTATGCTCCCCACGTTCAACAGGCAGATGACAATCTAACGGTGGGGATGCGTCTGGCATTTATGGGCGGGAAAACTCGTGCGGCTCTTCTATCTAGGGTATAAATACCCATTGGAGCCACCTCCTCCTTTTTCATTTACAATCAAGAGCTCCTGCGCCTCTATTCTGAGTCCAGCCAAACTTCCATCTCCATCTCCAGCACAAAAAGCCAGTCCGAGGAGCTCCTCCTCATTTCTGTAAGTCTCTCTATCCCTCTCTGAGCTTCTTTTCCTCTCTACTCGTCCTTCTCTTTCATTCGTTCCTCCTTTAGTTCGCTTAGGAGTCATTTGGGATGGGTAGACTTAAGAAGTATGTTGGCACTGAGGAGGCGATGGAGAAATTCATCGCCGATTACAAGATACCGGCCAACGTTGGCTTGAGGTATTGTGAGGAGGGGGTGTGGCACCTCCTGAAGCAAGAGGGCGAGGTGGTGATTCCTGTCATCGCTTTCCTTGAAAGGGGGATGAGGATCCCCATGGGGCCGGTGATGAGGGGTTACCTCACCTACTTTCGGTTGACCCCCACCCAATGCGCCTCCAACATGTTCAGAATTCTGGGCAGTGTAGACGCCCTTAATGAAAAGATGGGTCTGAGGCTGACCTATCATGATGTCAACTACTGTTACAATCTTCAACATTTGAAGAACAAGTCCTACTACATGAGGACGAGGGACGACAGGGTCCGGCTCATCCAGTGCCTCCCTGAGTCCAACAAGGGGATGAATGAGGATTTCCTCATCGTGTCTGGAGCGTGGCACGATGGCCTCCATTGCCCGACGATAGAGGGAACGCCAGGTGGGATAGTGGGAATAGGAGGGGATTCAAGGATTTTGACTTCTTTTCTGCATTGTTTCTTCTTGTATTGTTTGGCTTCTGACCATGGATGTGTTTTCCCTTTGCAGATCCGCACTCTTTTGCACGCCATTTCAGCTTGGTCAACAGGGAGGACTTGCAGAAGGCGCTCAGGTCTGCGGAGTTTGAGAACGAAGCAGACCACCAAGTCAAAGCTGCGCACAAGATTTTGGGGTACACTCCGCTCCAGAAGTCATTTGCGGCCCTAAAGTACGTGATCAGAGCTAAGGATCCTCGGCTGCAGAAAATAAAAGTGACCAAGGACGGTTTCGAGTTTCCCGAGGACACCTCCACTTCAGAAGGCGTCACAGTAGCAGTCCCCTCGTCTTCCCATACATTCCCAGAGGCCGCGGAAGAGGGCTTAGAGAGGGAAGGTGACGCTGCAGATTGTGGTCCTGCCGAGGACGATTTCAGTGTTTTCGAGCAATTCCATCAGTCCGAGGACCCTTCTGGAGACTTGGGTGATCCTCGTCTATCCGAGGCAGACCTTTTAGCGTCGGACAAATCTTCTCGGCTCGAGATGGGCTACAAAAAGAAAGCCCAACCCTCCCTACTCGACCTAATCGAAGGTCAGCCGGGGAAGTCCAAACCGAAGCCTCCTCCTCCTCTTCCAAAGGCTCGTCCTGCTCAGACCAGGTCGGCCTTAACACAGCCCAAGCTTCCTCCTCCTCTGCCTCAGCCGAGCCCGCCGTCTAGGCGCGAGCCTGCTGACCCCAAGCAGAAGAAGGACAAGGGCAAGAGGACCCTTGAGGACAATACTAGGCCCACGCGGGAGGGCGATGGCACTCGTCGGCCATCGAAGCAATTGAGGATAGGCTCCTCAGCGCAGGATAAACAGGTCGCTCCCCCGCCCGAGGTTCAGGCCTGGCTCCCCGCCCCAATGCTCCGTGGGGCACCCCTAAGGGATGACTCCTCCCTCAGGGACTTTAAGGATGGCGAAGGCGCGTATGTGGCCGACGCTGTGGAGAGATGCCTGCTCCTTCCCGCGGACATGGCGGAGCTGGGGACCATGAGGAGTAGGGACGTCTTCCTCTGCCTCAAGCGATACTTGGGGATGGTAAGACCCTTAGCACTTGTGCTTTTTCTTGCTTCAGTTCTTTCTGCTTTCCTTTCTCTTTTGAGCTCGGCTAATTATGACTTGTCTGTTTCGTTTGGCAGGCTGTACAGGCCACTTTCAGGCTGGAAGAGGCGGCCAGTGAACATGGTAAGGCCATGGACGAGGAGCGCGAGAGGCGCCTGGTGGCCACTCGGACCCTCAAGACCTCCGAGGAGGACCTTGCCAAGGCGAGGGAGGAGTTGAAGCAAATGACTCAGGCTAGGGCTAGTGCAATGTCAGGCCTTGAGGGTGCCCAAAGGCAGGCTGAAATTCAGACAAAGCGTCTGGGTGAGGCAGAGAAGCAGCTGAAGCTTGCCGAGGAGCAGATAGCTGGCTTGGTGAAGAAAGTGGCCGATGCTGAGGAGGCCAAGAGGGTGGCTGAATGGGCCAAAGGGGAGGCTGAGAGGGCCAAGTTTGAGGCCGAGCAGGGTAGGGAGGAAGCCTGGGCCACCAAGCAGGAAGCTGAGGAGGCAGCCTATACTGCCGGGGCAACCGAGACGGCAGCTGCCTACAAATCCCAAGTCCCTGGGGTATGTAGGCGCTATTGCTCCGAGACTTGGAGTGAGGCCCTCAGGCAGGTTGGGGTGGAGGCCTCTTCTGACTTGTGGAAGGAGGAGAATGTGTACTACCCTCCTGTTATCCGCGAGGCTGCCCCAGATGGCTCTGAGGCCGAGGGGGCTGCTGCGAAGACTGCTGCCACTCCGGGCGAGGGGGCCTCGGATGCTGGGGCCACTGATGAGCCAATCTAAGGGAGTAATCCCTCCTCGGTGATTGAGTTGAGTGATGGCTCCAACGAGGATGCACCTCAGCAGGCTGCAAAGCCTTCCCTCGACGCCCAGGTTTCTCCTGCTTAGGGGGCAGCCATTCCTGCTGTGCCTCTGCAGGCCATCCCCCTTAGCTAGGGCTCAGAGGACCCTGAGGCAGCTGCGGGCCAGCCACCTACCGAAGCGGGCAACTAGGCTCCTTGGCGCTTCTGCCTGCTGGACTCCATTTTTGCATTTCTTTCTTCTTTTTGCTTTACTTGTAATGTAACTCCATTGGTGTAATTCCCTTGAATTTAATGAAATGAGAACTTTATTTCCTTTTCTGTTTGTTGTGGCTATTTACTTGCACATTATCTGCTTTTTCTTTACTTGCGCGGTTTTAGCTTCAATTGCATCTCGGCCAATCGTGGCATCAGTTATTATAATGAGAGGGTGTGTATGCTCTGATGCACTTTTCGTTTCCGAAGGACCAGATAGAATTTCTTCGGGTAGACACTTAGTGTTTCTTCAATGTAGTTAGCTTCTCCTTAAGTCTGAGTCTGAGGACCATGCAGAGCCTTGGTCCTGCTTGATACTTAGCTTCTTGAGGTAAATAGTGCTTGATACTTAGCTTCTTGAGGCAAATAGTGCTTAATACTTGAGTTTGGATGTAAGTAACTAGTTTCCCCATAGGTTTGGGTCCTTGGACCATGCAAGACCTAGGTTCTGTCTAGCACCCGGACATAAGTGGTTAGCTCCCCATAGGCTTGGGTCCGAGGACCATGCAAGACCTAGGTACAGTTGCTACCTTCAAGATAAGTGGCTAGCTCCCCATAGGCTTGGGTCCGAGGACCACGCAAGACCCAGGTACAATTGCTGCCTTCAAGATAAGTGGCTAGCTCCCCATAGGTTTGAGTCCTTAGACCATGCAAGACCTAGGTACAGTTGCTGCCTTCAAGATAAGTGGCTAGCTCCCCATAGGTTTGAGTCCTTAGACCATGCAAGACCTAGGTACAGTTGCTGCCTTCAAGATAAGTGGCTAGCTCCCCATAGGCTTGGGTCCGAGGACCATGCAAGACCCAGGTACAGTTGCTGCCTTCAAGATAAGTGGCTAGCTCCCCATAGGTTTGAGTCCTTAGACCATGCAAGACCTAGGTACAGTTGCTGCCTTCAAGATAAGTGGCTAGCTCCCCATAGGTTTGAGTCCTTAGACCATGCAAGACCTAGGTACAGTTGCTGCCTTCAAGATAAGTGGCTAGCTCCCCATAGGCTTGGGTCCGAGGACCATGCAAGACCCAGGTACAGTTGCTGCCTTCAAGATAGGTGGCTAGCTCCCCATAGTTTTGAGTCCTTAGACCATGCAAGACCTAGGTACAGTTGCTGCCTTCAAGATAAGTGGCTAGCTCCCCATAGGCTTGGGTCCGAGGACCATGCAAGACCCAGGTACAGTTGCTGCCTTCAAGATAAGTGGCTAGCTCCCCATAGGTTTGGGTCCGAGGACCATGCAAGACCCAGGTACAGTTGCTGCCTTCAAGATAAGTGGCTAGCTCCCCATAGGTTTGAGTCCTTAGACCATGCAAGACCTATGTACAGTTGCCGCCTTCAAGATAAGTGGCTAGCTCCCCATAGGCTTGGGTTTGAGGACCATGCAAGACCCAGGTACAGTTGCTGCCTTCAAGATAAGTGGCTAGCTCCCCATAGGCTTGGGTCCGAGGACCGCGCAAGACCCAGGTACAGTTGCTGCCTTCAAGATAAGTGGCTAGCTCCCCATAGGTTTGGGTCCGAGGACTATGCAAGACCCAGGTACAGTTGCTGCCTTCAAGATAAGTGGCTAGCTCCCCATAGGCTTGGGTTCGAGGACCGCGCAAGACCCAGGTACAGTTGCTGCCTTCAATTGGCTGTAAGTAACTAGTTTCCCCATAGGCTTGAGTCCTTGGACCATGCAAGACCTAGGTTCTGTCTAGCACCCAGATATAAGTGGCGTTGGGACGCGAGACGTGTGATAATGACAGGCAGAACATCTGAATCAAAAAGGACTTTTTTATTAATAGTAATACATTTTCAGGTTATTTACATTCCATGGACGAGGTACCGGTTTATCATCTAAATCTTCTAAATAGTATGCTCCTATCCCTGCCACTGAGGTGATTCGGTAGGGGCCCTCCCAGTTGGGTCCGAGCTTTCCCCAAGTAGGGTTCTTGGCAGCTCCTACGACCTTTCTAAGTACCAGGTCTCCCGGTGCTAGTGGTCTGATCTTTACATTAGCGTCATATCCTTGCTTGAGCTTTTGCTGGTAGCAAGCCAGCTGGATCATTGCCTGTTCTCTTCGTTCATCTACCATGTCCAGGCTCCGCCCCAGCAGTTCATCATTGCTGTCTAGGGTGAAGGAGCTCGTCCTTAGCCTTGGGAAGTTGGTTTCCAGGGGGATTACTGCCTCCGCACCATAAGTCATGGCAAAAGGTGTTTCTCCCGTTGAGCGCCGGGGCGTGGTCCGGTACGTCCAGAGGACGTGGGGCAACTCTTCTACCCATCTCCCCTTGGCATCATCTAGCCTCTTCTTAAGCCCGTTGACGATGACCTTGTTGACAGCCTCGGCCTGTCCGTTCCCTTGAGGGTAGGCCGGCGTTGAGTACCTGTTTGTGATCCCAAGTTCACAACAGTACCTCCTGAAGGCTTTGCTATCGAACTGAAGCCCATTATCCGAGATGAGGGTATGAGGGACCCCGAACCGTGTAACTATGTTCCTCCAAAGGAATTTTTTCACGTCTACATTCCTGATGTTGGCTAGTGGTTCGGCCTCGACCCACTTGGTGAAGTAGTCTGTGGCCACCAACAGATTACTCTTGTTCCCTGGTGCCTTGGGGAAAGGTCTCACAATGTCCAAGCCCCACTGGGCGAAAGGCCATGGACTGGACAAAGGGTTAAGGACCCCTCCTGGCCGGTGGATGTTTGGGGCGAACCTTTGGCATTAGTCACACTTCTTGACATACTCCTGGGCCTCTTGCTGCATTCCCGGCCACCAGTATCCTTGAGTGACGGCTCGGTGAGCCAGGGATCTCCCCCCCGTATGGCTCCCACAAATTCCCTCGTGCAGCTCTTCGAGCAAGGATTCTGCCGTTTTGGGGTGGACACATAGAAGGTTTGGCCCAGAGTAGGACCGCCTGTATAGCTTGTGATCCTCGGACAACCAAAACCGAGGAGCTTTCCTTCGTATCTTTTCTGCCTCTGACCTCTCCTCAGGCAGGACGTCATCTTTGAGGAATCTCACTATGGGGTCCATCCAGCTGGGACCCATCACAATTTGATGGACGGGGATTACTCCCTTTGGCACTTCACTTGCCCTCTCCAGGTGCTCCACCAGTATGATCCGAGGCAAAGCCCCTGCCGAGGAGGTTGCGAGTGTGGCAAGTGAATCGGCATGACTGTTCCCACTCCTAGGAATATGGGACAAGCTGAAAGGGCGAAAGTCTGACTGCAAGTGCATGACTTGGCTAAGGTATTCCTGCATTCTCGAATCTCTGGCTTCCATCTCCCCTTTTACTTGTCCTACCACCAATCTGGAGTCTGAGAACATCTCTATTGACCTTCCTCCCATCTTTTGTACCATGATCATCCCTTGCAGTAATGCCTCATATTCGGCTTCATTGTTTGTAGCCGTGAATCCGAGCCTCAGGGATTTCTCAATGACATGATCTTCAGGGGAGACCAGGACCAGCCCCACTCCGGACCCCCTTTGGTTTGCTGCGCCATCCACATATACTTTCCAACATGGTGACTGTGGGATGGAGATTGCCCCAACTGACTTCTTATCCTCGGCTGTCGCTTCTACGATTGGTTCGGCGAATTCGGCCGTCAAATCCGCCAGAACCTGGCCTTTTATGGAAGTCCGGGGCATGTACTTGACGTCAAAAGCCCCCAGAATTGTGTTCCACTTCACGACTCTACCTGTGTAATCAGCGGCCCGGAGTACAGCCTTCAAGGGCAATTGGATCAGGACAACCACCGTGTGGGCTTGGAAGTAATGGGGGAGCTTTCTCGTGGCGTGGACCACTGCCAGTATGGCTTTCTTCAGGGGTAGGTATCTGATCTCTGCTTCGTGCAGCGACTTGCTGACGTAGTAAACTGGCTTTTGGATGCCATTATCTTCCCGTATCAGCACTAAGCTCACTGCGTGGGGTGCCACCGCCAGGTAGGCGTATAGGACCTCGTCAGGCTCAGGATTAGACATGATAGGCGGCCGGGATAGATACTCCTTGAGTTGCTGGAAGGCTTTGGCACAATCCTCGGACCACTCAAATCCTTTCCATTTGTTGATCAGGAGATAAAAGGGCCTGCATCTGTCGGCCGACCTGGAAATGAACCGGTTCAGCGCCGCAATCATCCCAGTAAGCTTTTGGATCTCCTTGGGGTTCTGCGGAGGTTTTAAATTGTGAATGGCCTTGATCTGGTCAGGGTTGACCTCGATCCCACGGTGGGTGATCATATACCCCAGAAACTTGCCAGAGCTTACGCCAAACGAGCATTTTGAGGCATTAAGGCAGAGCTTATGCTCTCTCAGGACGCCAAATGTGCGGCCGAGGTCCTCCAAGTGCTCGGACACCAGCTTGCTTTTCACCACCATATCGTCAACATAGACTTCGATGCTCTTGCCCAACATCGGCTCGAACATTCTCGTCATCATCCTCTGGTAGGTGGATCCGGCGTTTTTCAGACCAAACGGCATAACCTTGTAGTGGTAGTTCCCAATGGGTGTCACAAATGCCGTCTTCTCTCGGTCCTTCAAGGCTAG
This sequence comes from Quercus aquifolioides, assembly GCA_019022515.1. Lineage (NCBI taxonomy): Eukaryota > Viridiplantae > Streptophyta > Magnoliopsida > Fagales > Fagaceae > Quercus > Quercus aquifolioides. The sequence goes on along the minus strand of CM032328.1, from coordinate 64,955,487 downwards.
TGGGATTTGGTGATAACCCTGAAAGGCATCCAGAAAGCTCATCCGAGGATGGCCTGCAGTCGCATCTACTAGCTGGTCTATTCGTGGCATTGGGAAGGGGTCTTTTGGGCATGCTTTGTTCAGGTCTGTGAAGTCTACACAAACCCTCCACTTCCCACTTTTCTTCTTGACCACCACAGTGTTGGCCAACCATGTGGGGTAAAAGATCTCCTTGATAGCCCCCGCGTGCTTAAGCTTATCGACCTCTTCCCTGATCGCATCAGCGTGCTCCTTCGATGGGCGCCGAGGTGGCTGCTGCTTGGGGATCACAGATGGGTTGACGTTAAGGTGGTGACAAATGAAGGATGGATCAATCCCAGGGGCGTCGCAGGGGTCCCATGCGAACACGTCAAGGTTCCTCTTGAGGAACTCGAGTAACTCCTCCTTCTCCTGTGGAGGCAGCTGGGTTCCGACCTGGAAGAACTTCTCCGGATCATCGCCAATTACAACCTTCTCCAGGTTTTCGCATTTAGCATCCTCGGCAGGTGCGTCCGGAGGCGCCACCTGGGTCTTTGACTGCTATGAATCTTCCTCGGCTGGGGCCGAGGGCTGTGCATCAAGCCGATAAGATATGGCAGCCACCGTGCACTGCCTAGTTGTGGATTGGCAACCTCGGATCTCCAGAACCTGGTCCCCTGACAGGAATTTCACCTTCTGGTGCAAGGTGGAGGCTACGCCATCCAAGGCGTGTAGCCAGGGCCCTCCCTACGATGGCTGTGTAGGGGGAGTATGTGTCCACCACTATGAAGTTCGCCTCCACCACCATCGGGCCTGTCTGTACGGGTAGTCTGATCATGCCCTTTGGGATGACGAGCTTCCCGTCGAAACTCATTAGGGGGGAGCTATAAGGTGTGAGGTCTTCCTGTTTTAGCCCCAGCCCCTTGTAGAGGTCTGGACACATGACCTCGGCTGCGCTGCCACCGTCCACCATCACCCTTTTCACGTCGTAGCCCCCTATTCTGAGGGTGACGACTAGGGCGTCCTCGTGTGGTTGGATGGTCCCAATCTTGTCCTCCTCCGAGAAACTCAGGGCTGGGGGAGGATTCCTCCTGGACCTCTTTAGCCCCGTCCGAGGGTCCTCGGCGGGCAGTTGGGCCACAGACAACACTCGCAAAGGGGGTGTGCCTGTTCTTCCTGGCGCGGCCAGGATTATATTGATCGTCCCGGTGGGCTGCCCCATGGCGGCGTCCCTCTGAGGCTCTTGGTAGGCTTAGCCCCGCTGGTTGCTGGAACGGTGCAGAAGGTGGTTCAGTCTTCCCTCCTGGGCTAGTTGGTCCAGGTGGTCCCAGAGGTTCCTGCAATCCTCCGTGGCATGTCCGTGGTCCTGGTGGTATTGGCAGTAACGATCCTGGTTGCGCCTACCAAGCTCCCCCATCATCTTAGCCGGCCATCTGAAGTATGGCTCGTTCTTTATCTTTTCTAGAACCTTGTGCACGGGTTCTCGGAATACTGCGCCGACAGTCTGGGCATTGGTCGCCCCGGATTGCCCACCGAAATCCCTCCTCGGACGGGCGTTGTTGTACCTGTCCGACCTGAAATCCCTCCTCTCCTGAGGGATAACCTTCTCCTTGCCTTTGCCTTGCAGCATGTCCTCTTCCACCCGCTTGTACGTGTCGATCCGATCCATCAGCTGCCGCACGCTGGTGACGGGCGTCCCGGTCAGGGACTTCCTCAGGTCCTGCCCCATTGGTAGCCCATTCTGGAATGTGCTGATGGCGACGGCGTCATACTTGCCGTCCAGCTCGTTGTAGATCTCCCAGTACTTGTCCGAATAAGCCTTGAGGGTCTCCCCGTCACGCATAGATAGGGACAGCAATGCACTCATGGGCCGAGGAGGCCTGCTGTTCGTGACAAAGCGGGAACCAAAGGCCTGGGTCAGTTGTCTATATGAGTCTATGGAGTTCGTCCTTAGACCGTTGAACCACCTCATCGCAACAGGTCCCAAGCTGGATGGGAAGACCTTGCACATCAGCGCCTCATTCTTGGAGTGGACAGCCATCCTCTGGTTGAACTGGCTCACGTGCTCCACGGGGTCCGTCTTGCCATTGTAAGCAATGAAGGTTAGCTGCTGGAACCGCCGAGGAAGCTCTGCCTCTTCTATGTGCCGCGTGAAGGGCGACCTGGAGAGCTGGTCCAGCGCCCTGCTCATGGCGTCGCCTCCTAAGCCCCTAGGTGTTGGGTTGGCACGCCTACGCCTCTGGTAGCGCTCCTCCTCGTGGGAGAAAGTCTCGCTGGGGGGCGTTCTTGACCTCTGCCTGTATTCATCATCGCTCTCGTCGTCGGAGGGCAAGTCAGGGCTGAGTTCGGACTGTCTCCGCTGCGCACGGCGTAGCTTCCTCTTCAGATCGTCTATCTCGCGCTGCATGGCCACCTTATCATCCTTTCTCTGGGAGGCGTGGCTATGGGCCTCTTGTGACTGCGTGGCCTGGCCATCGTCGCGCTTCTGGGGAACGTGCCCGTCCCCCTGGCTTTCGCTCGCCGTTGAAGTACGCACGCTCCCTTCCCGAAAACGTCTGTTGTCGTTTTGACCTCCCCCGGGGTCGCCATAGTGACCCTGAGGCCGTGACTTCGCCGGTTCTGGTCGATTGGGAGTTCTTTGGTGAGGGCCTGATCCTACCATGTTCGACTGTTGTCCTTACTAACGCACAAGCTCTTCCCACAGACGGCGCCAATTGTAGGGATCGGATTCGAGCGCTCTCCACAGGTTGGGAGAGTGGACCCAAGCCCAGCTAACCCTCCAATAAATTTGTAGAGTATGGGCTCAAGAGCTAGGCCCTAGCAAAGAATGCAACGGCCTTGCATGGTTATACGTGAATCGTGCTAAGCTAAACGTGGGTCGGATTGCCTAGTAGGTCTCCTCGGACGGGATTATAGGGGTTGAAGTTGTTCTTATTTCTTTCAAGTGAGGTTACAATGGTTGAGAGAAAATACTCTGCTACAGTACTCTTTCTTTCTCTGGTTTTTCGTCCGTCCCTCTCACAAGAGGGACTTTTTACATTATATACTCCTCCTTCAGTTGATCCTAGCCCTACATTTGTTGATTAGCCCGGTTTCCACTTGAGAGCCTGTCCCATCAGCCGCATTCCCATACCTTCAGTGGGTTGCAGCGCCCCAGATGGCTCGGTTCAGAGGTCCTATCCTCATTAATGCGGCCAGAGCGTTAGTTGAGGGCATTTAATGTGGAGGTGACAGTTCACCTGGGACTTGCTCCTCCACCATGCTTTAATGTCCGGTGCTTGGTTCTTGCTGGTTGCTCCTTGGATGCTTAGGGAGACTCCCCTTAAAGGTATGCTGTTTGCCCACTTTCTGACCTCGGTCTCCCGAGGATGTACCCATCCTCGGCAGTGCTCCTTGGGCCCTGGGCTCTAAACTTTCGTCCTCGGACCTCGGGCCTTGGAGGCGTCCTCGGCGTGGGCCTCTGGGCCTGGTTTGGAGTGGGCCGGGGTTGCTGACTTATTCTGGCCCCACACATACCAACACAAAGCAAAATTAAAATTAAAAAAATACTTGAATTTATATCTAGTAATTCATTGGTTTCTGTCTCTCTCTCTCTCTCTCTCAAACATAGAAAAGAAACAAACAAATCTTAAGTTGGGTTTTGCATTTCAAGCTAAGGCCAAAATTGCATTTTTGTAATTGCATTCAAAATCAAATGGAGATAGACGAAAATATTATAGAAAAGGGAATCAGTTACCCTTGTTCATTGAGAAAATTTATCAAATACCATAAAGGCTAACAGCAACCCATGAATACAATAATTACAACCAAATTACATTACACTAAATAAGAGTATACACATTGAAGCAACCAAAAATTCCTTTACATTGGGGAAAGAAAAAAAAACAAGACTAAAGTAGTAGAAAGCAATACAAAAACTAAGATTCTAAACCCCTCTTTGCTGAGTCTGACCACGATCATACCAACCAATTTCGCAAACACCAAGGATGAACCCAAATAACTTGCAAACTGGGTCTTTTTGTTAGGGTTTTGACTGAGCAATGAAGGGCATAAGTGTCATTTGGTTGGGGTTTTGACTGAGACACCGACTTTGTTTGCTGGGTTTTGTTTGGGTGACTTTTTTCCGGGTTGGGATTGGGTTGACTCACTGAGGGGGTACACAAAAAGGTTGAGCAAGAAAAGGTATAACAAACCTAGCTCAATCCGTCAAGCATACCAACAACAACAAACACAACTCCCACCCAAATTTGAACAAAATACGCACAAAACCATTAACACAACACAGAAACAAAACTCAAACCCAGATTTTTCGAGCCCACAAAACTCAACTAAGATTTTCTTATGCTTTTCGAGAAACCAAACACAAAACTCAATCAAGATTTTCTTATGCTTTCAGTCACATCCACCTTCACCTGAAACTCACCTTCAGTCACCTCCACCTTCACCTTGAGCTTGGAGACATTTCTAGAAAGACATAGCTTGGAGATAGAGCTTGAGATTTTCAAAGAGAGAGAGAGAGACAGATTGGAGATTTTGTTTGAGTTTTCAAGATTTAATAACTTTTATGTGGTGTTTGGTTGCCAAGAAAGTTTAATAGAAATTGATAAAATTACTCCAAAAATATCTCAATCTTTAAAATTTAAAAAGTAAATTCTTTTTTGTTTTATTTATTTATTTATTATTTTTTCAATTTAAATTAAAATTGATAAATTAGAAATTCATTATTTTTAAAATTTTAAATTAAAATGCTAAAGTGGCATATTTTAAATACTAAATAATTTTTTTAATATTATTTTAATAGCCATATCAGCATTTACTATACCAATAGTGTACTTCGTTTGCCACATCAGCAATTTTCATTAATGAGATGACGGTAGGGATCAAAATGGAACACATTTTTCATTTTAGGGACAAAAAGAGGTAAAATAGAAAAGTAGGGGGCCAAAATAGAAATTGACCCAAAATGTAGGAACCAAAAGTGCATTTACACCTAACATGAATCATGTGCAGTAATCGATCTCTGGTGATTTGGATTGCTTTAATGTATTACAAGATGGGAAAATTATGTTACATATGCACTAATACACATACTCTTGTACACACACAATTTTTGTGTGTATATTAGTGAGTATGTAATAGACACTACATTTACAAGAATTTCCTTCCTCTTTTCTTTCTTTCCTATCACATCCTCTCTATATTAGCACCCCTCAATGTTTTCAAATCAAATTATTCTGTTTTGCTTAACTTTTATTAACAAACCCCTAAATCACTAGTACAAATATAAGTTAAATAAAAAATTATACTGTATAACTTTGCTTAAAATTCAATTTTTTCCTATAACTTCAATTACGTTTAAATCATTCTTCTAAATTTAAATTTATTCAATTCAGTTATTTCGTAAGTGTCCATTATAATTTCATCGTTAATGGCCTCCAAAATGATGTAGTTTTGATTTTTGGTTTATGTCATACATAAAAAATCAATAAAATTAATAATACTAAAAAATTTGCTCCATATCATTAGGATTTTTCTAATGGTCCCCCTTTAATAATATATAGGTAATAAGTACTTTGTCCCATATCATTTGGATTTTTGTAATGATAAAGATTAGGAATGGTAAAATTTGACAAAACCTGAGAACAAGATATAATACGACACGAAATTGGCAAGTTATGGGTTGAGCCTTAACGAGTTCATGTCATATTCAGTTCATATGACTGACCCATTTAATAAATGTGTCGAGTTCATGTCCAACCCATGGAGCCCATTTGATTCATCTAATCTGTTTAATTAAATGACATTTTACCAATATATTCTTCAAACCTTAGGTATATAAACTTGTTATTTGTTGTGGTTTATTTCCTTTGACATATTGTGATCGATTAAATTGTCATATTGAGATATACTTTTGTTTTGAAAGATTATTTGTGATGCATTTACTTGTTAGTTCTAATTTTTATATTAAAAAGGAATTATTTTTTTGCTTTTTTACAGTTCAGATCAATTTGACTATATACTAAAATTTGTACTTTTTTTTTCAATTTGATAAAATTTGATAAATGGGTTGACACGACTACTCCGTTTAATAAATAAGTTGTGTTAGGGGTGATGAATCTTAACTTATTTAATAAACGTGTCGGGTTAGTGTTCCCATACAATCAAATACTCATGAGTCGACACGACACAAACCTGACACCACCTCTAATAAAGATGCAAAGGGCTTATTGGTCATAATCAAGGGAACACTACTTAATTTTCAAGTTTAAGGGGCATTGTAATTGTACCATAATTAAAGGATGAAAGTGAAAATTAACCATTAATTATAATATATAAAAAAATTTAGTAAAATTTTTTATTCTATTGTTTGGTTGAGACCCTGAAAATAATCTTTTATTGTTTAATTGTAATAAAAGCTTTGGTAGGTAGTGAGTTGTGTTGGTGATGATGATGATAAGAGGAGGTAGAACAGTCAGTAGTGGTGGCAGAGCGAGTTAGGGATGGAGGAGATGATTGGTCTACTTTGTGAAATTGTAATTTTTCTATATTAATGTGCATGACTGCATGTTTATAAAACCATATATACTGATACCAATTTTTGTAGCAACGTGAGGTGAAAGGTTGGGATAAATAAAAAATGAGCCCCTTTTTTTTTGGAATGAAAAGTAGGAAAGTTGTATTTAGAAAGAAAATCTATGTTCAATAAAAGAAGAGTTAATTACTAAAAACAAGACTGCCCAAGTCATTTACAGCACCAGAGGGATGAATACAAAAAGGTCGGCCAGTATGTTTTCCAGTTATTGCTGTTGCCCTCCTCTATCGTTAAAAATGTTAGCTCAACAGTTGCCTTCACGAGAAATGCCATTGATCAGCTTCACATTCCAAGCCCGAAAATGTAGTTACAATACTGTTACATATAATTACAATTATCAACCAAGAGACAACGAAGGAGAGTGTTCGCTGTTGAGGCCATATAATATGATTTTTCTCTATATCCAACCGGAAATTAATAGTTGAGTGGCAGAAAAGAGAGTACAAAATGATACCTACGAATAGTATCCTAAATAAAGCGAGTAATTATTGTGTAGTTTGGAAGCATTGCTCCAACCTCTCATATGATGGTCACACCCTCATGTGATAGGAGGGGGTAATGCTCTCCCCTAATCAATAAATTTCTCAAAGAAACATCCATGAAAACACTATATTCAATAACGCGAACCATGTGCAATAGCTTTATACGTGTCACTTATCCAAAAAAAAAAAAAAAACAAGAACTATTGATTCTTTATGCTAGCTTTTTTTGTTTGTTTGTTTTTTTTTTTTTTTTTTTTTTTTTTTTAATTTTTGGGTGAGAATCAGATTCTTTAAGCTTGTTAAGATGAAGAATTATGTGACTATGTCAAATTTTGTCTTATAAATAAGAATTATAAGTTATAATGGTAAAATTACAGAATTACTAACTTAATTAGGATATTTTTAAATCTTAAATACTAAAATGTAACTTGTCAAATTTCTTGTCATATTATATAAATATAATAAAAGTTAGGTTTTAGAAATTATGGTTGTGCCAGATGACCAGACGCATGTGTTGCATGATGTACAATAGATAACCTATTATGTGAGTTATTAACTGTTAAAGTATATACTTCATCATGTGGTTACACGGTTTCACCGAATGACTCAATTATTTCCTGATAAAAATAAGTACTAAATATTTTAGAAAAACGCTAGAGCTACAAGCACTGAGCAACCAAATGTATAATCAATCCTGAAGCTATCCCTTGACTGACAAATGCTATAGCAAATAAAACCCATTTATGTATTCCAACACGTTGGTCTTACGTTAATGAATGACATTGACATGAAAGAGATCCTTCATTCTACTAGATACTTGGGGAATCTTGTCAATAACATGGAAGAGGTACTTACATTTTAAGTCAATTTTTAGTTTTATTCTTATAGTTTTATTTTACCCTTTTTAGTCCCTAAATGAAAAATGCATTTTATTTTGGTCTTTATCGTTACTCACTTAACAGAAATATCTTACATGATAAACAGAGTTTAGTGCTAACATACTAAATGCTAACGTGACCATTAAAAAAAAAATTTATTTGTTATTTTATAAATGGACGTCAGATCCACGTTAGCTTAAAATTTTAAATTTTAATTTATCAATTTTAACAACAAAAAAAAAAAAGGGAAAAAACATAATTAATGATTTGACATCCTCTTCAAGTATTTAGATCTGACATCCTCTTCATCAAGAACACAGAAGAGCACAACTAAAAAACAAAAAAAAACAAAAAAAAATTATACAAACCCAGAAAATCAAACAAAAGAACACGAGAAAATCAAATGCAGGAAAATCATAAATGAATATCATACCAAACAAAATCAATGCACAGATATACATAAATCAAATTATCCAAAACAAAATCAATCCACATATAGCAACACAAACCCAACTCAACCATACCAACACAAAGCAAAATTAAAATTAAAAAAATACTTGAATTTATATCTAGTAATTCATTGGTTTCTGTCTCTTCATCTCTCTCTCTCTCTCTCTCTCTCTCTCAAACATAGAAAAGAAAGAAACAAACAAATCTTAAGTTGGGTTTTGAATTTGACGCTAAGGCCAAAATTGCATTTTTGTAATTGCATTCAAAATCAAATGGAGATAGACGAAAATATTATAGAAAAGAGAATCAATTACCCTTGTTCATTGAGAAAATTTATCAAACACCATAAAGGCTAACAACAACCCATGAATACAACAATTACAACCAAATTACATTACACTAAATAAGAGTATACACATTGAAGCAACCCAAAATTCCTTTACATTTGGGGGGGGGGGGGGGGGGGGGGGGGGAACCAAGACTAAAGCAGCAGAAAGCAATACAAAAACTAAGATTCTAAACCCCTCTTTGCTGAGTCTGACCATGATCACACCTACCAATTTCGCAAACACCAAGGATGAACCCAAAGAACTTGCAAACTGGGTCTTTTTGTTAGGGTTTTGACTGAGCGATGAAGGGCATAAGTGTCATTTGGTTGGGGTTTTGATTGAGACACCGGCTTTGTTTGCTGGGTTTTGTTTGGGGGACTTTTTTCCGGATTGGGATTGGGTTGACGCTTTGAGTGGGTACACAAAAAGGTTGAGCAAGAAAGGGTCTAACAAACCCAGCTCAATCCCTCAAGCATACCAACAATAACAACCACAACTCCCACCCAAATTTGAACAAAATACCCACAAAACCATTAACACAACACAAAGACAAAACTCAAACCCAGATTTTTCGGGCTAAACACAAAACTCAACCAAGATTTTCTTATGCTTTCTGAGAAACCAAACAGAAAACTCAATCAAGATTTTCTTATGCTTTTAGTCACCTCCACCTTCACCTGAAACTCACCTTCAGTCACCTCCGCCTTCACCTTGAGCTTGGAGACTTTTGTAGTAAGAGATAGCTTCGAGATAGAGCTTGAGATTATCATAGAGAGAGAGAGAGATTGGAGATTTTGTTTGAGTTTTCAAGATTTAATAACTTTTATGTTGTGTTTGGTTGCCAAGAAAGTTTAATAGAAATTGATAAAGTTACTTTAAAAATATCTCAATCTTTAAAATTTAAAAAGTAAATTCTTTTTTTTTTAATTCTTTTTTCAATTTAAATTAAAATTTATAAATTAGAAATTCATTATTTTTAAAATTTTAAATTAAAATGCTAAAGTGGCATATTTTAAACGCTAAATAAATTTTTTAATATTATTTTAATGGTCATATCAGCATTTACTATACCAATAGTGTACTTCGTTTGCCACATCAAAAATTTTCGTTAGTGAGATGACGGTAGGGACCAAAATGGAACACATTTTTCATTTAAGGGACTAAAAGAGGTGAAATAGAAAAGTAGGGGGCCAAAATAGAAATTGCCCCAAAATGTAGGAACCAAAAATGCATTTACGCCTAACATGAATCATGTACAGTAATCGATCTCTGGTGATTTGGATTGCTTTAATGTATTACAAGATGGGAAAATTATGTTACATATGCACTAATACAGATACTCTTGTACACACACAATTTTTGTGTGTATATTAGTGAGTATGTAATAGACACTACATTTACAAGAATTTCCTTCCACTTTTCTTTCCTTCCTATCACATCCTCTCTATATTAGCACCCCTCATTGTTTTCAAATCAAATTATTATGTTTTGCTTAACTTTTATTAACAAACCCCTAAATCACAAGTACAAATATGAGTTAAATAAAAAATTATACCCTATAAATTAGCTTAAAATTCAATTTTTTCCTATAACTTCAGTTACGTTTAAATCATTCTTCTAAATTTAAATTTATTCAATTCAGTTATTTCGTAAGTGTCCATTATAATTTCATCGTTAATGGCCTCCAAAATGATGTAGATTTGATTTTTGGTTTATGTCGTACATAAAAAATCAATAAAATTAATAATACTAAAAAATTTGCTCCATATCATTAGGATTTTTCTAATGGTCCCCCTTTAATAATATATAGGTAATAAGTACTTTGTCCCATATCATTTGGATTTTTGTAATGATAAAGATTAGGAATGGTAAAATTTGACAAAACCTGAGAACTAGATACAATACGACACGAAATTGGCAGGTTATGGGTTGAGCCTTAACGAGTTCATGTCATATTCAGTTCATATGACTGACCCATTTAATAAATGTGTCGAGTTCATGTCCAACCCATGGAGCCCGTTTGATTCATCTAATCTGTTTAATTAAATGACATTTTACCAATATATTCTTCAAAACTTAGGTATATAAACTTGTTATTTGTTGTGGTTTATTTCCTTTGACATATTGTAATCAATTATTTTGTGGTATTGAGATATAATTTAGTTTTGAAAGATTATTTGTGATGCATTTACTTGTTAGTTCTAATTTTTATATTAAAAAAATTTATTTCTTTGCTTTTTTACAGTTCAGATCAATTTGACTATATACTAAAATTTGTACATTTTTTTTTCAATTTGATAAATGGGTCGACACGATTACTCCGTTTAACAAATAAGTTGCGTTAGGGGTGATGAATCTTAACTTATTTAATAAACGTGTCGGGTTAGTGTTCCCATACAGTCAAATACTCATGAGTCGACACGACACAAACCAGACACCAACCCTAATAAAGATGCAAAGGGCTTATTGGTCAAAACCAAGGGAACACTACTTAATTTTCAAGTTTAAGGGGCATTGTAATTGTACCATAATTAAAGGATGAAAGTAAAAATTAACCATTATTTATAATATGAAACATTTTTTTTGTAAATTTTTTTATTCTATTGTTTGGTTGAGACCCTGAAAATAATTTTTTATTGTTTAATTGAAATAAAAGCTTTCATAGGTAGTGAGTTGTGTTGGTGATGATGATGATGAGAGGAGTTAGAACAGTCAGTGGTGGTGGCAGTGCGAGTTAGGGAGCGAGGAGAGGATTGGTCTACTTTGTGAAATTGTAATTTTTTTTCTATATTAATGTGCATGACTGCATGTTTATAAAGCCATATATACTGGTACCAATTTACGTAGCAAGTGAGGCGAAGGGTTGGGATAAATAAAAAATGAGCCCCTTTTTTTTGGAATGAAAAGTAGGACAGTTGTATTAAGAGAGAAAATCTATGTTCAACAAAAGAAAAGTTAATTACTAAACACAAGACTGCCAAAGTCATTTACAGCACCAGAGGGATGAGTACAAAATGGTCGGCCAGTATGTTTTCCAGTTGTTGCTGCTGCCCTTCTCTAGCATTAAAAATGTACGCTCAACAGTTGCCTTCACCAAAAGTGCCATTGATCAGCTTCACATTCCAAGCCCGAAAATGTAGTTACAATACTGTTACATACAATTACAATTATCGACCAAGAGACAATGAAGGAGAAGTGTTCGCTGTTAAGGCCATATAATATGATATTTTCTCTGTATCCAACCGGGAAATAATAGTTGAGTGGTAGAAAAGAGAGTACAAAATGAAACCTACGAATAGTATCCTAAATAAAGCGAGTAATTATTATGTAGTTTGGAAGCATTGCTCCAACCTCTCATATCATGGTCACACCCTCATGCGAGAGGAGGGAGTAATGCTCTCCACTAATCAATAAATTTCTCAAAGAAACATCCAAGAAAACACTATATTAAATAACGCGAACCATGTGCAACAGCTTTATACGTGTCATTTACCAAAAAAAAAACAAGAACTATTGATTCTTTATGCTTGCTTTTGTTTGTTTGTTTTGTTTTCTTTTTTTGTTTTTTGTATTTTGTTTTTTTTTTTTTTTACATTTTGGGTGAGAATCAGATTCTATAAGCTTGTTAAGATGAAGCATTATGTGACTATGTCAAATTTTGTCCTATAAATAAGAATTATAAGTTATAATGGTAAAATTACAGAATTACAAACTTAATTAGGACATTTTTAATTACAGAATTACTAAACACAAGACTGCCCAAGTCAATTACAGCACCAGAGGGATGAATACACGTCGGCCAGTATGCTTTCCAGTTGTTGCTGTTACCCTCCTCTTGCGTTAAAAATGTTAGCTCAACAGTTGCCTTCACGAGAAATGCCACTGATGAGCTTCACATTCCAAGCCCGAAAATGTAGTTAAAATAATGTTACATACAATTACAATTATCAACCAAAAGACAACGAAGGAGACGATTTCGATGTTGAGGCCATATAATATGATATTTTCTCTGTATCCAGCCGGAAAGTAATAGTTGAGTGGCAGAAAAGAGAGTACAAAATGAAACCAACGAATAGTGTCCTAAATAAAGCGAGTAATTATTGTGTAGTTTGGAAGCATTGCTCCAACCTCCCATATGATGGTCACACCCTCATGTGAGTGGAGGGAGTAATGCTCTCCACTAATCAATAAATTTCTCAAAGAAACATCCATGAAAAGACTATATTCAATAACGTGAACCACGTGTAACAGCTTTATATGTGTCACTTACCCAAAAAAAAAATAAGAACTATTGATTCTTTATGCTTGCTTTTGTTTGTTTGTTTTGTTTTGTTCGTTCTGTTTTTTGTTTTTTCGGTTTTTTCTTTTATTTTCTGTTGTTTTTTTTCTTTTTCTTTTTTTAATTTTGGGTGAGAATCAGATTCTTTAAGCTTCTTAAGATGAAGCATTATGTGACTATGTCAAATTTTGTCTTGTAAATAAGAATTATAAGTTATAATGGTAAAATTATAGAATTACTAACTTAATTAGGATATTTTTAATTACAGAATTACTAAACACATGACTGCCCACGTCATTTACAGCACCAGAGGGATGAATACATAAAGGTCGGCCAATACGTTTTCCAGTTGTTGCTGTTGCCCTCCTATAGCGTTAAAAATGTTAGCTCAACAGTTGCCTTCACGAGAAGTGCCATTGATCAGCTTCACACTCCAGGCCCAAAAATGTAGTTACAATACTGTTACATACAATTACAATTATCAACCAAGAGACAACGAAGGAGACGTGGTCACTGTTGAGGCCATATAATACAATATTTTCTCTGTATCCAACCGGAAAGTAATAGTTGAGTGGCAGAAAAGAGAGTACAAAATGAAACCAACGAATAGTATCCTAAATAAAGCGAGTAATTATTGTGTAGTTTGGAAGCAATGCTCCAACCTCTCATATGATGGTGACACCCTCATGTGAGAGGAGGGAGTAATGCTCTCCACTAACAAATAAATTTCTCAAAGAAACATCCATAAAAACACCATATTCAATAACGCGAATCATGTGCAACAACTTTATCCGTGTCACTTACCCAAAAAAAAACAAGAACTATTGATTCTTTATGCTTGCTTTTGTTTGTTTGTTTGTTTGTTTTTTTGTTTTTTTTTGTTTTTTGTTTTTTGTTTTTTTTTTAATTTTGGGTGAGAATCAGATTCTTTAATCTTGTTAAGATGAAGCATTATGTGACTATGTCAAATTTTGTCTTATAAATAAGAATTATAAGTTATAATGGTAAAATTACGGAATTACTAACTTAATTAGGACATTTTTAATTACAGAATTACTAAACACAAGACTGCCCAAGTCAATTACAGCAACAGAGGGATGAATACAAAAAGGTCGGCCAGTATGTTTTCCAGTTTTTGCTGTTGCCCTCCTCTAGGGTTAAAAATGTTAGCTCAACAGTTGCCTTCACAAGAAATGCCATTGATGAGCTTCACATTCCAAGCCCGAAAATGTAGTTACAATACTGTTATATACAATTACAATTATCGACCAAGAGATCAACGAAGGAGACGTGTTCGCTGTTGAGGCCATATAATATGATATTTTCTCGTTATCCAACCGGAAAGTAATAGTTGAGTGGCAGAAAAGAGAGTATAAAATGAAACCTACGAATAGTGTCCTAAATAAAGCGAGTAATTATTGTGTAGTTTGGAAGAATTGCTCCAACCCCTCATATCATGGTCACACCCTCATGTGAGAGGAGGGAGTAATGCTCTCCACTAATCAATAAATTTCTCAAAGAATCATCCATGAAAGCACTCTATTCAATAAAGCGAACCGTGTGCAACAGCTTTATACGTGTTACTTACCCAAAAAAAAAACAAGAACTATTGATTCTTTATGCTGGCTTTTGTTTGTTTGTTTTGTTTTGTTTTTTTGCTTTTTGTTTTTTCGGGTTTTCTTTTGTTTTTTTTTTGGTTCTTTTTTTTTTTTTAATTTAATTTTGGGTGATAATCAGATTCTTTAAGATTGTTAAGATGAAGCATTATGTGACTTTGTCAAATTTTGTCTTATAAAGAAGAATTATAAGTTATAATGGTAAAATTATAGAATTACAAACTTAATTAGGATATTTTTAATTACAGAAGTACTAAACACATGACTGCCCAAGTCATTTACCGCACCAGAGGGATGAATACAAAAAGGTCGGCCAGTATGTTTTCCAGTTGTTGCTGTTGCCCTCCTCTAGCTTTAAAGATGTTAGCTCAACAGTTACCTTCACAAGAAATGTCATTGATCAGCTTCAAATTCCAATCCCGAAAATGTAGTTACAATACTGTTACATACAAATACAATTATCAGCCAAGAGACAACGAAGTAGACGTGGTCGCTGTTGAGGCCATATAATATGATATTTTCGTTGTATCCAACCAGAAAGTAATAGTTGAGTGGCAGAAAAGAGAGTACAAAATGAAACCAACGAATTGTGTCCGAAATAAAGCGAGTAATTATTGTGTAGTTTGGAAGCATTGCTCCAACCTCTCATATGATGGTCACACCCTCATGTGAGAGGAGGGAGCAATGCTCTCCACTAATCAATAAATTTCTCAAAGAAACATCCATGAAAACACTATATTCAATAACGTGAACCATGTGCAACAGCTTTATACGTGTCACTTACCAAAAAAAAAAAAAACAAGAATTATTGATTCTTTGTGATTGCTTTTGTTTGTTTGTTCTATTTTGTTTTTTTTGTTTTATGCTTTTTCGATTTTTTCTTTTGTTTTTTGTTTTCGTTTTTTTTTTTTTTTTCTGTTTTTTTTTTTCTTTTTTTAATTTTGGGTGAGAATCAGATTCTTTAAGCTTGTTAAGATGAAGCATTATGTGACTATGTCAAATTTTGTTTTATAAATAAGAATTATAAGTTATAATGGTAAAATTACTGAATTACTAACTTAATTAGGATATTTTTAATTACAGAATTACTAAACACATGATTGCCCAAGTCATTTACAGCACTAGTGGGACGAATAAAAAAAGGTCGGCCAGTAAGTTTTCCAGTTGTTGCTGTTGCCCTCCTATACCGTTAAAAATGTTAGCTCAACAGTTGCCTTCACGAGAAGTGCCATTGATCAGCTTCACATTCCAAGCCCAAAAATGAAGTTACAATACTGTTACATACAATTACAATTATCAACCAAGAGACAACGAAGAAGACGTGTTTGCTGTTGAGGCCGTATAATATGATATTTTCTCTGTATGCAACCGGAAAGTAATAGTTGTGTGGCGGAAAAGAGAGTACAAAATGAAACCTACGAATAGTATCCTAAATAAAGCGAGTAATTATTGTGTAGTTTGGAAGCATTGCTCCAACCTCTCATATGATGGTCACACCCTCATGTGAGAAGAGGGAGTAATGCTCTCCACTAATCAATAAATTTCTCAAAGAAACATCCATGAAAACACTATATTCAATAACGCGAACCATGTGCAACAGCTTTATACGTGTCAGTTACCCAAAAAAAGCCAAGAACTATTGATTCTTTATGCTTGCTTTTGTTTGTTTGTTTTGTTTTGTTTTTTTTTTTTTTTTTTTCGGTTTTTTCTTATGTTTTTTTGTTTTTTTTGTTTTTTTTTTGTGTTTTTTGTTTTATTTTTGTTTTTTGATTTTTGATTTTTGTTTTTTGTTCTTCTTCTTCTTCTTCTTCTTTTTTATTTATTTATTATTATTATAAATTTTGGGTGATAATCAGATTCTTTATGCTTGTTAAGATGAAGCATTATGTGACTATGTGAAATTTTGTCTTATAAATAAGAATTATAAGTTATAATGGTAAAATTACAGAATTACTAACTTAATTAGGATATTTTTAATTACAGATTTACTAAACACAAGACTGCCCAAGTCATTTACAGCATCAGAGGGATGAATACAAAAAGGTCGGCCAATATGTTTTCCAGTTGTTGTTGTTGCCCTCCTCTAGCGTTAAAAATGTTAGCTCAACAGTTGCCTTCAAGAGAAGTGCCATTGATCAGCTTCGCATTCCAAGCCCGAAAATGTAGATACAATACTATTACAAACAATTACAATTATCAACCAAGAGACAACGAAGGAGATGTGGTCACTGTTGAGGCCATATAATATCATATTTTCTTTGTATCCAATCGGAAAGCAATAGTTGAGTGGCAGAAAAGAGAGTACAAAATGAAACCAATGAATAGTTTCCTAAATAAAGCGAGTAATTATTCTGTAGTTTGGAAGCATTGCTCCAACCTCTCATATGATGGTCACACCCTCATGTGAGAGGAGGGAGTAATGCTCTCCACTAATCAAAAAATTTCTCAAAGAAACATCCATGAAAACACTATATTCAATAACGCGAACCATGTGCAAAAGCTTTATACGTGTCACTTACCCAAAAAAAAAAACAAGAACTATTGATTCTTTATGCTTGCTTTTGTACGTTTGTTTTGTTTTGTTTTTTTGTTTTTTGTTTTTGTTTTTGTTTTTGTTTTTTTTTTTTTGTTTTTTGTTTTTTGTTTTTTGTTGTTTGTTAAATTTTGGGTGAGAATCAGATTCTTTACTCTTGTTAAGATGAAGCATTATGTGACTATGTCAAATTTTGCCTTATAAATAAGAATTATAAGTTATAATGGTAAAATTATTGAATTACTAACTTAATTAGGACATTTTTAATTACAGAATTACTAAACTCAAGACTGCCCAAGTCAATTACAGAA
Organism: Quercus aquifolioides; assembly: GCA_019022515.1. Classification (NCBI taxonomy): domain Eukaryota; kingdom Viridiplantae; phylum Streptophyta; class Magnoliopsida; order Fagales; family Fagaceae; genus Quercus; species Quercus aquifolioides. The sequence continues at coordinate 64,938,020 of CM032328.1, read as the reverse complement.
CCAGAGGGATGAATATAAAAAGGTCGGCCAGTATGTTTTCCAGTTGGTGCAAGTTATTGCCCTCCTCTAGCGTTAAAAATGTTAGCTCAACAGTTGCCCTCACGAGAAATGCCATTGATGAGCTTCACATTCCAAGCCCGAAAATGTAGTTACAATACAGTTACATACAATTACAATTATCGACCAAGAGATCAACGAAGGAGACGTGTTCGCTGTTGAGGCCATATAATATGATATTTTCTCGTTATCCAACCGGAAAGTAATAGTTGGGTGGCAGAAAAGAGAGTACAAAATGAAACCTACAAATAGTGTCCTAAATAAAGCGAGTAATTATTGTGTAGTTTGGAAGCATTGCTCCAACCTCTCATATCATGGTCACACCCTCATGTGAGAGGAGGGAGTAATGCTCTCCACTAATCAGTAAATTTCTCAAAGAAACATCCATGAAAACACTATATTCAATAACGCGAACCATGTGCAACAGCTTTATACGTGTCACTTACCCAATAAAAAACAAGAACTATCTTTATGCCTGCTTTTGTTTGTTTGTTTTCTTTTCTTTTCTTTTTTCTTTTTTTTTTTCTTTTTTAATTTTGGGTGATAATCGGATTCCTTAATCTTGTTAAGATGAAGCATTATGTGACTATGTCAAATTTTGTCTTATAAATAAGAATTATAAGTTATAATAGTAAAATTACAGAATTACTAACTTAATTAGGACATTTTTAATTACAGAATTACTAAACACTAGACTGCCCAAGTCAATTAATGCACCAGAGGGATGAATACAAAAAGGTCGGCCAATATGTTTTCCTGTTGTTGCTGTTGCCCTCCTCTACCGTTAAAAATGTTAGCTCAACAATTGCCTTCACGAGAAATGCCATTGATGAGCTTCACATTCCAAGCCCGAAAATGTAGTTACAATACTGTTACATACAATTACAATTATCAACCAAGAGACAACGAAGGAGACGTGTTTGCTGTTGAGGCCATATAATATGATATTTTCTCTGTATCCAGCCGGAAAGTAATAGTAGAGTGGCAAAAACGAGAGTACAAAATGATACTTATGAATAGTGTCCTAAATAAAGCGTGTAATTATTGTGTAGTTTGGAAGCATTGCTCCAACCTCTCATATGATGGTCACACCCTCATGTGAAGGGAGGGAGTAATGCTCTCCACTAATCAATAAATTTCTCAAAGAAACATCAATGAAAACACTTTATTCAATAAAGCGAACCATGTGCAACAGCTTTATACGTGTCGCTTACCCAAAAAAAAACAAGAACTATTGATTCTTTATGATTGCTTTTGTTAGTTTGTTTTGTTTTGTTTTGTTTTTTTTTTGTTTTTTTGGTTTTTTCTTTTGTTTTTTGTTTTTTGTTTTTTGTTCTTTTTTTTTTAATTTTGGGTGAGAATCGGATTCTTTAAGCTTGTTAAGATGAAGCATTATGTGACTATGTCAAATTTTGTCTTATAAATAAGAATTATAAGTTATAATGGTAAAATTACAGAATTACTAACTTAATTAGGATATTTTTAATTACAGAATTACTAAACACATGATTGCCCAAGTCATTTACTGCACCCGAGGGATGAATACAAAAAGGTCGGCCAGTATGTTTTCTAGTTGTTGCTGTTGCCCTCCTCTAGCGTTAAAAATGTTAGCTCAACAGTTGCCTTCACGAGAAATGCCATTGATCAGTTTCACATTCCAATCCCGAAAATGTAGTTACAATACTGTTACATACAATTACAATTATCAACCAAGAGACAACGAAGGAGACTTGGTCACTATTGAGGCCATATAATATGATATTTTCTCTATATCCAACTGGAAAGTAATAGTTGAGTGGCAGAAAATAGTGTACAAAATGAAACCGACGAATAGTATCCAAAATAAAGCGAGTAATTATTGTGTAGTTTGGATGCATTGCTCCAACCTCTCATATGATGGTCACACCCTCATGTGAGAGGAGGGAGTAATGCTCTCCACTAATCAATAAATTTTTCAAAGAAATATCCATGAAAACACCATATTCAATAACGCGAACCATGTGCAATAGCTTTATACGCATCACTTACCCAAAAAAAAACAAGAACTATTGATTCTTTATGCTTGCTTTTGTTTGTTTGTTTTGTTTTGTTTTTTTTTTTGTTTTTTTTTTTTTTTTTTTTTTTTTTTTTTTTTTTTGTTTTTAATTTTGGGTGAGAATCAGATTCTTTAATTTTGTTAAGATGAAGCATTATGTGGCTATGTCAAATTTTGTCTTATAAATAAGAATTATAAGTTATAATGGTAAAATTACAGAATTACTAAACAGAAGACTGCCCAAGTCAATTACAGCAACAGAGGGATGAATACAAAAAGGTCGGCCAGTATGTTTTCCATTTTTTGCTGCTGCCCTCCTCTAGCGTAAAAATGTTAGCTCAACAGTTGCCTTCACAAGAAATGCCATTGATGAGCTTCACATTCCAAGCCCGAAAATGTAGTTACAATACTGTTACATACAATTACAATTATCAACCAAGTGACAACGAAGGAAACGTGTTCGCTGTTGAGGCCATATAATATGATATTTTCTCTGTATCCAACCGGAAAGTAATAGTGGAGTGGCAGAAATGAGTGTACAAAATGAAACCTACGAATAGTTTCCTAAATAAAGCGAGTAATTATTGTGTAGTTTGGAAGCATTGCTCCAACCTCTCATATCATGGTCACACCCTCATGTGAGAGGAGGGAGTAATGCTCTCCACTAATCAATAAATTTCTCAAAGAAACATCCACGAAAACACTATATTCAATAACGCGAACCCTGTGCCACAGCTTTATACGCGTCACTTACCAAAAAAAAAAAAAACAAGAACTATTGATTCTTTTTGCTTGCTTTTGTTTGTTTGTTTTGTTTTGTTTGTTTTGTTTTTTGTTTTTTTGGTTTTTCCTTTTGTTTTTTGTTTTTGTTTTTTTTTTTTTGTTTTTTGTTCTTTTACTTTTTTTTTTTGGTTTTAATTTTGGGTGAGAATCAGATTCTTTAAGCTTGTTAAGATGAAGCATTATGTGACTATGTCAAATTTTGTCTTATAAATAAGAATTATTAGTTATAATGGTAAAATTACAGAATTATTGACTTAATTAGGATATTTTTAATTACAGAATTACTAAACACATGACCGCCCAAGTCATTTACCGCACCAGAGGGATGAATACAAAAAGGTAGGCCAGTATGTTTTCTTGTTGTTGCCGTTGCCCTCTAGTGTTAAAAATGTTAGCTCAACAGTTGCCTTCACGACAAATGCCGTTGATCATCTTCACATTCCAATCCCGAAAATGTAATTACAATACTGTTACATACAATTACAATTATCAGCCAAGAGACAACGAAGGAGACGTGGTCGCTGTTGAGTCCATATAATATGATATTTTCTTTGTATCAAACCGGAAAGTAATTGTTGAGTGGCAGAAATGAGAGTACATAATGAAACCTACGAATAGTGTCCTAAATAAAGCGAGTAATTATTGTGTAATTTGGAAGCATTGCTCCAACCTCTCATATGATGGTCACACCCTCATGTGAGTGGAGGGAGTAATGCTCTCCACTAATCAATAAATTTCCCAAAAAAACATCCATGAAAACACTATATTCAATAACGCGAACCATGTGCAACTGCTTTATACGTGTCACTTACCCAAAAAAAAACAAGAACAATTGATTCTTTATGCTTGCTTTTGTTTTGTTTTTTTGTTTTTTGTTTTTTGTTTTTTCGGTTTTTTGTTTTTTTTTTTTTTGTTTTTTTTTTTTTTTTTTTTTTTTAAAATTTTGGGTGAGAATCAAATTCTTTATGCTTGTTAAGATGAAGCATTATGTGACTATGTCAAATTTTGTCCTATAAATAAGAATTATAAGTTATAATGGTAAAATTACAGAATTACTAACTTAATTAGGATATTTTTAATTACAGAATTACTAAACACATGACTGCCCAAGTCATTTACAGCACCAGAGGGATGAATACAAAAAGGTCGGCCGGTATGTTTTCCAGTTGTTGATGTTGCCCTCCTCTAGCGTTAAAATTGTTAGCTCAACAGTTGCCTTCACGAGAAATGTCATTGATCAGCTTCACATTCCAATCCCGAAAATGTAGTTACAATACTGTTACATACAATCACAATTATCAGCCAAGAGACAACAAAGGAGACGTGGTCGCTGTTGAGGCCATATAATGTGATATTTTCTTTGTATCCAACTGGAAAGTAATAGTTGAGTGGCAGAAAAGAGAGTACAAAATGAAACGTACGAATAGTATTCTAAATAAAGCGAGTAATTATTGTGTAGTTTGGAAGCATTGCTCCAACCTCTCATATGATGGTCAGACCCTCATGTGAGAGGAGGGAGTAATGCTCTCCACTAATCAATAAATTTCTCAAAGAAACATCCATGAAAACACTATTCAATAACGCGAACCATGTGCAACAGCTTTATAAGTGTCACTTACCAAAAAAAAAACAAGAACTATTGATTCTTTACGCTTGCTTTTGTTTGTTTGTTTTGTTTTGTTTTTTTGTTTTTTTGTTTTTTGTTTTTTTTTTGTTTTTCGTTTTTCGTTTTTCGTTTTTTGTTTTTTTTTGTTTTTTTTTTTTAATTTTGGTTGAGAATCAGATTCTTTAAGCTTGTTAAGATGAAGCATTATGTGACTATGTCAAATTTTGTCTTATAAATAAGAATTATAAGTTATAATGGTAAAATTATAGAATTACTAACTTAATTAGGATATTTTTAAATCTTAAATACTAAAATGTAACTTATCAAATTTCTTGTCATATTATATAAATATAATAAAAGTTAGGTTTTAGAAATTATGGTTGTGCCAGATGACCAGACGCATGTGTTGCATGATGTACAATAGATAACCTATTATGTGAGTTTTTAATTATTAAAGTATATACTTCATCATGTGGTTACACGGTTTCACCTGAATGACTCAATTATTTCCCGATAAAAATAAGTACTAAATTTTTTAGAAAATTGCTAGAGCTTCAAGCACTAAGCAACCAAATGTATAATCAATCCTAAAGCTATCCCTTGACTGACAAATTCTATAGCAAATGAAACCCATTTATGTATTCCAACACGTTGGTCCTACGTTAATGAATGACATTGACGTGAAAGAGATCCTTCATTCTACTAGATACTTGGGGAATCTTGTCAATAACATGGAAGAGGTACTTACATTTTAGGTCAATTTTTATTTTTATTCTTACATTTTTATTTTACTGCTTTTTGTCCCTAAACGAAAAATGCATTTTCTTTTGGTCTTTTTCGTTACTCACTTAACGGAAATATCTTACATGATAAACAGAGTTTAGTGCTGACATACTAAATACTGACGGAACCATTAAAAAAAATTTATTTGTTATTTGATAAATGCACGTCAGATCCACGTCAGCTTAAAATTTTAAATTTTAATTTATCAATTTTAACAAAAAAAAAAAATAGAATTAATGATTTGACATCCTCTTTATTTAGATCTGACATCCTCTTCATCAAGAACACAAAAGAGCACAACTAAAAAAAAAAGTCATACAAACCCAGAAAATCAAACACAAGAACACAAGAAAATGAAATCCAGGAAAATCATAAATGAATATCATACAAAACAAAATCAATCCACATATAGCAACACAAACGTAGCTCAACCATACCAACACAAAGCAAAATTAAAAATAAAAAAATACTTGAATTTATATCTAGTAATTCATTGTGCCAGATGACCAGACAAATGTGTTACGTGATGTACAATAGATAACCTATTATGTGAGTTATTAATTATTAAAGTATATACTTCATCATGTGGTTACACGGTTTCACCGAATGACGCAATTATTTCCTGATACTAAATATTTTAGAAAAACGCTAGAGCTACAAGCACTGAGCAACTAAATGTATAATCAATCCTAAAGCTATCCCTTGACTGACAAAAAATATAATTCCAGAGCATACACAATATGCTACTGTAAGTTGTGGAATTAATTTCAATTTCTTACCCCCAATTATTGTACGGATTATTAAAAAAAAAAAAAAACTGGCTGCAATGAAGATTCAGCCTAGCTAGGCTGCACATATCTAAGCATTTCTTTGTTTTTATTCACATGCTTAGATTAACACTACTAGATTTTTCTATTAAATGCTTAGATGAACATGTTTAGGTAATTTTATGATATTCCTTTAAATGCTTAGACGAACATGTTTAATTTTCTTATTTTCCTTTATTATGCTTAGATGAACATGTTTGTTGTTTAGGTGATTTTCTTATTTTCCTTTATTATGCTTAGATATACATGTCTAGTTAACTTTTCTTATTTTGCTCGCAATTCCTTAGATGATCAATATGTCTAAATGTTCTATTTTTCTTTACAATTATGTGGATGATAAATAACATGACAATTTTTGGTTTCTTTTAAATGCTCATATTTATTCAATTTAGGTATTTCATCAAATTCCGTTAAATTTTTTTTCTTTAAGTATGTAATTAACTAACAACAAATTTTGAAACAAAAAATTCTCACATAAAAAATCAATAAAATACTTTTATTAATTTTATAGACATTTTTCATGTAAAAATAATATTTTTTTAATGGAAATATATTAACAAAATTCAACTGAATATCTGAGTTGAATAAATAAGAAATTAAAATGATTCGATTGGATGAAACTAAAATCAAAGAACTAACAAAAAAAACCTCACAGTCAAGATTGTTGAAGTTCTTCCTAAATACGAAGAGTTCAACACGTCAAAATATTTCAAGACTAAATTACAAATTATACCCTCTAACTTTACTTTAGATTCAATTCAATCACGTAACTCTTGATTTATTCATTTTCCTCTTATAATTTTTACTTTTATTCAATGTGATCCTTGCATGATTGGTAATATTTTAACAAATGTTGGAGGGGATTGATTCTTCTCATGGGAAGGACTAAATTTCAAATCCTTACCCCATTTAGTGTACCAAAAAAAAAAAAAAAAATTTACTGGCTGCATGCAAAGAAGATTCAGCCTAGCTAGGCTTACGCAAGAAGAGCTCGTGGTTTATAAGTGCTTAGTATGACATTTGCATGCTCCTGCACCACTTTCCAAGCCGTGATAACGTGTCGTTCCTCAACTAGAGTTGCACCAACGGCAAATCGTATCACGTATACTCCCTCGATCACAGCATGAGTCATGAAGACACAGCCCGACATGTTAATGGACTCCAACAATTTGCGGTTTGCCTCATTCGCAAGTTCCTCGCTTACTATGTCAAGCTTACCATTTTTGTATGCTGTCTCACTTAGTGCCGATGGCAAAATCCGGAAACAAACCATGGCAAAATTTATAGGTACCACGATTTCAAACCTTTTATCCATAGCTACAAACCCTTCAAAAAGGTTGGCCATTTGCACATGGTTTCTCATGAAGCTCCTAAGGTTAGCTACACCATAGCTTCTAAGCACAAACCATAATTTCAAGGAACGAAATCTTCGGCTTAGGGTTATCTGCCAGTCTTTATAGTCCACCACTTGCTTTGAATCCGAGGCTTTATTCCTCAAGAACTCAGGGTTGGTTGAGAGTGATTTTATCAAGGCGCTCGGATCTTTTACCCAAAGGCAGCAACAATCCAAAGATGTTAAGAACCATTTGTGTGCATTGAGACTAAATGAGTTTGCACCCTCAACACCATCAATGAAGGGACGAAACTCAGGACAAATACAGGCACTTCCGGCATAAGCAGCATCAACATGAACCCACATTCCATAATCTTTTGCCACAGCACATAACGATTCTAGTGGATCAATGGCAGCTGTTGCTGTTGTTCCCACGGTGGCACATAAAAACAATGGAACTAGGCCTGCTTCCACATCTTCGTAAATTTGGGCTCGTAGTGAGTCAGGTGATAGTGCATATGATGTTGACTTAGAAGTCTTGATGGCTCTGAAATTCGTTGGATGGATCCCTGCTATTTGTGCTGCTTTTTGGATTGCACTATGTGTCTGGTCAGAAGCATAAACCACCAACTTTAAGAGGTTCTCTCTTCCAATTTGGCTTAGCATTTGATCCCTTGCAGCGACAATTGTGCACAAAACGGCCTCACAAGTAGTCCCTTGTAGCACACCCCCGCCATTGCCAGAGAAAAGGAAAGACTTTGGCAGCTTAAGCATCTCTCCAAGCCAATCCACGACTATTGTCTCTAGTTCAGTAGCTGCTGGTGATGCAATCCAATTGAATCCGACCACATTGAAGCCGGTGCCAAGCATCTCGCCAAGAAACCCTGCAATGCTACTAGAGCATGGGAAGTAAGCAAAGAAGTTAGGGCTTTGCCAATGTGTTAAACCAGGAACTATGTGCTCCTGTACATCCTGGAGAATGGTTTCAATGGGTTCTGGATTATGTGGGGTGGACTCTGGCAGGCATTTTCGGAGATATCCTGGTTCGACTTGGCTTAGAACCGGGTATTTTTCTACATCACGATAATAATCAGCAAGGAAGTCTATGATCATATGGCCTTGCCGCCTGAATTCCTCGGGGTCTAATGGGTTAATGTTATGGGAAGAAGTGTGGTTGGGCATATGGTCAGACTTGACGCTACCCATATATATATATATATATGTACTATGGGGAAAAGAAATGGTTCAGGATTCTTTGGTTTTCTGGAGGAAGGATTATAATTGTGGAAAGGAAAAAGTGAAACGAGAAACTAGAGACTATCTTGTAGCTGATGAGATAAAATGAAGGGAACGGAAAGTTTATATAGATGTCATGAAGCTACGTGAGGAATGAAATTCACGTGATTTTCTTTGAATAGACCACCATTGTCTCAATAGCCACAATCGTTGGGCCTTAGCCTATGTTTTGTATCATATGTGGTTTTCCAAATATTTCAATGGGCCCAGATTAACAATAGGAGTAGAAGTCGGAGGTCCAGAATATGTAGCCATAGTGTTTAGCCTTAACTTTCCTAGTGAATATCTCGAAGATTGAAAGCTTCGAGATATATCAAGATATATGTATTCCAACACGTTGAAGATTGAAAGCTTACCACGTCAAGCTTACCATTACGTAATCAATCGGTAGTGATTTGGATTGCTTTAACGTATTACAAAATGGAAAAATTCTGTTATATATGCACTAATACACATACTCTTGTACACACACAATTTTGTGTGTATATTAGTGAGTATGTAATAGATACTACATTTACAAGAATTTCATTTCCTATTGTTGATGCCCAGATGAACAATAGGAGTAGAAGTCGGAGGTCCAGAATCTAGCTATCTAGATATATGTAGTTATAGTGTTTAGGCTCTTTTGAATATACAACACTGTAAGTTTATCTAAAAAAAACCTTCTTCCCTCTTCTCGTTTGTGTGTGTTAAAAATACTTAGTATTTAAAAAAAAAAAAAAAAATTTCCTAGCAAATATCTCGAATATCTCGAAGATTGAAAGCTTCGAGATATATCAAGATATATGTATTCCAACACGTTGAAGATTGAAAGCTTACCACGTCAAGCTTACCATTACAGAATCGTTCTCTAGTGATTTGGATTGCTTTAACGTATTACAAAATGGAAAAATTCTATTATATATGCACTAATACACATACTCTTGTACACACACAATTTTGTGTGTATATTAGTGAGTATGTAATAGATACTACATTTACAAGAATTTCATTTCCTATTGTTGATGCCCAGATGAACAATAGGTGTAGAAGTTGGAGGTCCAGAATCTAGCTATTTAGATATATGTAGCCACAATGTTTAGGCCTTTTTGGATATACACCACTATAAGTTTCTTTAAAAAAACATTCTCCCCTCTCCCCGTGTGTGTGTGTTAAAAATACTTAGTATTATTAAAAAAAAAAAAAAAAAACCTTTCCTAGCGAATATCTCGAATATCTCGAAGATTGAATGCTTCGAGATATATCAAGATATATGTATTCCAACACGTTGAAGATTGAAAGCTTACCACGTCAAGCTTACCATTACGAAATCAATCTCTAGTGATTTGGATTGCTTTAACGTATTACAAAATGGAAAAATTCTGTTATATATGCACTAATACACATACTCTTGTACACACACAATTTTGTGTGTATATTAGTGAGTATGTAATAGATACTACATTTACAAGAATTTCATTTCCTATTGTTGATGCCCAAATGAACAATAGGAGTATAATTCGGGGGTCCAGAATCTAGCTATTTAGATATATGTAGCCATAATGTTTAGGCTTTTTTGGATATACACCACTGTAAGTTTCTTTAAAAAGACCTTCTCCCTTCTCCCCGTGTGTGTGTAAAAAGACTTAGTATTTTCAAAAAAAATAAAAAAATAAAAAATTTTCCTAGCAAATATCTCGAATATCTCGAAGATTGAAAGCTTCAAGATATATCAAGATACATGTATTCCAACACGTTGAAGATTGAAAGCTTACCACGTCAAGCTTACAATTATGTAATCAATCTCTAGTGATTTGGATTGCTTTAACGTATTACAAAATGGAAAATTTCTGTTATATATGCACTAATACACATCCTCTTGTACACACACAATTTTGTGTGTATATTAGTGAGTATGTAATAGATACTACATTTACAAGAATTTCATTTCCTATTGTTGATGCCCATTTTCTATGAAAGACCCAATAACAGAAGAAGCCCACCAATAAGGGAAACGGAAAGAAAAAGAAATAAGAATGGTAAAAGCAAATTAGTAAACCCAACGAGCCAACATGGCAGGAATAGCAGCCAACAGACCCATGGGAAGAATAAGAGGTAAAGATGAAATAAGTGGGCTGAGGAAGCCCAAGAAAAGAGGTAGCAAGCCCAATGGGCCGAAATGGTAGGAATAACAACTAGCAGGCCCATGGGAAGAATAAGAGGTAAAGATGAAGTAAGTGGGCTGAGGAAGCCCAAGAAAAGAGGTAGCAAGCCCAATGGGCTAACATGGCAGGAATAACAGCTAGCAGGCCTATGGGAAGAATAAGAGGTAAAGATGAAATAAGTGGGCTGAGGAAGCCCAAGAAAAGAGGTAGCAAGCCCAATGGGCCAGCATGGCAAGAATGACAGCCAGTAGGCCCATGGGAAGAATAAAGAGAAAAGATGAAGAAAGTGGGTCGGAAAAGCCCAAGGAAAGAGGTAATAGGCCCAATGAGTCAACATGGCTAGCAGGCCCATGGAATGGAAAAGGAATGGCAGGAATAGGCACCCAATGAGTTATACGGATAGAGTCCCTTGTCTGGGCAATGCCTGTTCCACAGAGGGTAATGCAAACCTAAAAGCCCATGCATGCCTTAGGCCGCAGAAGATAAACTTTACCTTGTACACGTGGCAGAAGAATACGGCGCAAGAGTGACAAGAATGGTGTGGGAATGAAAGAAGATAAACCTAGATGGTAGTGGCACTCGCACAAGGCCCAGGGCACAACCTACGTGTACCCAGCCAATACATGGGAGGTGGGTCCTCGGTCAAGGGATTCAAAGGGTGTGGTTTGGTGGTAGGGAGAAAAAAGATCTATTCTGGAGTTCTTGCTAAGACTCCTTTCGGGAAAATGCTTTGCTGGGATGGCTTTTCTCCTAAAAGAGGTAAATACAGGCTAGGACCACTTGATGCATGCCATAGGGGTAGGTATAGAGAGCACTCAACCCTTATCTGCTGAGGGGAGGCAAGGTAGTGAGCAGGAGAGAAACAAAACAAGAATTTTTGTTTGGAAACGAGGAGTGGTATGGCAAGCACCCTCTGAGCAGAGTTAATGGCCGGGCAACCAACAGACTAGTGGGTAGTCTTGGAAAGATGCCAAAAGTAGTTGGTACAGCCTTAGGGACAAAAGGGAGAAATCCCATAAATTTAAGAAAGTATAAAAGGGATAGAAGTAACCATGAACAGGGGACGAATGGAAGGAGGAAGGAGTGACAAGAGGTAGATAGAAAACACCCAGAGAGAAAAGAGAAAAGAAACTCAAAAGAAAATAAGAAAATCTAGTGGAAAGGTACAGAGAGAGTTATGATAGAAATAGAGGCATGCATCAATAGATCGAATTTTCTCTCCCCTTGACATTCCCACTCTCTTGAACCCATAATCTAGAACACGAAACAATTTAGGCCCTCTCCCTAGCACAAGTAATTTCTATAGTAGAAACCTGCATTGAGGTTACCTGCGTTGGGGATTGGTTCCCTTTTTGGATCCATTCCTACCAAATAGCCCAACCCAAGGTTGGGGAACACAAGGCTACCCTCGTTGCATCATTGGACGTCCTGTGACCGCCTCCTTTTTAGTTTATACTAGTCGCATATTTGTGCGTTGCGCGTGATAACTTTTTTAGGATGATATCATTAAATATTTTAATACTATAATTTTAGTTATTAACCATTGGTTTTCCAATAGTTTTGAAGTTAATAAAAACCTTAAATATACCTTTTTTTAACCTTTACACACACACACACACACACACACACACACACACACACACACACACACATAAATACAAATAAATAAGGTTAAATGAAACGTCAAAAAATGGATTTAAAAATTTCCTGACATTATTTCTTATGTAATTTCAACTATTACCAGAGAACATTTCTTTTTTAGTTATGATTAGAAATATGTTTCCATAGTTAGAGTTTGATTAGTTTTAAGTTTAAATTTAGTACTATGATTGTATTTAATTGTTGATTATTGATTTAATTTTTTAAGTGGATTTAACGGTTTATTTTACTACACTATAAAATTTTTAATGTTCTCCGTATGGTCATCTCTGTTTTATTTTTTACTTCTTTTTACAACCTCTTTGTTTTTCAATTATGGTTACTAATTGACGTTTGATTTTTTATTTTTTTTTTATTTTTTTTATCTACTCTTTATTACTTTGTATTGTTTTATTTTCTTTTCCATCTCTCTCTCTCTCTCTCCCCATTGGCAACCTATCGTTTTCCAAAATTTGATGATGATTCTATGACATTAAATTTGCATTATTAGTTTATTTATTTATTTTTAATTTAGTGTTTCTAAATTGACATTTGTCTTTTATTCCATTTTTCCTTTGATGCATTGGGTGCGAGAATGAGTGTTTCCCTGGCATTACTCCACTTTATGAGGACAATTCTATTTATTGAATTTAAGAAAAATATTATATGTTTAATATAAAAAAAGTAGAGGAAATGTAAATAATTTAATGATATATATGGGGGATGTGGTTGAATTCAAATGTTGAATAAAATAATATGAGATGAAAAAAAAAAAAAAAAAACAATAAACACTAACTTATCCAAATCATTCTATGTAATATAATAATATTATATTCTTATATACTATTTTAAATTCTTTATAATGCAATAGGATAACATTTAACAATCAAAGTGAACCAAAAAAAAAAAAAAAAAAACTTAAAACACAAAACTAAATCACATCAATCCAAAATAGTGTTCTAAAGAACACAAAACTTGATCAAGCTAAGTAGTAGAGATGCAAGAAAAATAAAAAAGATCCACCAAAAAACTGAGGGAGAAAGGGAGGGAAATAACCCTTTTTTGTGAGGGTAAATTATGCAAAGAATGGTAGAGTGAATGACAAATTTATACTAAGAGGAAGATAATAAAAAGAAACAAAATAAAAGAAAATAAAAGGAAAGAGAAATAGTGATATTAAGGTAGAAGGTTTGGGGAGATGAAAAGGTAAAGGGAAGGAGAAAGGTTGGAGAAAGTGTAAATGTTAAAAAAATGAGTACAATTTGATGATGACAAATTTTTTTTATTTGACTTTAAGTAAAATATTACATTTTTTATTTTTTTAAAACAAAAAGGGAGAGAATATAAATAATCTAATGATAAGGAGGATGTGGTTGAATTTCAATATTGAATAAAACAAGATGAGAAGAAAAAATAAGTAAAATTAAAAGATATAACAATAAACACTAAATTATTCAAATCATGCTATGTAATAGAATTATATTATATTCTATAATAATAACTTAAAACACAAAACTAAATCGTATCAACCTAAATTAGAGTTCCAAAAAATACAAAAAAATATAAACCTAAAGCAGAGATGCAAGAAAAATAAAAATCCACCAAAATATATATATATATATATATATATATAGAGAGAGAGAGAGAGAGAGAGAGAGAGAGAGAGAGAGAGAGAGAGAGCTAACCTTTTTGTGAGGAAAAACTATGCAAAAAATGAAAGAGAGAATGACAAATTTATAGTAAGAAGTAGTGAATAAGAAAAGACAAATAAACGAAGATGAAGGAAAAGATGAATAATGATATTAAAGTAGAGGGTAGTGGGAGATGAAAAGGGAAGGGAAGAAGAAAGGTTGGAGAAAGTGTAAATATTTAAAAAATAAGTGAATGTTAAAAAAAAAAATTATAGTAAAATTGGAAAGAAAAAACTACTAGTTTCATTTTAGCATTACACATCCTTTTGTATAATTTTCTTTTTTGTTCTATTTGTTGTATCAGTTGTTCTGCTGTAAACCTGTTTATTTTACTAACAGTGTTAACTATCTACTGTGACTCCATTAAACGTGTTTTACCATAACATTTTACCATAGTGTATTTTTGATGTAACAGCCAGCCTATAACGCTCCAAAATCATAAATAATAAAAGTCTATTCAAGCTAAATAATCCATAAAAAATATTAAATAAATGCAACCAGTAACCTAAAATCTTGTCACAAATGTCAGAGCTCTAGTCCACCAAAGATAAAACATCATCAAAATAATTCTCAAGTACAATGTTTAATGCCATAAAAAAATAATAATAAAATCCTCAGTTCCACCAAATAGTTCGTAACTGTTGTCTTTCAATAATCTCTACTCCAATAATCCCTCTAATGTATCTGTAAGGGGAAATAAAGGGGAGGAGGGGGGGGGGGGGGGGATGGTGAGATAACTCAATAAGTGGAATCCACTAACATTGGGAGTGTGGGAACAAACCTTTCAAATAAATAATTCTTATAACAATTCATAACTTGTAACTCATCAATATTTTGTCATCAAATATTTCATATACAAAAAATATCATTATATTGTGAGCCATCATAATATATATATATATATATATATATATATATATATATATATCAATACCATTAGGGCTGTCCACGGGTCGGGCTGGGTCAGTTTTGGACCAAACCCGGACTCGACCTGCTGACGTTGGGTGGAGGGATGGAGGAACCCAAAACCAACCATCAGAAAAGTCAGTCGGTTCGGTTTCGAGTGATGGTTAGCGTTGGTCGGGCCGGGTCAGTTGCCGGAATTAAAAAAAGGCATCGAAATTTGAAAAAAAAGAGTCGCCGGAATCTGGAATTTTCGCCGGGAATTGGAAAATATCGTCGGAAACTGGAAAAATCTCGCTGGAAACTGGATTTTTTTTTTTGAAATCTACATTTTTTTGGCTAGAAATTGTTGGAATTTGGCCGAATTTGGCTAAATCCCACCAGATCTAGTTGGATCTACTCGAGATCTCGCTGGATCTGGCTTGTTTTTACAGGATTTGGCTGGATATTTTTGTAGCTTTGGTCGGGTTCGGGTTACTCAGGTTTTAGAGATGCAAACCCGCCACTCGACCCTCCGATGTTGGTTTTTGAGAACGGAAACTTGCCGTCGACCGACTGGACCTTTGTTTTGGGCTGGAATCGGGTCGATGTTGGGCGGTTTGGCCAGGTTGTCGGGCTCTGGTCGGGTCTGGATAGCCCTGAATACCATTATATAAATAATTTCCTAGTCTTTTCTCGTGGTAAACGTTTACGCCCCGTTGACAGGGTTGTGCTGTCCCCTTTTAGGACTAGAACCTCCTTTTCATCCATTTTCTTAAGGATGGTTCCTTTGGAACCTAAAGGTGTACCCCCTTGCTAAGGAGCTTCCTTTTTGGATCCTCAATAGTATACTTCCTTGCTAAGGAGCTATCAAATGTGCACTGTCCCCTTTTCTTGGACCGTCCCTTGCTAAGGACTAGTTGTAGTATGATTGTCCCTTACTAAGGACTAAATACCATACTAAGCTTCTACTCACGACTTGCCATAGGTTTTCAAAACATATTCAATATGCTCACAAAAATAATCCATTCATAATTCTCAAAAATATAAAGGTATATTCACACGTACAAGTTTAAATAAGTTTAGGTTGTCCCACAAGTTTTTCATAAAACGAATAGTCAATGTGCACATCAAGCATTTATAAAATATCAATTTATATATAGAATATCAACATGTTTCTTTGATATAAAATGGTTTAGTAATCAACACTGTTTGGGAAAACCCCCAAAATTAGTAAACACCACTTACTTCTTATTTGCGAAAATATGAACCCAACCTCCCTTGAATCACAATAACTCAGTAGGATTATAGCCTAGCAACACCAAAAATAGGTCCATCAATATACAATTTCCTACTTAAAATCCGTTTTCATCCTTAAACAATTTTATCCTAGACAATATCGATATATCCAAAATTCTCTAATTATTTGCTTACAACCCAATTCACTTTTAGCTTCGATCCAATTGTTCTATTTCACATATTCTCATTATTTATTAATTGGCATGTCTGTACTACAACTCTATGGAACTCTAGGATTTTATTACGTGTCTAGCCATCATATAGACTACTACAATTCTTAGAATACACATAATATAATCTTGATTGATCAATCCAATATTCACATCTGATAATTCTCTCTCTCTCTCTCTCTCTCTCTCTCTCTTTTTTTAATAAGCAGGAAATTAATATATTTCAATAAACTTCAATATAGGCCGAACCTAATGGCAGGGTCACATGTATGGAATAGCTTCAAGTAAAATAAGACTTCAATATAGGCCGAATGATGGATGTCTGATCCATCTAATAATAGAAGCCATATATTATATATATCTTAGTTCATCCACCCAATGACCCATAACTCTTTTGATGCTGCAAGACATAAGGACATTGCTGGGCACATATTTGGACAATGATAAGGGTGTAGGTGCATGACAGATGGTGGAGAAATTAGTAAGGCTATATACAATTATAAAATAACCATAGAGTACCCCTTTTCCCATTAAAATAATCATAGATTTAGATCCAAGATGGCCATACCTATTATTCTATCAGGTACATAAATAAGAGATGCCTCCTATAAGAGTGGGAACAAACCATACCTGTAGACTCCAACTCACAGCCACAGTGAAGAAGAGCAAGGTTCAATAGTCGGCTGAAGCAAAAGGAAGCCTCATCAGTAAGGACACGTGTAACTAAAGAGGAAGAAGGCTAGGTTTTTTTTTTTTTTAAAGCTTATCAAGGCCCATATATTTACTTATGCCACCTTACTTGGGCTTCATATTCCATAGTATTTATCTTATTTTTAATATCTTAGGCCCAAATCAATTTAATCCATTTAATTGTAGGCATCCTTTATAATTTACGTATAATAATTAAATTGGTATCAAAATTATGGGGTGTTACACAGCCAGCCATAACCACGCCTTACATTCAGCCTACAGTGCTCTCCACGGCTTGTCTCCACCTTGGGTGAGCCCAACTCGTGCACAAGCTGGCCTATGGTGTAGCCCAAACTAAGCTAGTCCCAACTCCTTTACCCCAAATTCACAGGCCTTAGTATGGTAGAAAGGCAAAGGTCCAAACTCACGAAAGGCCCCCACACCTATTTTCTTTCTTTCCTATCACATCCTCTCTATATTAGCACCCCTCAGTGTTTTCTAATCAAATTATTCTGTTCTGCTTACCTTTTACTAACAAACCCCTAAATCACTAGTACAAATATAAGTTAAATAAAAAATTATAACCTATAACTTTGCTTAAAATTCAATTTTTTTTTCCTATAACTTCAATTATGTTCAAATCATTCTTCTAAATTTAAATTTATTCAATTCAGTTATTTCATCAGTGTCCGTTATAATTCATCGTTAATGACCTCCAAAATGATGTAGTTTTGATTTTTGGTTTATGTCTTACATAAAAAATCAATAAAATAAATAATACTAAAAAATTTGCCCCATATCATTAGGATTTTTCTAATGGTCCCCCCTTAATAATAGGTAATAAGTAATTTTCCCCATATCATTAGGATTTTTGCAATGATAAAGATTACAGATGGTAAAATTCGATAAAACCTGAGAACTAGACACGATACGACATGAAATTGGCAGCTAATGGGTTGAGCCCTTACTGGTTCATGTCATATTCAGTTCACACGATTGACCCATTTAATAAATGTGTTGAGTTTGTGCCCAAACTATGTGTAAAGTTGTGATTTACAACTAATTTGTGTTGGCTTTAATTCTGTGCCAAATTTGATTGTAATTCTGTCCAATTTTATGTACCCTGTATTATATGTACGTGGGATTTCATTATAAGGGTTGTGTATGGGATAGAGTGTGAAGACTCAAGACTCATTGAAGATCAAAGATGTTTTCGCGGGTAACTCACGAGAAGACTTCCCGCGAAGTGAAGCATGTGTTAGCACATGATTGGAATGCAAAGAGTCATAACAGACAGTGACAGCTAGTTTTCATGAGTGTCTTGCTAGTAAGGCATTCCCACGAGATACCCGCGAAACATTCTGTTTTGCCAATTTGTCATATCTGATACACCAGGTCTCTACCTACACTATATATACCCACATTATCCACATATTGAGAGAGTGCTTTCAGCGAGAAAACCCTAGTCATTACCCTTGAGAGTGAGATATTGTCATACCCACAATCTTCTACATAATCCATTGTGGTTTTCCTCAACTCCTACCTCTCCATATCCAAATCCTTGAGAGGTTGATAGCGTAAACACTTACCATACCCATCTAAGCGTAAAGTGAGGTTTTGGTGCTGTTAGGAAGCATTGGAAAAAGTCATTTGTTTGGTGGATGCAATCGGGCTGAATTGTGAGATCCGAAGAGTTAGAGAAGACAAGGCTTCATGAAGTCAGTTGGTAGTAGGAGCTTGGAGGGCTCAAGTACATGGGGTAGACTAAGCTTGGAGGGTTTTTTGTTATTCGTGTACTCCAATTCATTCTCTAGTGTATCGATTTATCGCTTGGAGGGCGGTGGGGAGGTTTTACACCGAGTTCTTCGGTTTCCTCTTCGATAACACATCGGCGTGTTATCTTGTATTTGCATTCTTCTTCCCTACTCTTTTAGCTTTCATTTTACTGCTGTGATTTGATGAATATGGCTCAGAGTAGTTATATTGTTTGTTCGCTTACATTTACTTTATTCCGCACTTAGTATAAGTTAGAGTAAAATCAACCGAGCCGTAATTTTAATTTGGGGGTCTAAACAAGCTCTTATGTTTTCACAAAAATTCAAGCTTTCAATTGGTATCAGAGCGGGTACACTTGCTGTGATTTCATTACCTAAGTGTGATCTTAGACCATTTTTGAGATGGATCGATCTCAATCGCTTAATGTTCTTCCATACTTTGAAGAGAGCAATTATGCTTTTTGGATAGTCCGTATGAGGACATTTCTATGTTCTATTGATGGTAGTGTCTGGGATGCTGTCGAGATAGGATGGACTAGGTCGGAGGCTGCCAAATCCACATGGGATAAGGCAGCTCTTGTGGCAACTAATGCTAATAGCAAGGCTTTAAATGCTATTTTCTGTGGTGTTTCTCCTGACGAATTTCACAAGATCTCTCATGCTACAATTTCCAAGGAGGCGTGGAAAATCTTAGAGATGACCTATGGAGGCACCAAAAAGGTAAAGGACACCAAGTTGCAAATGCTTACCACACGCTTTGAGGAGCTGAAAATGAGTGAAGACGAGTCATTCGACTCATTTTATGGGAAGTTAAATGAAGTGGTGATTAGGAAATTCAACTTGGGGGAAAAGACGGACGACTCCAAGATTGTGAGGAAGATTCTACGATCATTGCTAGAGAGTTTCCATGCAAAGGTTACTGCCATCGAAGAGAGCAAAGACCTTGATGAGATTAAAATTCAAGAACTCATTGGTTCTTTTCAAACCTATGAGCTATCTCTACCATCACAAAGGAAGAGCAAATCTCTTGCACTCAAGGCAGTCTTCAAGACTCCTCGGATGAGGATGAGGTTGAAAAGGATGTGGTGTACCTTGCTATGAACTTCCGTAAGTTCCTAAAGTTCAAGAGAGATGGAAAGTCTTTTGAGAAGGGAAAATTCTCAAAATTCAAGAAGGACAAGAAAGACTTCAAGAAGAAGGATTCAAGAGATTCCTCACCGTCTGAAATGGTCACGTGCTTTAAGTGCAAAGGGCATGGGCATGTGAAGAAAGAATGCCCCACGTATTTGAAGACAAAGGGTAAAGTCTTTGCAACTACCTTCAGTGACTCAAATGGTTCAAACTCTGACTCAGAAGAAAGTTGTGACAGAGAAGGAAATTACTCTGCATTTATGGCCATTGCACCTGTGGACTCATCAGAAGATTTGAGCCTTCTAGTGGAAGAACTCGGTGAGCACACCGAAGTAGAGTCTATGGGAATTGGGGAAGAATCCGATGATGAAGATGAAGGAACCAAGGAATTGCAAGAATCTTATAATTCTCTTCTTGAGAAAACCGGAGAGTATGCTAGAGTGGCTAAGGCAGCCATCAGAAAAATGAAGAAAGCTGAACAAGACTACAAGAGCATACTTGTAAGGTACAAGGAAACGAAGTGTGAAGTTGAGGCACTGAATGAAGAACTAAGTGAGGCCTACTCCAAGATCAAGTTGTTGGGAAATTTAGACCCCGGTTGATAAAATTAACAAGTTTTAAACCCAAGTTGTTAATTAGATTTATTATGAATAAACTTGTTAAAACAAACAAACATCAATATCATGTCAATAATGAATGCAGCGGAAAAGTAAATAAGACAAGATATGATGACCCAGGAAAACCAATGAAACCAACCAGTTTCACAGTAAAAACCTGGGGGGAAACCTTCCCGAAAAGCAATTCACTATAGTAAAGAGAAGTTTCAGATCTAGTACAAAACCTTTGTCCCTAGACTCTACAATCCCCGTAGATGAACTCACAGCAGAAACCTTCTACCGCTTCAGAACCTCTGAACTCTTCAATATATGAACGCCACTCTTTTTGTTGTTGCACGGATCCCAGTACGTGACTAACTCCTTTGCACGAATCCCAGTACGTGACTCACTCACCAACTTGAGGAAGAAGAATGTTGGCTGCAAAGTTCTTCACTTCATTAACAATGAAGATCAAGAAGCACTTGGTTACAAAACCCTAAGGCGTAAAGACGCAGTAGCTTCTTTCAGAGAGAATAACCTTTTGAATATGTTCTCCTTGTATTCTCTTATTCTCTTATGTGACGGCCTTTAAAATAAGCCTTATATAAGTCTAGGGTTGTGAGAAAAGAAACCCTACTCAAATACATAAGCCTGGCCCAAAAATCAAAAAGCTGAAAATTCTGATTTCCCGTAACCTCGATCGATCGAGAGGTATCGAGAGGTGTCGAGATTTAATGAATCTCAATAGATAGCAGCTATCGAGGAGGTGTCGAGAAGGTGTCGAGGGGACAGAAACTTTCTCGATCGATCGACCAGCTATCGAGAAGCTATCGAGATTGCGATAAGAATCAGCTGAAGATCTCGACAGATAGCCAGGTGTCGAGGTAGCTATCGAGAGGTGTCGAGATTTAATGAACTTGCACTTCAGCTTGCTTTTTCTTGGATAGACTTGATGACTTCAACACTTGATCTTGAAACAAGGTTTCTTGAAGTATTAAAAACACCTAGAACTACCCAATTACAAGTAGAGTGCGTTTTGTCAAAAGGATTTGCCAATTTACATAAAATATGTCCTTAACAATCTCCCCCTTTGGCAATCCGTGACAAAACCACAACAAACAAATGAACATATGAGAGAAGTCATAAATCACTCAACTCATATTCACTTGTTGAATACAATAAAATCTATCCTAACACAAACTCTTGAAAAACTTTGCAAGAAGAGAGTTTATGGCAAGTAGACTTTGACAACCTGTATTTCTGAAACACTTTAAACAAAACTCATCAAGGCATCTTAGTGTGAAACAGAAATAATAGATTGCATACAGATAAAGAAACATGTGTATAAAGATAGAAAAGAAACAACACATGTAAAGGTAGGTGAAAGAAACATACATCAGCATATAAAGAAGATAAGCACAATGTGTGTAAACAATGGTCACAAGACCCAAGGTACAAGAAGAAGGAAGTAAACACTCCCCCTAACAAGATGAAACACATCTCCCCCTTACAAAGGAATGTATTTCTCCCCCTAACATGTAGAATCTTAAAAAGAAACCACAAAGTCTCCACACTTTCTCTCCCCCTTTTTGTCATGATTGACAAAGGGTACAAGAAGCTAGAAAGCTTAACCCGAGAAACATAAAGATGATCAAGAATGATCAAGGGGATACAAAGATAAAAGAAGGATGCAAGACATGTGAAAAACACATGGATCCAAAACACACACACACACTAAACAAGTCTAACCAATTTTATATTTCAAAAAACAAGTCAAGACAGTTTAGTGAGCATACATTAGCACATGTAAAACCTAGTGATGGCCAAATCACATTGTACCTGCACATGTATCAAGAGTAGCAAAGAATATTGCGTGTTGTGTGTGAAAAACATCGCAAGATTGCATATGTGCATACATGTTATGACGATCTGAGATATGAGTAAATAACTTTTAACTCACACACAATCATAACTGTTTGATGGGGACTATCACCTTCGAGGTACATCCTATAACTCCCACATCTCCTAGAAAACACGCTTGCAATCATATTTAAAGCATCTTTAATCTTTTTGCTTTATATTTTCCTTTGCATATTTTTCTTTTAAGCATATCATGCATGGGCATAAAAAGAGAGAAAAGAAATACCCAAGATGTTAAGCATTTGACATCGCATTTTTGCTATGCCGAAGCATACGAATGTCTTTGACACTGCACTTTTGCTATGCCGAAGCATACAGGTGTCATACTATGATTGGCGGGTAACAGTGGTGAGATGGTTATTAATGCCTTTCTCTTAGGATTTTCTAGTCCTACCCGTCAAAAAGAGTGATATGAGTGTTAAGTTTTAAGAGATAACCTAATCTTACTCATCACAAACAAGAGCCACAAAGCTCACTTGCTTAGTTGTGCATAGAGATGCTCATCTAAGCTACAATAGATACAAAGTTTAGAAACTTTGTTTCAATGGCCATCCAAGGTACACAAATACCAAAGTACACAAACACACACTGTTTTTGTATTTTTCTGATTTTTCCTTTTTATTTTTATTTTGAAAACAAAACCAAATAAAAACTAAATAACCAAACAAAAACAGATAAACAACATGACAGAATAAAGAAAGATGCATATGCATGAAAGCATGATAGAAATATGCAGATGCATGAAAGCATGATTCCAAAAACAGATAAGAAATCAAGCAAAGAGAGTCCTACTTTAGATAGAAAGAATTAAAGCAGAGGACAAACAGAAAAGACAATTAAGTCTTAGGCTCCTTTCTCACCCACACAGCACGAGTTTTTGGCCGTGAAGATGAAAAGGCACGTGTCCTAGTATGTCTACTAAAGGACATAGAAGAATTAAGATTCTCCTGAAATTGAGTTAAAAAGCTCAAAGCTTTTAATAACTCTCCAAACAAAGGTGTAGGTCCTTGAGAGGAAACCTGTGACCGTTTGGACAATTGCTTTTGAGGATACAACCTAAAGCAATTAGGACGAATATGTCCAGCAACACCACAATGGTGACAAACATGAGGTCTAATAAAGGATTTAGAATCAACCAGATCAGTTTTGGATTTCATACCTTTATTACCTTTCTCAGATTGTGGCACAAAGACAATCTTTGATCCAGAAGCTGTGGATGAGGAGGGGCTGGAGGAAATAGCATATCCTAAGCCAGTCTTATCAGAGGCTTCCTGAAGGGTCATCTTCTTAGGTACTTCATCATCAGAAGAATCCTCACTGTCACTAGCACTCTCCACAATCACCTTATCGGTTGTGGCAGCAAAGGCCATAACTTGACGACATTCATCCACAAACTCATCAGAAGAGTCATCCTCAGTATCACTCCAGGTAGCAACCAACCCTTTCTCTTTTGGCTTCTTGGTCTTTTCCTTCATGAGGTAGTTTGGACACTCTATCCTCATATGACCAAAACCTTTGCACTCATGGCATTGAATAAGGGGTTTTTCATTCTTGCCATTCCTAGAGGATTTAAGTTTCCTAGGAGGTTTGCCCTTATCCTTTTTCCTAAACTGAAGAAGCTTGATAATCTCATCAGTTATGAAGGTTAGATCCTCATCCTCATCTTCACTTTGATCTTCATCTTCAGAGTCCTCAGTCTCTTCCTCTATACCCTTGAGAGCCAAGTTTTTGCTCTTTCCACCTTTTCCCATTGAGCCTAATCCCATCTCATAGGTTTGAAGGTTCCCTACAAGCTCAGTCAAAGGAATTTGATCAATGTCCTTGACTTCTTCAATGGCAGTGATCTTGGCATGGAATCTTTCAGGTAAGGACCTAAGGATTTTTCTAACAATTTTGGATTCTGCAATACATTCTCCAAGGTTGAAAGCAGAATTCACAATATCCTTGAGTTTGGCATAGAACTCATCAAAGGTCTCATCCTCCTCCATCCTTATTTCTTCAAAACTACTAGTGAGTTGTTGAAGCTTCACAGTCTTTACTGCCTTGGTACCTTCATAGGTGGTCTCAAGAATAGTCCATGCTTCCTTGGCAACTTCAGTGGATGAAATTTTCTTGAATTCTTCATTGGTCACCCCACAAAACAAAGCATTCAAGGCCCTACTATTGAAATTTGCAGCTACAATTGTTGCATCATCCCAATCCACAGGTGCTTCCTTCGGCTTAATCCAGCCAATTTCAACAGCTTGCCATACCTGTTCACCTAGAGCCTGCAAGAACACTTTCATACGAACTTTCCAGTACGCATAATTAGTTCCATCAAATAAAGGAGGAATAAATAAAGATTGTCCTCTATCCATGACAACAGGGGTCAATGGATCACACTCAGGAAATTAATCCAATCAGAGTGAACCCGCTCTGATACCACTTGTTGGGAAATTTAGACCCCGGTTGATAAAATTAACAAGTTTTAAACCCAAGTTGTTAATTAGATTTATTATGAATAAACTTGTTAAAACAAACAAACATCAATATCATGTCAATAATGAATGCAGCGGAAAAGTAAATAAGACAAGATATGATGACCCAGGAAAACCAATGAAACCAACCAGTTTCACAGTAAAAACCTGGGGGGAAACCTTCCCGAAAAGCAATTCACTATAGTAAAGAGAAGTTTCAGATCTAGTACAAAACCTTTGTCCCTAGACTCTACAATCCCCGTAGATGAACTCACAGCAGAAACCTTCTACCGCTTCAGAACCTCTGAACTCTTCAATATATGAACGCCACTCTTTTTGTTGTTGCACGGATCCCAGTACGTGACTAACTCCTTTGCACGAATCCCAGTACGTGACTCACTCACCAACTTGAGGAAGAAGAATGTTGGCTGCAAAGTTCTTCACTTCATTAACAATGAAGATCAAGAAGCACTTGGTTACAAAACCCTAAGGCGTAAAGACGCAGTAGCTTCTTTCAGAGAGAATAACCTTTTGAATATGTTCTCCTTGTATTCTCTTATTCTCTTATGTGACGGCCTTTAAAATAAGCCTTATATAAGTCTAGGGTTGTGAGAAAAGAAACCCTACTCAAATACATAAGCCTGGCCCAAAAATCAAAAAGCTGAAAATTCTGATTTCCCGTAACCTCGATCGATCGAGAGGTATCGAGAGGTGTCGAGATTTAATGAATCTCAATAGATAGCAGCTATCGAGGAGGTGTCGAGAAGGTGTCGAGGGGACAGAAACTTTCTCGATCGATCGACCAGCTATCGAGAAGCTATCGAGATTGCGATAAGAATCAGCTGAAGATCTCGACAGATAGCCAGGTGTCGAGGTAGCTATCGAGAGGTGTCGAGATTTAATGAACTTGCACTTCAGCTTGCTTTTTCTTGGATAGACTTGATGACTTCAACACTTGATCTTGAAACAAGGTTTCTTGAAGTATTAAAAACACCTAGAACTACCCAATTACAAGTAGAGTGCGTTTTGTCAAAAGGATTTGCCAATTTACATAAAATATGTCCTTAACACAAGTTTCTTGAGCTTGAAGTGATTCAAGCTAATGTCAAAGTGGAGCGTGTTGCCTCCAAGAAACTTGACGGAGTGCTTGCACATCAAAAGCCTTTTTCTGATAAAAGTGGATTAGGATATTTCGAAGAGAGTAGTTCAAGTGCCGATGTGTCCAAGGAGATGAAGTTTGTTAAAGCTAAGGAACCAATGATAGCAACTCCAAGTGTTGAGAATGGAAAAGTGGAGAAGAAGCCAAATGGAATTGCTTAAAAGGTTTTAACAAAACCTTAAAATTCATTTGTGGCCAAACCCAAAGCTAAAGTGAAGTCTCTCCCAAAACCTCAAAGAGGTCCTCAAGTTTAACACTTTTGCCACCATTGTGGAGTTAGCAGACACACAAGACCTAACTGCTATAAAATTCACGCATTGAAGAAAGCAGATTCTCAAAGGCTAAGAGGACAAGGAAAAGGGAAATGGAACATCAAGCAGCTAAAAGAGCGAGAAGTTGATTCCGATTTTGGTGATGTGATAAAGATAATAGGTACCATCACTTCCTGTTTGGCAAGCGTTAGCCAAAGGTTTGAGAATTACAACTCTAGTACGTAATCCTTTACGGATATCACCCTAAACGCACGTGCTATGTGGGTGAAGAAGGGTAAACATGCATAAGCATTTGACCATGTCTATGCATCAATTCTTTCTATATGTTGTGACTTTGATTGGTTGTTTGCTTATGTCTCATATTTTAGCATGTTTCTTTTCAAGATTGTTTTGTACTTGTTATTTATGTTGATCTTACTTTACATGTTCTGTTTTTGGGTGTGTTGAAAAATTCAAAAATCCATAAAAATTGAAAAATCTCTAAAAAGTTTGACCGCTTGTGTTGTGCATATCACATGAGAGTTTGGCCTAGTACCTTCGTACTAATGGCGTTGTGCATTTACGAGCTTAGCTTGTTATGTATGCATATCTATTTTTGCGGGAAAAATCTTGAAATCTATGTGTGACTGTTGTAAATCGATCTTTAAGCTTGTCATGAATGATTAGTTAATAGTCTTGATGGTGTTGTTGATACATGCATAGACTTGTGCCTATATATCTTCCCACGCCTTTTTATGTTTTTTGCTTTATAGCTTAACAAATGTCAAATCTCAAAAAGAGATAATGAACTGCAAAAGCCTTCGCACATACTAGTATTTGACTAGGAAAAAGGGAAAGTACTTGTATTGACATGTATAGTGCCCAAAAAGCCGAAGGCTTACTCACAAAATAAAATATCAAAAATTTCAGGCATCAATCTTAAAAAGAGATGTAAAGATAAAAAATGATCAAATGCTATGAATTGGAAAGAAGCCAAATGAAAAGCTTCAAATATATGTAATCATTTTCTTGTGGGAGGTCATATATGTTCATTTCTATAATTGAGATAGACCACTTGACTTAGTACCAGTTGTGTATGACTTGATTGAATTGATCATTGAAGCTTCACTTTGAACTAAGGACTATTCCACATTTGATACTCACATACAACACACAAGACTTTTGTTCATTGAATGCTTATTTCATTTGTGTGATTATACATGCTCAAATGTGATGTGTATACTCAATTGCTTGTCGATCAAACCTAAAAAGATTTTTGAGTATTTTATATGTTTTTGAAAGTGTTTTTATGCTTTCGTGTTTTGAGTTTTTGTTCAAATTGCATTTTTCATGTTTTTCTTCAAAAACTCATTCAGAGGCATTTTCGCAAGAAGCTCGCAACTAAGCTCTTTCCGTGAAAATGGGTTAAGGCAAAATATGAAAACACAAAATTCAGACAGAAACTTTCATGACTGTCTCACTACTGTTTCGCGAGTTAAGTCTTCCCACGAAAAGTTTTGTACTTTAGAGGCATTTTTCGCGAGTAACTTCGCGAGAAGCTAACCCGCGAAAGACACGTTGTTTTCAGTTTTAAAGGGCTGATGTAGACAGTATTTCAAAAACACTTGTTTTCCCTCACTTCGTCTCCCTTAAGCCTCAAACAACCCAAAACTCAATTTCACTAAAAAACCCCACGATTTTCAAGTGCAATAATTTCAAAATCATTTCTAAGGTATGTTCATACAATCTTTTCTCTTTATTTCGTTAGAATATGGAGAAAATTCTAGGTTTTACTTGAATTGGGTTATTTTGAAAAAGGGTTGGGAAACTATACATTTTGTGAAATTTTTTTCAATTTCTTGATTGGGCTCTGTCCCATTTGATCTGTTTGTGTTTTTGTTAGCCAATTGTGGCATTTTAACATGTATTTAGACAAGATTCACTCATGTTCATGCATTGCTCACATGTTAGTTGTACAGGTGCACATCAAGCGTTTGATAAAATGCCCAAATGGCATTTTGATGTTGTTTTAGACTCCAATGAGTACCAAAATTTTGGGATTACCATGATTGGACTTGTTTATCATGTTTTGATCATTGGGTGTGTGGTTTACACACTTTGACCCAAATGTGCTTCGTCATGCCATGCACATGCATCACATATGCACACCACATGCACAATTGATGCATACACTTGCACACTTGTCATTTTTTTGCATTTCAATGATATTACATGTTTTAGCACTTATAACATGATTGTGTACAGTGTTAATGTTCCTTTTAGGACTTTGTGTTTATTTTTATGGACTAACTTGGTACTAATCAAGTTTGTGTTCTTACTTTGTGTTTTTGCACTTGTTGCTTTGTTCTTTGTGTCTATTTTTGCAGATGTATCGCTGCTCCTCTCGCGGTAAAGAATACGTGATTGACCTTATGTCATCCCCTGTATCAAAGAGGACCCGGCATTCTTCTGATGACTCCAACAGCGAGAGATTCAAGACTCCCTTGGATTCTCAGACTTTCTCGAGCATTTTTAAGGATGCCCCCACTGTGGTGGAACGTATTGTACGGTTTGACACCCTGGGATCCACTTTTATCCCTAGGATTTTTGTGGATAAAGATTGGGCAAATCTATTCAGAAACTTCAAGGATCCGATTGATGAATTAGTTAAGGAGTTCTACTCGAATGCCAGATTCACTAGAGTTGAACTGAAGTGTTGGGTGAGAGGAAAGGAATTTATCATCAGTCCGGACTACCTTGCAAAGATACTTCGCATCACTCAACCAGCAAATGTGGACATCTTTCCATATGATGACAGACTTCCTCCGGTGAGAGATATTCTTCAAATTCTTGGAGTTGATTATGAGGTTTCAGCCAAAGGCACGTCCATTGGAACTACGAAGTTTGAACCTGAACTAAAAACTCACATTGATCATGTTCTCCAACCTTTATTCACTGATCAACACTGGATTTATCAATCTTGGAACAGAACAGTTCTTATGTGATCTCATCATAGGAGTACCGATTGACATTTGCGCTCATATTTTCCAGACTATAGGGAAAACAACAGGACGAACAGTAGCAAGGATGTGTCTTCCCTTCTGCAGTCTTATCATGAAAATCATGGTACTTAAAGGGGTTCGTTTGCCAAAAGATGGAACTATCCTAGTTTGTCAATGCCCAATATCCATGGTGTCTCTTCAAATTAGCAAAAGTCACTCTTCTGCTAAACAGGAAAAGCAAAATCTGTCTAAAACACCTAAGAGTGAATCTCTCCCACGTGCCACTCTTTCCGGTTATGGATCAGCTACTCATACTACCCCGGGGCATACCGAGACTGCATCTCCTCACACTCCTGAGCCGCAGTCTACTAGCACTTAGCCAGGACAATCTAGCTCTCATGCCGACAGGTTGACTATCTTGGTTGAGGGTTTGCATAAGCATATTTTAGGGCTTGCTAATGTTATCTACTCCACCAACAACCAAGTTCAAATGCGTCTAACAACAATTGAGACACAGTTAGATGAGATTCAGCGTAAGCTAGAGGAAAGCCTTTAGCTATTCGTGCCAAAAAGGGGGAGAGCAACTCACTATATAGTTTGGATGATAGCATATAGTAAGGGGAAGAGCATCATAAGAAAGGAAGTGTGCATATTGAAAGGGGGAATTTTGTGAGCTCAAAAGGAGAAAGCTGACACAGCTGACACATACTTTTGGATAGTCTAACTATTGTTTGGCTAGTCTAGTTTACAACTTATTTGTTTTCTGGCTAGTCGAGTTTACAGTTTGTTAGTTTACTTTTATAGTTTTTAAAACTCTTGGATATTTACATTGCTTTCTTTTAAAGCTTTAAGTACTTTGGTTTAAAACTAAAACTTTCAGGTTATATTCAGCACTTTGTTTTTGTATCCTTGCTTTGTAGTGTTTTTAAGTACTTTTAGATTCTATTTCATCATCTTGAGTACCACACACTTGTGCCCTTGTTGGATCTTGTATCCTTGATGCAAATACTTCTTGTAT
Source organism: Quercus aquifolioides (assembly GCA_019022515.1). Taxonomy (NCBI): domain Eukaryota; kingdom Viridiplantae; phylum Streptophyta; class Magnoliopsida; order Fagales; family Fagaceae; genus Quercus; species Quercus aquifolioides. The sequence continues at coordinate 64,907,478 of CM032328.1, read as the reverse complement.
TTCGCATTGGTTGCGTGTTGGACATGCAATTGATTTTTGTGTTGCTCTTAATTGCATTGCGTATCCAGATGATCATTTACTAGCTAAATGTTCATTGTAGTCATTCTTTTATGACTATCCTTGTTTGATCAAGATATGCTTAATTGTTTATGTAGTGTTTATTACCTTGATCGGACTTTATTTGCTCATATACATACCATGTATTCAACTTGTCATAAGCTTAATGAAAGTTTTGTTTGTGTGCGAGTGTTTCAGGTTACAGGTGTATACGTGCAAGTGCTTCACAGATTCTAGATTAGGTGTGAGTGAGTTTTACCACTGTTCCCAAACTCACGTTTAAGTCTAGAGTATGTTTTAGGGGTTTTGTCATGGAATAGCCAAAGGGGGAGATTGTAAAGTTGTGATCTACAACTAATTTATGTTGGCTTTAATTCTATGCCAAATTTGATTGTAATTCTGTTCAATCTTATGTACTCTATATTATATGTAGGATTTCGTTGTAAGGGTTGTGTGTGAGAGAGAGTGTGAAGACTCAAGACTTATTGAAGATCAAAGATGTTTTCGCGGGTAGCTCGCGAGAAGACTTCCTGCGAAGTGAAACATGTACTCAGCACATGACTGGAATGCAAAGAGTCATGACAGATGGTGATAGTTGGTTTTCGCGAGTGTCTCGTAAGTAAAGCCTTCCCGCGAGATACCTGCGAAACATTCTGTTTTGCCAATTTGTCATATTTGATACACCAAGTCTTTACCCACACTATATATACCCACATTACCCATATATTGAGAGGAGTGCTTTTAGAGAGAAAACCCTAGCCTTACCCTTGAGAGTGAGAGATTGTTATACCTACAATCTTCTACACAATCCATTGTGGTTTTCCTCAACTCCTACCTCTCCATATCCAAATCCTTGAGAGGTTGATAGCCCAAACACTTACCACACCCATCCTGAGTGTAAAGTGAGGTTTTGGTGCTGCTGGGAAGCATTGGAAGAAGTTATTTGTTTGGTGGATGCAATCGGGCTGAATTGCGTGATCTTGAGAGCTAAAGAAGACAAGGCTTCGTCAAGTCAGTTGGTAGCAGGAGCTTGGAGGGCTTAAGTACATGGGGTAGACTAGGCTTGGAGGGTCTTTTGTTATTCGTGTACTCCAACTCATTCTCTAGTGGATCGATTTACCGCTTGGAGGGCGGTGGAGAGGTTTTTCACTGAGTTCTTCGGTTTCCTCTTCGATAACACATCGGCGTGTTATCTTGTGTTTGCATTCTTCTTCCTTACTCTTTTAGCTTTCATTTTACTGCTGTTATCTTGTGTTTGCATTCTTCTTCTTTACTCTTTTAGCTTTCATTTTACTGCTGTGATTTGATGAATATGGCTTAGAGTAATTACATTGTTTGTTCGCTCGCATTTACTTTATTCCGCACTTAGTATAAGTTAGAGTAAAATTAACCGAGCCTTAATTTTAATTTGGGGGTCTAAACAAGTTCTTGTGTTTTCACACAAATTCGAGCTTTCACTATGGAACCCGTTTGACTCATCAGATCTGTTTAATTAAATGACATTTTACCAATATACCCTTCAAACCTTAGGTATATAAACTTATTATTTGTTGTGGTTTATTTCCTTTGACAAATTGTGATCGATTAATTTATGATATTGAGATATACTTTAATTTTGAAAGATTATTTGTGATGCATTTACTTGTAAATTTTGAATTTTATATTAAAAAAATTTATTTGTTTGGTTTTTTACAGTTCAAATCAATTTGATTATATACTAAAATTTGTACTTTTTTTGAATTTGATAAAATCTAATAAATGGATCGACACGACTATTCCATTTAATAAATAAGTTGTGTTAGGGTTGATGAATCTTAACTCATTTAATAAATGTGACGGGTTAGTATTGACCCATATAGTCGAATACCCGTGAGCTGTCACGACGACAAACTTGACACCACCCCTAATAAAGATGTAAAGTGCTGATTGGTCATAATCAAGGGAACACTGCTTAATTTTCAAGTTTAAGGGACATTGTAATTGTACCATAAGTAAAGGATGAAAGTGCAAATTAACCATTATTTATAATATAAAACATTTTTTTTTGTAATTTCTTTTATTGTTTTGTTGAGACCCTGAAAATAATCTTTTATTGTTTAATTGTAATAAAAGCTTTGGTAGGTAGTGAGTTGTGTTGGTGATGATGATGATGATGATGATGAAAGGAGTTAGAACAGTCAGTTGTGGTGGCAGTGTGAGTTAGGGAGGGAGGAGATGATTACTTTGTGAAATTGTAATTTTTTTTCTATATTAATGTGCATGACTGCATGTTTATAAAACCATATATACTGGTACCAATTTATGTAGCAAGTGAGGAGAAAGGTTGGGATAAATAAAAAATGAGCCTCTTTTTTGTTTTTGGAATGAAAAGTAGGAAAGTTGTATTAAGAGAGAAAATCTATGTTCAATAAAAGAAGAGTTACAAAAAATAATTACTAAACAAAAGACTGCCCAAGTCATTTACAGCACCAAGGGATGAATACAAAAAGGTCGGCCAGTATGTTTTCCAGTTGTTGCTAGCGTTGCAAGGTTAGCTCAATAGTTGCCTTCACGAGAAATGCCATTGATCAGCTTCACATTCCAAGCCTGAAAAAGTAGTTACAATACGGTTATAGACAATTACAATTATCAACCAAAAGAGACAACCAAGGAGACGTGTTCACTGTTGAGGCCATACAGATACAATACGATATTTTCTCTGTATCCAATCAGAAAGTAATAGTAGAGAGTGTTCAAAATGAAACCTATTAATAGTAAAGCGAGTAATTATTGTGCAGTTTGGGAGTATTGCTCCATCCTTTCATACGGTGGTCGCACCTCTCATGTGAGAGGAAGCAATGCTCCCCGACTAATCAAAATTTCCCAATGAAATATACATGAAAACACTATATTCAATAATGTGAACCATGTACAACAGCTTTATGGGTGTCACTTACCCCCCTAAAAAGAAGAACTATTGATTCTTTAGGCTTGCTTGTTTTGTGTGGTTTTTTTTTTTTTTCTTTAATTTTTTTTTGGGGTGAGAATCAGATTCTTTAAGCTTGTTAAGATGGAGCATTATGTGTCTATGCCAAATTTTGTCTCGTAAGTAAGCATTATAAGTTATAACGGTAAAATTATAGAAGTACTAACTTAATTAGTACATTTTTAAATCTTAAATCCTAAAATGTAACTTATCAAATTTCTTGTCATATTACATAAATATAATAAAAGTTAGGTTTTAAAAATTATGGTTGTGCCAAACAACTAGACGCATGTGTTGCATGATGTACAATAGATAACTTATTACGTGACTTATTAATTATTAAAATATTTACTTCATCATGTGGTTACACTGTTACACTGAATGACTCAATTATTTCCTGATAAAAATAAGGACAAAATTTCCCTTTGCCCTTTTCGGGCAAATTATATAGGCTTATGCCCCATTTTCCAAACTAATTAGAGAAATGTCTCTCTTTTAAAACTTGATTTGTGATAAATCGAGTTAAATTTTTTTTTGGGAGTCCTATAGTGGCATTTTTAAGGACCTATAGTGACGTTTTAAGGACTTATAGTGACGTTTTTTTAACTCGATTTCAATGAAATCGAGTTATAGGCAATTTTTTTACCTATAACTCGATTTCATTGAGGTCGAATTACAAAACGCCACTATAAGTCCTTAAAAAGGTCACCATAGGGCCTAACTCGATTGATCACAAATCGAGTTTTAAAAGAGGGGCATTTTCCTAATTAGTTTGAAAAATGGGGTATAAAGCTATATAATTTGCCCGAAAAGGGCAAAGGGCAGTTTTGTCCTAAAAATAAGTACTAAATATTTTAGAAGAGCTACAAGCACTGAGCAACCAAATGTATAATCGAATCCTAAAGCTATCCCTTGACTGACAAAAAATTTAATTCCACAACTTACACAATAAGCTTTAGTTGTCTACAAATTCAAAACTTATAGCTCTATTACGGACACTATCACGAGCCAAATCCTATATATAATACAAATTAGATTAGGTACATGACTAACCTATCAGTCTAGCAAACATTAATTAAAGTTATTGCACCTCAAATTCAATAAAACTCCCATAAATAAACTCTCAGATACGTCTTTGACAACCAATATATATTCATAATTAAAAAAAAAAAAAAAAACTTTGAATATCATATAATCCAAAATAATCCAGGTATGACTAGTTTTTTATTTATTTTTTATTTATTATTATTTTTTAAGAAACAAACACATACACATAAGGGAGAGAGAAAATGGAGTTCTAACACGTACAAAGGTATACTATAACTCTTTTTAAAAGTTACCATGACTTTTGAGTGATAGTTGTGGTGTGCCTAATGGTTCTCTTTGTTTCTTGATTGTATCAAGGAACCATAAAAAAAGGATGTAATTTATACACACGGAGAAAGAAATTAATTGTCTAATTTTATGTGTGGCCCCCTAATGATGAATTTCTAGCTCCGTCACGGTGTATTATAACCCTTTTCCCTCTCCTTTGTTTGTGCGTGTTTGTTTCTAAAAAAAAAAGAATGGGTATTTGTCTATTATTGTTTAAGAAAATGTGTTGTGCATAGTATAATTTGTTCCACTCTCTTTTAAAAGTAATCACGTTACTAGTTATTAGTTAACAGGAATGATGACACTAGTAAATTCATGCTTTTATTTATAAAGTCAAAAGCACACTAATAATATTTGATTAACGTTGTACATTTGTACTAGCATCACAACTTTTGCCGATACAACTTTCCAGCCTGGGGTTTTGTACAAGTGTACAACATTTGCATGTTCTTGTACAACTTTACAGGCCATGATAATGTATCATTCCACTAACAGCGAATCAAATCATGTACACTCCTCCAAAATCGACATGAGTTATATATGTAGACACAGCCCGACATGTCGCTTAATCTCAAGTTCCTCCTCGCTTAATTAGGATGTCAAAATTATTATTTTTATATTTAGAAAGTTTGATTACAAATTAATTTGATTGTAGTCAATGAGTACAATTTTTACTAAAAAAATTAATATAGTTATAAATTTAAAAAATTTAATAGTTGGATTATATATATTTTTTATGTTCTTAAAAATCATAAAACTGGCCTACATGAACAATAGGAGTAGAAGTCAGATGTCTAGATTCTAGCAATCTAGATGTAGCCACAACGTTTGGCCTTGATTATTAACCCTATTTTAAGGACTATTTGGGTTTTTGCCCTTTTCGGGAAAATTATATAGCACTATGCCCCCCATTTCCAAACTAAATAGGGAAATGCCCTCTTTTAAAACTCGATTTTTGATAAATCGAGTTAAAAAAAAAAAAAAAAAATTTCTTAGGCCCTATAGTGACGTTTGAAGGAGCCTATAGTGACGTTTTAAGGACCTATAATGACGTTTTTTAACTTGACTTCAATAAAATCGAGTTATAGGTAAAAAAACGCCACTATAGGACCTAACTCGATTTATCAAAAATCGAGTTTTAAAAGAGGGGCATTTCCCTAATTAGTTTGGGAAGGGGGGCATAATGCTATATAATTTGCCCGAAAAGGGCATAAGGCATTTTTGTCCCTATTTTAACTTAACTTTTCTAGCAAATATCTCCAAATGAAATAAATATGTTTATGTTGTCCAACAGGTCGGTCCTAAGTTGATGAATGGCATAAAACTAAAAGGGATCCTCGTACAAGATACACTTAGAAATCTTATCAATAATGTGATAGGATAAAACTATTAGTGAGTGTGTAATGAACACTACTTTTACAAAAATTTCACTTCTCTTTTCCTTCTTTTCTATCCTCCTCTCTCTATATTATCACCCCCTCATTGCGGAGAGAAAAGTGGAGAGAGTATTTTTAGTGGGAATTTGGTTGGGAGGGGGAAGAAAAATAAGTGGTGCGGCTTGGGTGTTTTCTCCCCGGTCTCACCAAATGTTTTTTTCCCCAAAATGGAGAGAAAACAGAGAGGAAAATGCTTATATGCACTTGCACATGGGTTTTGTCATTTCTTTGCCAGTTGCCTCTTTTTTTCTTTTTTTTTTTCCTTTGATTTTTGTTTCTGTGACTCTGTCTCTCCAATGTACTATTAGTTTTCATTTTTTTTTGTTTTTTATTCTTATTTTCTACTTTTTTTTTTTGGGTGGCTTTTCTTGTACTTCTCAGTAGTGTTTTTGTGTGTGCGTGTGAGTGCTCATCTTCCTTTGGCTTGTGCTATTTAAAAAAAAAAAAAAAAAATTAAAGTGCCCATACAAAGTTTTTTAATAAAAAAATGTGTCACATTTTTGTTTTATTTAATGGGGACATAATTGTAAATTTATACCAACTTCATTTTTCATCATCTCATTTTTCTTCTCAGCCAAACAAATAAGTTTTCCATCTCTCAACTTTTCCATCCTCCCAACCAAATACACAAATGGGAAAAAACTAAATCTCTTCTATCCTTCACTTTTATATCCCCTTCCCATTTTGTATCCTCCCCACTTTTCTACCCCTCCAATCAAACGGACCCTTATTGTCCGTTAGAATTTCATCGTTAGTGACCTCCAAAACAACTTAGTTTTGAGTTTCGGTCCATTTCTTACATAAAAATAAATTAATAAAAATTCCCCATATCACTAGGATTTTTTAATGATAAGATGTAAAGTGCTTATTGTTCATAATTTAGGGAACACTGCTTAATTTTCAAGTTTAACTGGCATTGTAACTGCACCATATATGTTAGGGTTATATTTTCTATATAATTGGCTAATCATTTGACAAAACGTACTTTACTTGTAATTGGGTAGATCTAAGTTGGGTTTAATATATCAAGAAGTATGTTGCTCAAACATATCAAGTGGTATCTTTAAAGTCATGAAGATTGATCCAAGAAACAAGTGAAGAAAATTTGATTCATCAAGTCTTGATAGAATCTCGATAGATACTGCTATCGAGGTTAAATGAAGAAGCTCGACACAAGCTTGATCTATTGAGAATTACGATTTCAGAAATTCCAGATCTGAAATCTGGCCAATGTTGTTTTATTTGATTATGGTTTCTTTTCTCACAACCCTAGTTATATATAAGACATATTTCAAAAGCCGTCATACATACATATAGAGACCTAGAACTTATATACTCTGTGTAAAGCTACTGCGTTTGTATGCCTTAGGGTTACACCTTAGGGTTTTGTAACCAAGTGATTTCTGACTTCATCGTTTATGAAGTGAAGAACTTTATAGCCAACAACAATCATTCAAGTTGTTGGAGTTAGTCACGTATTGGAATTTGTGCAAAGGAGTTAGTCATAGATTGGAGATTTGTGCAACAAAGGAAATAAGGTTGCTACAAAATCAAGTCCAATTGGGTATTAGAGCAAAGGTTCAACTGTAGGTTGGTATTTTGGGATAGGCTAGGGTAGTGGGTAAGATTCTTTATACTTGTAACCAATTGATTATTGATTAGTGGATTTTTGGGAGTGTTGATCTTAAATTCACCCGGTGGGAGTTTTTGCCTTACTAGAGGTTTTCCTCATTTGTCAACAAATCACTGTGTTAATTTATTTTTTGCTACATTTTAGTTATTTGGTGATTTGTTGGTGCCTTCATGTTTTGCATGTAATTTGACCTAATTAATTAACTTGGGTAATTGAATTAATTAACCGGGGTCAATCTATTTTAACCCAACAAGTGGTATTAGAGCAGGAACACTCTGATTAAGTTTTAATCTTTGCTGTGTGATCCATTGACCCTTGTTGATATGGATCGTGGAAAATCGTTGATTATACCCCCTCTTTTTTATGGTACTAACTATGCATACTAGAAAGTACGCATGAGAGGTTTTTGGTAGTCTTTAGATAAAAAGGTTTGGCTGGTTGTCAAGGTTAGATGGACCAAACCTTCTAATCTGCCTATGTCTTGGGATGATGACAAGATCAAAATTACAAATTTCAACAATAAAGCGTTGGATGCCCTGTTTAGTGTTGTGACTAATGAGGAGTTTAAGAAGATCTCATCCACTGAGAGTGCAAATGAAGCCTGGATAATCCTTCAAAACACTTATAAAGGTACAAAGCTGTGAAAGATTCCAAGCTTTAAAGGCTTACCAAGAGTTTTGAAGAAAAAAGGATGGATAATGATGAGTCGTTCGACGAATTTTTTGCTAAGCTTAAAGACACAGTGAATTCTGCCCTTAACTTAGGTGAAAATATCCCAGAGCCTAAAATCGTGAGGAAAATCCTCAGATCTCTTCTAGAGCGGTTCCATGCTAAGATCACTGCCATTGAAGAATCAAAGGACATTGACTCCATTCCTTTGACAGAGTTGATTGGGAATTTGCAAACTACGAATTAGGTTTAGCGAGGATTGGTAAGGGAAGCAAGAGCAATAATATGGCTCTAAAAGCCAAGAATGATGAAGAAGATGAGTCGTATGAGGATGAGAACTCAAAGTTCAAATCTTACATTACTAGACAATTCAAGAAGTTCACCAAAAATATGAATGTCAAGGCAAATGACAAGGATCGTGAACAATCTGGATTTTCTCAACCTAAATCTCAAGATAAATTCAAGAGAGATTCCAAAGAAGGTGGACAAAACAACAACATTCCAACCGGTCCAAAATGTTATAGGTGTTAGGGGTACGGACACATGAAGCAAGAATGTTCTACCTATCCAAAGTCAAGTGGCCAGAGCAAAGCCCTAGTTGCCACCTTGAGTGATACCGAACCAGAAGTAGACTTAAAGGATAGTGATCAAGAAGGGATGGTCAGTGCCTTCACAGCTACTATTGATTCATCCAAGGAGTCCGAAGAACTAGTTGATGAGGAAGAAGATCTGATGAAGTCCAAGTTTGAAAAGATGCATGAAAAAGATGATATCCACACTGCCTACTCAAAGCTGTACAAGAACTTTGAGAAGCGTGAAAAGCTTTATAGGTTAACCACAAGGAAGCTGAGTGAAGTGGAGTTGGAAAGAGAGGAAATCTCCACTAAAGTTGATGAAGCTAATCAAACCACCGGAGCACTGCGATTTGAAAACAACTTCTTGGCTGAGAAGACTAAGAAACTGGATGCTGAGTTGTTTCAAGTGAGAGGTCAATTGGAGAGAACTTCAAGTGCTAAGTTGGGTGAAATGCTGAATTTCCAAAAAGCTACATCTAATAAAATTGGTCTTGGGTATGATCACTCTCTCTCTTCTTGTAGTACTTCCTCTAGTGCTTTGAATAATGTTGTGTTTGTTTCTCCTACTTCTAATGCTAAACCTGAGATAACTGAGCCCAAAATTGAAAATGTGAGTGAGGTTAAGCATGATAAGGGTAAATCCATTTTAGGAGCACCCCCTAAGGTTATTAAAGAAACTAAGCAGAACAATCATCGCTCCACTAATAAGACGTCTCAACCAAAGAAACCTCACTTCTGTCTTCACTGTGGAGCATCAGGACACACTCGTCTAAATTGCTATAAGTGGCTTGCCGCTCAACAAAGCAATAATTTGTTATCTTTCGGAGGCCAAAATCAACTTTAAAACTCTTTGGCTCCTCTTAGGGAACTCTTAAAGGCTATGATGTTCTTGAAAAACTTCAATGGATTTAATCCTTCATCATATTCTCTTATTCAGATGTCTCAGAAACTTCATCTCCCTTCAAGTCTCCTATTTGGGAGGAAAAAGACTCCTTCAAGTGATTCCATCCTTGATCTTGCATCTCTTGTTTGTTTGTTTGTGTGTTTTGAATCAGTCTATTTTTTTTTTTTTTTTTTGTGTTTTGTTTTGTTTTTGTTTTTGTTTTTTTCAATAAAATAAAAAAGAGAAAAATCTAAAAAATACAAAAATAGTGTGTTTGTGTATACTGGTACTTGTGTACCTTGGATGGCTTTTGAAACAAAGTTTCTCAACTTTGTATCTCTTGTAGCTTTGATGAGCATCTTCATGCACCACTAAGCAATGTGAGCTCTATGGCTTGTTATGTGATTTGTATGGTTTGGTTAATCTTTTATCATTCATATTCTTATCACTCTTTTTGATGGGAAAGACTAAAAAATGCTAAGAGAAAGGCATAAATAACCATCTCACCACTAAAACTCGTCAATCATAAAACATCTGTGTGCAATTCATAAAAGCTGTGCTTGATAGAGTGTAGCACTTGCATTACAAAAACAAGATGTTTGGCTTACATAATTGGGTAATTCTTTTCTCTCTCTTATATGCCCATGCATGATATGCCATTATATGTTTACAAGAAAAATATGCAAAGAACATGGAAAAAAAAAAAGAATCAAAATGCTTTTAAATATGGTTGCAAATGTGTTTCTAAGAGATGTGGGAGTTATATAATGTACCTCAAAAGTGATGATCCCCATCAAACAATTATGATTGTGTGTGGATGCATTTGATTCTCTTATATCATTATCTTCATATGATGAGACATTTATGCTTTCTTGTAAAAGTTTCACACACAACATGCATACTTTTTGCTACTTTTAATGCTATTGTACAGGGACAATGTGATTTGGCCATCACAAGGAATACATATGGTAGTATAAGCTTACTAAACTGTCTTAACTTCTTGTTGAAAATAAAATTGGTTACACTGGTTCAGTGTGTGTGTGTGTGTGTGTTGATCTAGGAATGCTTTGCATCTAGAGGTTGTGATTTGTTGGAGTGCTTAACATGCTTCTTTGAGGTATGGTTCGGTGTCTATCTTGTTTGCATTCATCTCATGTGTTTTTTCCTCCTTGAAAGACTTTGTTTCTGTCTGCTCGATACTAGCTCAATAGAAGTTTGATAGCATCTCTATACCACTCGACATAAGCATCTTCTATCGAGGTTTTTTGGGTTTTTCTCGATAGATAGCCCGATCCATCGAGCCAATTTTTTGAACTCTCTGTCTGCTCGATAGAAGCTCGACACCTGTCTCGATCCATCGAATGTTTTAGCCATCGACAGATCCTCGATACCTCTCGATCTATCGAGAATTTGTTTTCGATACCTCTCGATAGATCCTCGATCGATCGAGATGCCTAATTCTATATATACTCGAGGTTCGACCCGTTTCACTTCTCACTCAAATATTTTGATCTCTCTCTCTTTCTCTCTCTCTCTCTTCTCTCAATCCAAACACTTTCTTTTCACCAAAAACCTTATTCTCTTCAAGATTTCGGCCTCTTCCAAGCTCAAATCCTTCGGTAAGTTGTCTCAATCCCTTCTTTTCCTCATCTTTCATGCATTTTGTGACCTAGGTTTTAGGTTTTGGGAATTTTTTGGGTTTTTTGTGATTTTGTTGAAATTCTTGGGTTGGGTTTTGTTGCTATGAAATCATATGATCACGCATTAATTGCATTCTCTAGCATTTTCTTCACACATTCATGCATTCTAGGATTGTGTGACTAATTATATCTTGTGAGTGCTGTAGTGCCCCATGATGCAATTTCTTTTTGCACATAACATGCTTATGCATTCCCATGCATTGCTTGTTTCTTCTTTCTGTTTCCTGATCATTGTTTCTGCTGTGTCCTTTCTTTTCTCTCCTTCCTTAGTTTCTGTCTATGGCACCCAAGAAATCCAAAGAGGTTAAGAACCACTTGTGTGCATTGAGACTAAAATGAGTTCGTACCCTCAACCCCATCGATGAAGTGCCAAAACCCAGGACAAATGCAAGCGCTTCTGGCATAAGCAGCATCAACATGGACCCACGTGCCGTAATCTTTAGCCACAGCACATAATGACCCTAGTGGATCAACGGTAGCCGTTGAAGTTGTTCCCACAGTGACACATAAAAACAATGGGACTAACCCTGCTTCCACATCTTCGCAAATTTGGGCTCGTAGTGAGTCTGCTGATAGTTCAAATGATGTTGACTTAGAAGTCTTGATGGCTCTGTAATTCATGAGATGAATCCCTGCTATTTGTGCTGCTTTCTGGAATGCACTATGTGTTTGGTCAGAAGCATAAACTACCAACTTCACCAGGTTCTCTCTCCCAATTTGGCTAAGCATTTGATCCCTTGCAGCGACGAGTGTGCACAAAACGGCCTCACAAGTAGTACCTTGTATCACACCCCCACCATTGCCAGAGAAAAGGAAAGACTCGGGTAGATTAAGTATCTCTCCATGCCAATCCATGACTATTGTCTCTAGCTCAGTCGCGGCTGGTGATGCAATACAATTGAATCCAACCACATTGAAGCCAATGCTAAGCATATCTCCAAGAAACCCCGCTATGTGACTAGTGCATTGGAAGTAAGCAAAGAAGTTTGGGCTTTTCCAATGTGTTAAACCAGGAACAATGTGCTCTTGCACGTCTTGGAGAATGGTTTCAATGGGTTCCGAATTATGTGGGGTGGACTTTGGCAAGCGTTTTCGGAGATATCCCGGTTCGACTTGGCTTAGAACCGGGAATTTCTCTACATCTCGATAATAATCAGCTAGGAAGTCTATGATTATATGTCCTTGCCGCCTGAACTCCTCAGGGTCCAAAGGGCTAATATTAGTTGAAGAAGGGTGGCAGGCTACATTGTCAGAATTGAGGCTACCCATAATAAATAAATATATGTGGTACAGAGAAAAAGATATGGTTCGGGCTTCTTTGATTTTCTGGTGGAAGAGTTATTTATTGTACTGAAAGGAAAAAACACGAAATGAGAAAGTTATTTAATTTTATGCTTTATAGTTATTAAATCTCCGGCTTTACAATGGAATTTGAATTGAGTTATATTTTTGGATATACTTACGAGGCTAATGGTTCACTTTGGCTATGCATTTCTTTAGTAAAATGCGTTGCGGAGAATGTAACTTTTTTTTTGTGGAGATTTTCAAGAAAAGCCTAATTTTTATTTCCCCAAAAGTTTCTTAGGTGATCATATGAGGCTTTTGTGGGTCTTTCGTGTGCAATTTTTTTTTTTTTTTTTGAAAAACCAAACAATGCAGCTTTATTAATCAACTAAATCAGAAACAACAAGGTAAAAAAAATGTCTGGCAGAACATGCTCCATCCAAACTAAAATAGAAAAAGAAAACCTAGCCTTTTTGGCTAATGCATGAGCTATAACATTACCCGGCCTCCTAATGTGAGAGAAAGAATGGCTCACAAGCGAACTAGCTATAGATTGAATGTCTTTTACAAGGTGACCAACAGACGGGGGAGCTGAACTGCAATGATTAAGAGCCTTTACCACTATCTCAAAATCCCCTTAAAAACTAAATGATGAATGACTTTACCACTTTTGTGTGCAATTCATGATGTTGTTGTGGGTGCTTTTTGTTCTTTCATGTTTGAACATAAGTTTTTATATCTCTATATATGAAGAGGATTCAAAAAATTAGTTAGCCTTTTTTTACTTCCAAAATTACCCCTAATTTAATTAACTTATTCTTATTCCTAAAACATAAGAAATGAGGTTAAACAGTTAACTGACGGAAATTAAAAGTTCCTATTACCAAAAAAAAAAAAAAAAAAACTCCCATTACCCATGTACACTACCACAACTACACCCCCACTTTGCTTTTGACAAAATTTACATTACATTTTTTTTTAAAAAAATTCAAAACTCCTTTCGTTATTATTTTGAACTTAGTAAAAAAGAAAAACTGCTTATTTTTATCCATAACAACTTTGGAACCTACTATCGAACTCAAACTTATCTACTAAAGCCCTTCTCCAAAAAAAAAAAAAAAACTTATCTACTAAAGCAACAGTTATAGCAATATATATAGAGATTAAACGTATTTCTCTACTCATTTTCTTCAGTACTATTCATTTTATAAAAGAAAAAGTACACAGCAAAAAAAAAAAAAAAAAAAAAATTGGTGCTCACACAGGAAAAAAAAAAAATTTGGTGCTCCCACACAGGAAAAAAAAAAAAAAAAAAAATTGTGCTCCCACTAAAATGAAGATGAGTTTCTCATGGTTGGCTCTAAATCTTAATGAGTTTGAGTAAGTTTTATTTTTTTATTTTTATTTATTTAAAAAACCTTTTTCTTTTTGCCTATTTAATTGTTTTATTAGTTTCATGCGGCATTAGTATTCACCAAATTTTATGATTTTAGTTTTATAGTTATGGGATGAATTTGTTGAAAGACAGCTCACTCAACTTGCACCATCAACAACAATTCAACAATGATGAAAAAGATGTGGAAAGATATTCGGCAATATCATTTTGGATCATGGGGCATTGATACGAACTTTGTTTGTGCTAATGTTGTTGCTGTAACTTAAGCAAATAATTGGTTTTTCATTTTCGATGGTTTTTTTTTTTTTTACAAGATAGAATTCTACTCTAACCTAATTTAAGTATATATATATATGTGAAACTTCCTCCTGGAGACTTAAACCCCGGCCCTTACCCCCTACACTCCACAGACACTTATACTTGAGGACACACCTTTAATAGGAGGAGATTTTGTATACATACGTATTGAAAATATTATGACAATATTTATGATATTTTACTATATTTCAAAGAAATCGTTTATTGTTTTTAATTTTTCCTCAATATTTTACAATGTCCTGCAATGGATCTTTTCAAGGGTTGGAAGATCCCACAAATAATGAAATGAATGGATTTACTAGCTACCTTGAAAGTATTGTGCAATTTGAACCCAAAAAGCATATGTAATACTCATGATTTTTCTTTTTTGGTGATAATCACGATAATATGCAAATCAAAAACACGTCTATAGACCCCAAAAACGCGGCTATAGCTTGGAGCCGCGTTTTTAACTGCGGCTATAGGATTTTGGCCTATAGCCGCGTTTTTTAAAAACGCAGCTATAGGCCAGCTTGGAGCTGCGTTTATAACCGAGGCTAAGGGTTCGGACCTATAGCCGCGTTTTAAAAATGCGGCTATAGGTTTTTTTAAAAACAAAAAAAAAATTTTGGGTTTTGTTTTTTTTTTTTTTCCAGAAAACAAAAAAAATATACATTTTTGGGTTTTTTTTTTTCCAGAAAATTCAAAATTTGAAATTCAAATAAAAAAAAATTCAAAATTAAACGCAAATCCAAAAATTTCAAAATCAAACACAAACCCAAAAAATTCAAAATCAAACACAACATACTCACAATACAAAAACACCCAGAAAATTCAAAATCAAACACAACATACTCACAATACAAACACACCCAAAACATTCAAAATCATACACAACGTGCTCCAAAATATAAGAACACAAACTCATCTAAACATAATCACAATATCAGCAACACAGTAGCACAAATTCAAGCACAGATGCAAAAAATTCAAAATCAAATATTGCTAGAATATCCATTTCATTCAAAATTTTCAGTAGATCTATTGACAAATTAGTGTGCTTGAGATGAAGAAAAAAAGAAAGAAAGAAAAAAAGAAGAAGTAGCAGCTCCAAAGAATCAAAGAAAAAAAAAAAAAGAGTTACCCAGATAAGAAGGAAGGAAAAAAAAAAAAAAGAGTTACCTAGATGTGAAGAACGAAGAAAGAAAAAGGAAAAAAAGAAGAAGAAGAAGAAGAGTCACCCAGATGTGAGGAAGGAAGAAAAAAAAAAAAAAAAAAAAAGGAAAGAGAGAAGACTGAAGACTTACGGTGGAGTACTGAGTGAAGAATGAAGAAAGAACAAAGAAAGAAGAAGAAGAAATAAAAGAAAAGAAGAAAGTGGGGTAGGTGGGGATGTAGGTGGGAAAGGGGGGGCACGTGGGAAGGCTGAAGAAATTTTTTTTTTTTTTGGGTGTTACATATAGCGGCGTTTTCAAAAACGCGGCTGTAAAACGCCGCTATAGGCCCACCTTTAATTACATAGTTATACGGCTGGAGCTATAGCCGTGTTTTTAAAAAACGCGGCTATAGCTAACTTGTAGTTGCGTTTAAAACGCGGCTAAAGGTCAGCTGTAGCCGCGTTTTCGAAAAAACGCGGCTATAGGTCACCATTAAAAAATCTTTATTCAACTGGACTTCTTTTAAAAAATTATTCTGCTGGACCTATAACCGCGTTTTTAAACGCAGCTACAGGTAAGCTATAGCCGCGTTTTCCAAAAACGCGGCTATAGGTCGCCCTTAAAAATTTTTATTCTGCTGGACCTTCTTTAAAAAATTATTTGGCTGGACATATAGCCGCGTTTTTTGAAAACGCGGCTATAGCTTACCTGTAGCTGTGTTTAAAAATGCGGCTAAAGGTCAGCTATAGCCGCGTTTTTAAAAAACGCAGCTATAGGTCGCCCTAAAAAATTTTTATTCTACTTGGCCTATAGCCGCGTTTCTGAAAAACGCGGCTATAGCTGGAGGCTTCAGCCGCGTTTTTGATAAACGCAACTATAGCTGGTGGCTTTAGTCGCGTTTCTAAGAAACGCAGCTATAAGTTAGCTATAGCCGCGTTTTTTGTAAACGCGGCTAAAAAAAACGCGGCTATAGCCCGCGTTTTTTGTAGTGTAAAAAAAAAAAGTAAAAGGTTTGGATTATTTGCAACTTAATTTTATTTTTATATTTGTTTTTAAGTTATTATAACTTGTTCAATAATATCATTCATATTTATATTTATTTATTTTATTTCTTGCACTAAAAATGTGCAATATTTCTTAAAAATAAAATTCTTAGTAATGCATTTCCAACATTTCATTGCACTTCAAATTTGGGTGTAATATTGCATTTCCAACATTTCAATGCGCTTCAAATTTATAGCATCTTCAAAATAGTATGATTATGAGAAGTTTAAATTTGAACTAAAATGAGTATGCGTATGTGTCTAAATTAGTTTGGATAGTTTGGATTCAAAGATAATTATATCCTAATGTGACTTTTTTTTAATTATTTTTATTTTTTTTTGAGAAGAATACCCAAATGTGATTTAATTGAACTTTCTAAAAATAGACAAAAATACACTTTTGGTCCATACATTTTGGTCAATTCTCATTTTGGTCCTTATTATGATTTTGCTACTATCCCAGTCCCTAAAATTTGAAAATCAATTCTATTTTGGTCCTTGTTGTGAACCCTCTAACAGAAAACTCCTACATGGCAGATAGAGCACTTACGTGTCAAGTCCACCCATTTAAATAATATTAAACTAATCCTATGTGTACCCTAAAGCTCACATGACCCACCACTCAGCCCCATATGTGACCCCACATGACCCTACTCATCAACTACATAATTGATTACTTAGACCTAAAACCCCTAAATTTCAGTTGAACCTGTTAGGACATATGTGAATCATGTTAGGTACATATGTCAATATAGAATTGGCTAATCCCTTGACAAAATGCACTTTACTTGTAATTAGGTAGATGTAGGATGTGTTTAATACTTCAAGGAACAAGGTTTCAAGTACAAGTTTTAAAGTCATGCAAATCTATCCAAGAATCAAGTGAAGAAGTGCTGGATTTTAAAGTTCGATAGCTAGCTCGATATATGGCATCTATTGAGGTTTAAAAGGCAGCTTTTGCCTGATGCTCTACAGTTGCTCGATAGATAACCTATCTATTGAGATTTACAGAAATTAGTTTTTCAGATCTGATTTCACTCCAATCCATGTATACATGTTTAGGCTTTCTTTTCTCACAACCCTAAACATATATAAGGATTATTTTAAGGGCTGTCACAATAGATGCAAGTGAGTGCAACTTGATGCAAAGGTTTTTCACAAGCATATTGTGACCGAAGACAATTTTCCCTAGTTTGTCATTCTTTCGTTTTATGCCTGTGTTATAATGGCCGAGAAGTTAAGTCCTGTTTTGTCGTAAGACGGGGATTTGGCTCGGCTAATCGGGTTTCAATTTTTAGGAAATTTAATAAGGTCTCTACATGCACGGTAATAGATGTCTGAACAGGAAGTTAGGATTCCGCACTTCGAAAAAGACTTAAGGTTTGCCATGCTCGGAGATATACATCGAACCGAGAGTCAGGCTTCTGGCCTTAGGCTAGAATCTCAAGGTTTTCACCTGCTCGGCGATGTACATCGAGTCGAGAGTCAGGCTTCTGTCCTTAGGTTAGAATCTCACGGTTTTCACCTGCTCGGCGATGTGCATCGAGCCGAGAGTCAGGCTTCTGTCCTTAGGCTAAAATCTCAAGGTTTTCACCTGCTCGGCGATGTGCATCGAGCCGAGAGTCAGGCTTCTGTCCTTAGGCTAAAATCTCAAGGTTTTCACCTGCTCGGCGATGTGCATCGAGCCGAGAGTCAGGCTTCTGTCCTTAGGCTAAAATCTCAAGGTTTTCACCTGCTCGGCGATGTGCATCGAGCCGAGAGTCAGGCTTCTGTCCTTAGGCTAAAATCTCAAGGTTTTCACCTGCTCGGCGATGTGCATCGAGCCGAGAGTCAGGCTTCTGTCCTTAGGTTAGAATCTCAAGGTTTTCACCTGCTCGGCGATGTGCATCGAGCCGAGAGTCAGGCTTCTGTCCTTAGGCTAAAATCTCAAGGAGTCAGGCTTCTGTCCTTAGGCTAAAATCTCAAGGAGTCAGGCTTCTGTCCTTAGGCTAAAATCTCAAGGTTTTCACCTGCTCGGTGATGTGCATCGAGCCGAGAGTCAGGCTTCTGTCCTTAGGCTAAAATCTCAAGGTTTTCACCTGCTCGGCGATGTGCATCGAGCCGAGAGTCAGGCTTCTGTCCTTAGGTTAAAACTTTGACGTCTCCGAACTCTCGGTAAACGTAATAACAGTGATATGTCTGAAACAACAACACCATTTACATTAGTTACATATAAACAAGGTACTTGAAAAAGAAAAAACTTTTAACTAGTTACACAACCGATCAGTGATAGAACTTTCTCAAGTTATGAATGTTCCACGGCCACGGCAAAGATCTCTCGTCCAGGTCTTCCAAGTAATACGCTCCTGCGCCGGCGATGGCTGTAACCCTATAAGGCCCCTCCCACGTTTGGGCCAACTTCCCGGCATTGGCATCTCGCATATTACCTACGACCTTCCTCAGGACCAAGTCTCCGGCGGTGAACTCCCGGGTTCTTATCCCTTAGTCGTATTTCCTGGCGAGTTTTTGCTGATACTCCGCAAGTCGTATAGTTGCTACCTCACGGCATTCTTCCAACCCGTCCAATAATCCGACCATCATCTTGTCATTTTGTGCGGGATCGAACCCTGCGACCCGTGCACTACATAAGTTAACCTCGGTTGGTATAACGGCTTCCGTTCCGTAAGTTAAGGAGAAAGGGCTTTCCCCCGTGGATCTTCTAGGGGTAGTTTGGTAAGCCCAAATAACGTTCAGCAATTCCTCGGCCCATCTTCCCTTTGCGCCGTCCAGCCTCTTCTTCAATCCGTTCAAGATTACCTTGTTTGTGGCTTCAGCCAAACCATTGCTCTGAGGATATGCCGGGGAGGAGTACTTGTTTTTGATGCCGAGATCACCGCAAAAAGTGCGGGAAGCTCTACTGTCGAACTGCAACCCATTATCGGATATCAACGACTCCGGAACACCATACCTCGTGACTATATTCTTCCACACGAACTTCTTCACATCTGTGTCCCGGATATTTGCCAGGGCCTCGACCTCCGCCCACTTGGTGAAGTAATCAATGGCCACAATTACGAATCGGCGGTTCCCGGTTGCCCGCGGAAAAGGCCCGAGAATGTCCAGCCCCCATTGTGCAAATGGCCATGGGCTACTGATCGGATTGAGTTGTCCGGCAGGCTGGTGAATTAATGGGGCGTGCTTTTGGCATTGTTCACATTTGCGAGCATACTAGGCGGCGTCCCTTTGCATCTTTGGCCACCAAAACCCCTGGGTCATTGCCCGGTGCGCCAGTGAGCGCCCTCCTACATGACTCCCGCATACCCCATCGTGCAGCTCGGCCAATATCTCCGGTACCTTCTCGGGGCGCATACATAAAAGATACGGTCCTCCAAAAGACCTTCGGTACAATTTGCCGTCTGCTGATAACCAGTACCGAGCTGCGGTGCGGCGTATCTTATCGGCCTCCTTTTGATCGTCAGGGATTTTGTCCTCGGCCAGGAAAGCAATGACAGGATCCATCCAACATGGCGCAGGTGGTGAACCTGTGGCGACACAACCAACCCTAATAGCATTATCGTCGGAAACCTGAATGCTCGGCTCGGGTATAAGTTCTACTCTGATCATCCGAGGGACGTCTTCGATACTTGACGATGCTAATGCGGCTAAAGAATCGGCATGTCTGTTCTGCGCCCGTCCCACTTGGGAAATTTTCACAGTGACAAACTCGCCCATAATCTGCTTTGCCGCATGCAGGTACGCTTTCATTCGAGGATCCCTCGCTTCAAAATTTCCCTGAACTTGGTTAACAATCAACCGAGAGTCTGAAAATACTTCCACGTTCCGAGCACCTATCTTCAATACTGATCTGAGTCCGGCGAGCAAGGCTTCGTACTCGGCCTCATTGTTGGAGGCCCTAAACCCCAATCTATATGAGTGTTCCAACCGAATCCCTTCAGGGGAAAAAATAACGATCCCGGCTCCAGCTCCCGGGGCACTCGATGCCTCGTCCACAAATACCCTCCACATTCCAGCCTCTACACGGCAAATCATCTCTCCGTTGTTCTTAGGTGAGAATTCAGCGACAAAATCCGCAAGGACTTGGCCCTTCACTGAATGTCGTGGTCTGTACCGTATGTCAAAAGAGCCAAGCCGAGTCCCCCATTTTGCTATTCGCCCGATGAAGTCAGATCTCTTCAAAAGTGACTGTAAGGGGTACTCGGTCAACACATAAACTATATGGGCCTGGAAATAATGCGGTAGCTTCCTCGTGGCATGGATCAGGGACAACACTAACTTTTCCAGAGGTAAGTACCTCCTCTCGGCGTCAACCAGGGTCTTGCTGATATAATATACGGGCTGTTGGATCCCCTGGTCCTTCAATAGCACGGCACTTACCGCATGCTCGGACACTGCCAGGTACATGAATAAGTCTTCACCAGGTTCCGGAGCGGCTAGCATAGGTGCCCGTACCAAGTAATCCTTCAAATCCCGAAAAGCCTTGTCGCACTCTTCGTTCCACAAGAATCCCGCCCATTTCTTCAAAAGCTGATAGAAAGGTCGGCAACGATCCGCGAATTTAGAGATGAAGCGATTGAGTGCAGCCAGCATCCCGGTCAAAACCTGTACCTCTTTCAGATTGCTCGGTGGATTTAGCCTCTTTATGGCCTTGATCTGATCGGGGTTGACCTCTATTCCCTGGCTTGTTATCAGATACCACAGAAATTTCCCGACACTTACGCCAAAAGCGCACTTCTTGGCGTTAAGGCGTAGCTTGTGTCGCCTAAGGGTTTCGAATACTTCCTGGAGATCGTCTGTGTGTTGCACCACTTGCTTTCTTTTTATCACCATATCATCAATGTACACTTCGACTGTGCGCCCTATTTTGTCGCGAAACATCCTCGTCATCATCCGTTGGTAGGTGGCCCCGGCATTCTTCAGCCCGAAGGGCATCACAGTGTAATGATAATTGGCTTTCGGGGAGATGAACGCCGTCTTTTCCTGATCCTCGGGCGCCAGGGCGATCTGATGGTACCCTTGAAAAGTGTCTAGAAAACTCATCCTTGGATGACCGTAGGTGGCATCAACCAGTTGATCAATCTTCGGCACGGGGAATGGGTCCTTCGGGCATGCTCGATTCAGATCTGTAAAGTCCACGGAAACTCTCCACTTGCCGTTCTTCTTTCTTACTACGACGGTGTTTGCCAACCATTCGGGGAAGAAAGTTTCCCTTATTGCCCCGGATTCCTTCAGCCTTCGGACTTCATCAATTACTGCCTCGACATGCTCCTTGGCCGATCTCCTCGGCCTCTGTTTCTTCGGTGGGTGTGAGGGGTCAACATTGAGCCTATGAACTATAAACTCGGGGTCCACCCCGGGCACCTCATATGGGTTCCATGCAAACACATCCACGTTCTGTATTAAGAGTAACAACATCTCTACCTTCTCCTGATCATCCATACCTTCACTTACGCGGAAACACCTGTCGGCGTCCGGGAGTATCCTTACCTTCATCATCTTCTCGACACGACTGTCCCCCTTCTCTCCTCGGGGAATCTGTAATTGCTATAATGAGTCCTTCTGTTGTGTTGTTTCCTGCTCGGTATGCTTCTCCTGCCTGATTATTTCTTTCCTCCAGTCAACTAATGCAACCAAACACTGTCTCGCAGTCTGCTGGCTCCCCTTTACCACCGTAACGCCATGCTCGGTACGAAACTTCACCTTCACATGCAAAGTGGACGAGACAACCCCCATTCTATGAATCCACGGTCTTCCTAGAATTGCGGTGTACGGGGAGAAGGATGGTACTACTATGAAGGTCACCACTACCTCCTTTCCTTCCATATGTACGGGCAAGGAGATCTGCCCCTCAGGGATCACGACATTGCCGTCAAAACCGACCAAAGGTGTGCCGTACTCGGAGAGGTCCCCACTCCTCAGTCCCAGCCCCCGGAATAGATCTGGATACATCACGTCAGCTCCGCTTCCCTGGTCTATCATTACCCTCTTTACCAAGAAGCCGCCTATCCGGGCGTTGACTACCAGCGCGTCATCGTGTGGTTGGGCCGTTCCCTCTAAATCGCTATCATCGAAGGCGATAGGTTCCTTGGAGAGTTTTATCTTCTTCCCGGATGATGGCCCGTCCTGGCCTACCTCTGTCGGGGTTACAGTCAACACCCCTTTCCTCCTTGCCGAGGCTGGTTTCTCGGGCGGGGCGTGGATGACCTCAATTATCCCGAGAGGGGGTGGGAGCGGGTTGCCCCTCTGCGGAGCCCCCTGCCCTGCTCCTCGGTCCTCCGTGTCTCTCACAAACTCCTTCAAATACCCGGCCCTGGCTAGCTGCCGAAGATGATCTTTCAGTACTCGGCACTGCTCGGTGGTATGTCCTTTATCCTTGTGGTAAGTGCAGTACAAGCCCTGGTTCCTTCTTGAGGGGTCGCCACCCATCCTGTTCGGCCATCTAAAGTATGCTTCATGCTTAATCTTGTCTAAAATCTTGTACACCGGCTCTTTAAACGCTGTGTTTACCTCCCCTGCTTGCGCCTCCGGTTCTTGAACTCTCATGTTTCCCCGGTTCCTCGGCTGAAAGACACTCTGCCGGGGATGGTTCATCATCGGCGCCTTACCTTTGCTCTGCATCCGGTCATCTTCAAGCCGTTTATATTCTTCTATACGCCTCATCAACTGCCTCATATCTTCGGGAGGCTTCTTAGTCAGTGACTCTCTTAACCCGGATTCCTCGGGCAGCCCCATCCTAAATGTGCTCGCGGCAATCTTCTCGTTTCCCCCACCGATCTCGTTGTAGAGCTCCCAGTACTGGCTGGCGTAACTACGGAGGGTTTCCCCTACCCCCATTTTCATTGACAGCAAAGCGTCCACCGGTTGAGGCACCCGGCTGTAGGTTATGAACCGAACGCCGAACTCTTGTATAAGCCCGGCAAAGTTGCGGATAGAACCCTTCCGCAGCCCATTAAACCATCTCAAAGCGGTGGAACCAAGACTCAAGGGAAAAACTTTGCACATCAGTGCGTCATTGTGAGAGTGCAGAGACATCATTTGGATATAGTGACTGACGTGCTCTACCGGGTCCGTCTTTCCATCGTAGGAGTTGAAGGGTGGGCACGTAAATCTGTCCGGCATTGGGGCCCTCTCGATGTCAGCTGAGAATGGGGACCGGGTAGCCCTTCGTAGCGCGCGGCTCATCGCGTCCATGGCCGCATTATGTGGCCGTTGTTCTTCTAAGGAATCCGAACCTCGGTCGGCGTACTCTCGCGATCGTGAGCGGTCTCGGTTCCGGCGGGATTCCCTCGAATGAGCCCGTTCCCTTTGACGACGAGACTCTCGGGAGCGGGAACGTTCGCGGCGGTTATGGGACCTAGATTGGTTTGACCCGGCCTGGTGACGATCCTCCCCGGTATTGGCCCTTCTTTCTCGGTTGTCTCTATCCCTTCTCTGAGGCTCGTTTTCCGCCTCCAACTCCAGGTCTCTCACTAGTCTGCACAGCCGTTCGAGCTCTTCGTCTCTCTTATCGTGTTGCTGGTCTCCTGAGGCGTTCGAAATCGTTTGTTGCGTTTGGTACGACCCCTCCCCGAGGTTGTACTACTCTTCACGTTCACGGTCCCTGTCTTCACGTCTCTTCTGTCTCCTTTCACGCCAAGTAGATCCCCGAGAAGATCCCGCCGAACCGCTTTCGGCGTCGCTCCCAGAGCGTCTCCCAGACATCTCCGTCCTCGGGATTGAGTCTCAATAGAACCACGGGTTAGTAGGAGTTTCCCACAGACGGCGCCAATTGTGCGGGGTGCAAATGAGACTGATGGACTAAGTCCCACCTGGGCTCACAACTTATTTGTATGTTGGGTCAGGATTTCCCACTCTGGGTCATTCTCACCATTGAGACTCAATGAGATCCCTTTTCTCTCTTTTAGTGCCTTTCCTCCTCTCAAAGTGTTTTATTTGGTTTTTCTTATATCTGTTTACTCCCTCACTTTGTCCAACCCCCTCTTCCTTGTCCCTCCTCTCCTTTTATAGCTCAAAGTCCAGGGAGAGGCTTTTAATGTTCCAGGAGTTAGTGCGATAGGAGGTCCAGTAGCGTTGCCGGTAAGTGGGAGACCAAGCTTGGATAGCCTTGGAACTTGGTCTCCACTTCCGCGGATAGCTCGGCAGAAACGTTTCGTGCTTAGTGCGTTTGGAGGTCCAGTAGAAGTGATGATAAATGGAAAGCCAGGCTCGGATGGCCTCGGAACTTGGTCTCCACTTCCGTGGATAGCTCAACAGAGACGTTTCAGAGAATCCAGCAGGGCAAACGAGGGTGGCGTGCCCGTACGCCGAACTCTCCTTACGTGCCCGGTAAGGTAATCGCCGATCATGTCTCGTAATGAGGCTTGGGCCCCCGGCATGCGTAGGTGCAGATTGGGCTTTGGGTGAGTGAGAACTGGGCCTATGTGCTGTGCCCTTGTAGCGGAGGTCCAAGACCAGATGGGCTCGAGCATTTAGATGCCGCACACAACCTATTCTCGACCCTCTCTCTTATTTTAAGTTTTTTTTCATTTTATTAATTTTCCAACTTTATTGTTACACTTTTTCAAAATTTTCCCTTTTCCTCTCTCTTGGAGTCTTAGACGTCGAATTATATTGAGTCAACCTCGGAAATTTTTACCAAAATAAAAGAATTTCATTCATCACACAGGATAAGACTAGTATTTTAAACTACCAATCCAAATTACCAATCCACACAAGTTTTCTGCTGGTTAAAGCAAGAAGGACGACAATATTTAAAATAATAGTAGTTTTTTTTTTTTTTAAGTAAAATATTGGGAAGGCTGAGATATGTTCCTTTAAGCACCTTGAAGAGAAAGAACTTATTGATGGGAATGATAGGGAGAGGGAATAGGAATAGAAACTGTTTAGAAAGTCATAGATCATAATATGTACAGAAATAATTATAGTTATGAGAAAACAAAGTTTCAGTTTTATCATACACTATATGAAGGTTTAAGTACATCTTGTGTTTGCATCCCAGCTTCAAGAGCAGGGACATTAATATTTTCTTGCATATGAGGTGAAGGTATGTCTTCTGGATCTCTCTTTGGTTTTACCCATCTACCATGAGCATTACAAACTAATCCCTTGTTGGCCAATTGGTACCAACAATGTGGGATCCTAAGCTCATCCACCAACATGTCACATGCCTTGTTCACTAAAGCAACATCTCTCCTAGCATCTTCCCGAAATGTTGAGGTAGTACTAACAAACCCATCCACAAGATGAAGATATGTTTCAAGGCTATGGAACCCAGGCCAATTTAATCCACGTTTAAGGTAAGGTGATGAATGAACATCGAGTTTCAATTCGGCTCCAACATGGGTGTAAACAGGCCCTGGCATCCAAGGTACTACGTCTTGCTTAGTTACCACTCTAAAGGTTTTAACTCCCAATTGGTGAAGCTCATCTCTGAAAGCAATGTTGCCAACCCTTGGTGCACCAAAGGAAATCACACTAACGGGAAGGTTAGGAATAGTTGATGCAGCTTCATAAGCATTGAGGAGAGCCAATGCACCACCCAAGCTATGTCCAGTGATTGTGAGGCTAACGTCTTCACCTTTTTCCCTATACAATTCTACAAGCCTTGTCACTTCTTTTATGACTTGCTCTGAGGCACTAGATTTGTTGTACCTAGTAGAGTCATTCTTAGAAGTGTAAATACTAAGAAATCCATGTTCAACCTTAGCATCCCCGTGCCCATATGGCTCCAACTTCCATTGCAGATCCTCATACCACTCCGTTGGTGCCACGGTTCCACGCCACGCCACCACAATATCTCTCCGCCCAATCCTACGTGTCTCCTCATCATCACTGACCGCCACGTAGCCCATCCAATTGGAATCTTTGCTCCACGTGTCCACCAATTTTGACCTCTCCAACCATTGAGGCATGTTTACATGTGACATGGCATAAATATACTTGCTGACCTTATAGCCATTTCTACTGAGGCCTAATGTTTCGAATAACTTGTGACGATTGTACCTGCAGCTTCCACAATACTCCGAGTGAGAATCGAAATCAAAAGCATCATATGTTGCTTGTGCAAATTCTCCATATTTGATTATTTCTCTTCGGAGCCAAGGATGAAGAGGATCCAAGAGATTGTCCCAATTTGAGGAAGCATGCATGTCACGCCAGTTTTGGGCTATGACCTCCTTAGGAGAAGTTGTAGGAGTAGAGAGTTTCTCTTCACCATATAAGTTCCAATTGATTTGGTGAGTTTGAGTACGAGGAGGGGTTTCAAGATGGAGGTGGAGGAGGTGTGAGAGTGACTCGGTTAGACTTGAAACCCGGTTAGATGTTTTTGTTTTGGGTTGATCAAGAACAACTTGTTGATGGGCAAGGCCATGGATTTTGGGGAGCTTGTTCATGATGGGTTGAGGGGTAGTAGGAAGATGGTTATAGATCATTGTTGATAGTGCCATTATGAAGATTTTAGAGTTCAAATTGCAAAGTATAGATCACCTTTTGGAACTGGAAATGCTTGGAATTTGGTGGTTGAAGATTAAGTTTGATTGATGGAAAGTGGAGAGAGGCCATACATATATAATTGAGAGAGTTGACTGAGGCCTAAGTAACTTGGTCTTTAAAGAAATTTCCACACGGAATCAGAAACTATCAAATATTAGAATATTGACTTGTTATTAAAGACCTTGACGGGGTTGTAAAAAAAAAAAAGTTGGCATACCAGCTTTCACACGTGTGAATGCATTCAGTCAATTACAATTTTTATTTCCCTACGCAACTCAATCAATTACTCGGTTGTTTACAAAAGTCAAAAATAACATGTGAAGTAGTTAACGCTTCTCTCACTATTTTTTTTCTTAAGAGAGTTTCAACTTATGGGAAAGCAAAACACTAATTAGTTTTTAGTGTAGGAGAAGATTGAATCTCAAATTTCTTATTCAACCATAAAAAATTTTATCAATTGAGTTAATTGAAACTCACCTCTCACACTTTTTAGCATAAGTAAATGTTTATATTTCTTGCGAATGTACCTCATACAGCATTTATATGCACTCTTCAATAACATAGTGAACCACTTTTGTTACAATAACGATGTTCAAATGGTTTTAAAACTTAAAAGAAAAAATGACTTATGTGAAGTTGACTTCTTCGTTACTAACAAAAGTAATGAAAATAAATTAACTACTAGGAAGAGAAGATGTAGAGTGTACCAAGATGTCAAAAGGCAAGAGGAAGTTCCTTTAGGACAACCTGAACATCTAAAACAACTACACCCTGACAATTCTGAAGCTCTTTTACCCTTCAAACTCAGTAAGGCTCCATTGCCTATATATACAGGTTGCAACAATCTGAAGCTGTTTTACTTTAGTAATTAAATATGTAATTGTCCAAGCCATGTCTCACCTTATGACCCAATTGAAACTTTAAATTGGTACCTGATCATTAACTCAAAATTAAAAAAGATGAACTCAATCCAAGTGTGCCCTATTAAGCATACAACTTAAAATTACAGCTTGTTTTTTCTTTGATTTTTCTTTCAAGCAAAACAGACATTCACTCTTTATACTCCGTCCGTGGTTCTTTTGGATTAGCAAACAAAACTGCCTCTTCATTTTGTGCTGTGCTAACAAATCCAGGAAAAGACTCAATTTCTGCCTCAGGAGCTCAAGAGTACCAAAAAGAGGCTTGGCATGCTTGGCATTGATGATCCAATCCTTCTCAAGAAGTCCTACTTTAGATTCAGCATCTTATATTGGAAAGCAGACACAACATTGTAGATTGAGGTCCTAAAAACATCAGCAATGGCATATGCCTTTGAATGTAAAGGGCCATGTCTCTTTTTATTCACTGCACCATCTATGCTTCCAGTGCTTGATGTTGCCCATTTAATTCCAAACTACTCACAGGATGAGATAGTTTCTCCATAACTATCTCCTATCAATAACTATCCTGAGGGACTTTTTTTTTTTTTTTTTTAATTATTATTATTATTATTATTATTTATAATTGTTACGAGGATAGAGTTTGTATTTTGTACATATGTGAGCTGTACATGAACACTAAAAAATGCAGTATAAAGGTTTGAGTTTGAGCCGTGGTTGATGGGTTAAAAAAGTCATTTGTCAAAAAAAGAAAAAAAAAATGGTTATTGAGTTCAATTTAAATTAGGTAATTTCGTTGCTCATAACATTGTTAGACATGCTAGATGTAATGGCAGGTTTTTGGTGTGGATGGAGGATGTTCCTCCACACCTCTATGCTGTAATTTTAGCTGATATAATTGTTTTTCCTTAATAAAATTGCAGTCTTCTTGTCAAAAAAAAAAAAAAAAGAGGTCTTCCTTTTTATGGGCTTGGTGAATACACTAAGAAATGCATGAGTAATGGTTGATGGAGCTAATATTTAAAAATTTATTTTCTCTTTTCGTTTTTTTGTATATTTTTTACATATTTTTTATCTTAAGCATCATAGTTTAGAATTAGTCTCATTCGCCAAATTTCCCATCATTTCTCATCTACCAAACAAGCTATAAGAATTTGGATAGTTCATAGTTCTTCTGTTTGGTTGCATTTTCATTATAGTGAATGCCTATTTCTTAGAAACTATTGTCCTTATGGGTCAACAATCACCCTATGGGGTGTTTACCTTATGGGGAGTAAGTATCCTGTATTCGTTGTCACGTGCAAACGTGGCATTGATGCTTGACAACCTTTACATCATATAAGGAATGTTGATGACTAAACCTTAATTTGAAGTCTCAATGAAGTATCTGCTATTTAGGACCTATAACAAGGTAAAGAAAACACAAAATAATGTTTACAAGCATGGTTTTCAAACTCAGACCATTAAATTAACCATAAAAAAGAAAGGTTCAAGGTTTTTGAGGTCTACCAGAGGTCGAACTATAATTAAATCATAATTAATTTAATAATTATTTAAAATATATATATATATATATAATTAATACAAATAGAAAATTAACTAAAATAGTCCAATTAAAAATATATGGTCTATCTTTCAAATGTATTTTTCTTATCATAAAATCTATAGCATAAATATCAAACACACCAAAAGTGATCACTTTTAGTGTTTTGTTTTGTTTTTTTTTCCTAGAAATCTCTTTCACTTAAAACTTTAAAAAAAAAAAATGCAATGAATTATCATTGGGTAGAGTAAAAGAGACCATAATTTCATTGTAAAAGTCTCCTAATCATTGACAAGTAAACTTCTCAATTTATACTTGATCGATTCACATATAACTACACTGATCGATTAAAACCAAAGCAATCTAACCATGTTACTCTTAGGAAAAAAAGGGGCGAAACTATAATATTGGTTCCTAAAGTTTAGCTATTGGGTGATTTTAGACCCTAAAATTCAAGTGAGTACTATTGATCCTTGAAGTTTCAACAAAGAGCATTAGTGATCCTTCCATTAACTTTTGTTAGTTTCTATATCTATGAATCTAATGAAATAATGATGTGGCAATTTTTTTTAATGATATAACAATGTTTTATTATTAAAAATTACACATCAACGTGAGTAAGGGTTTTGTTGAATATAATTTATTCATTTCTGCACACCAAGTGTCAAATTAAATTCATGACTTTGTTGTGAATAATATCAAGATTGTCAATTCACATTTTTGGTGGGGACCAGGTTGGCCAAGTAGTTTTCATTGGAAAAATCCAATTCATCCCATTGCAATATCTAATCCCACTTTTTTTTTTTAATCTTATAATTCAATTGGCACATTCTACTATTTTCAAATGAAAACATCTGCGGTTCAAATCCTCCCTTCCTAATTTTAACTATCGAAAAAGAATTTTTTTAAATTAAAAAAAAAAAAAAAAAAAACACTTCCGTTTAAAGGGACTTTCAAAATGGAGCACTTAATTTAAAGAATGAAATTCCAATCCATCAAAAGCATTCGTTTATGACAAGTTTTTTCATCATATTTTGATGTGAAAGTTATGACAAAGTTTTGTCATTATATTTTGAAGTTAAAGAATTGTCATTATAGTATCGATATCTCAAGAAACCATATATGAAAACTCATTTAGTGTATAAAACACTTGTGAATGTTTAGACCCCCAAATACAAATTTCCCAATACAAGCTTATATTCAAACAATATATGTGCGTAATATGAAATATAAGGAATACCCAATTTAACAAACTACTTTAAGAAATTAATTAATCACAACCAGTAGAAATTAAAAGCTAAGAGTAAGGGAAAGAGAGATGTAAACACAAGATAACACCAGCACATGTTATCAAAGAGGAAACTGAAGAACTCGGCGAAAAACCTCTCCGCTGCCCTCCAAGCGGTAAATGATCCACTAGAAAATCAGTTGGGATATATGCATAGTAATAGACCCTCCAAGCCTAATCTACCCAATGCACCTAAGCCCTCCAAACTTCTTGCTCCAACAAGGTTACGCCGAACCGTGTCTTCTCTAACTTTCCAGATCCCGCAATTAGCCAATTGCATCAACCAATATGAATTGGTTCTCTCTTGAACTGCTTCCCAAACACCAAGAACCTTCTCACTACTTTGAATTTGGTGAGGTAAGGATTTGGTTTATAATCCTCTCATGGGTATGACAATGGAAAGGGTGAGAGTAGAGGGATTTGGAGAATCAAATGTATAAGATTATGGATGAATCAATCTTGTTTTTCTCTAGGGTTTCTCTCTCAAAATTCTCTCTGGAAGCTCTCTACATTTCATGGGTATAAGGGTATTTATAGTAAGGTATGAGATGGAATGTGAAAAATTCACTTTTCAGCAAAACAAGGTGCACTGGTGAGTCACTTCACGACTGGGATGAGTCGCAAGTTCCAGTCGCCAGTTACGAGACTAGGCTAGACTATACTTTTTGTCTTGTAGTGATCCAGCTAGCCCAACTCTTCATCTTCCTGTATGCTTCACATGTGTGCTTCATTTTGGCAAGTCACCACTCGCGAGTCTAGTCGCTAGTCACCTTCTTGTTACACATTCTTGATCAAATCTTCACACTCTCTCACACACAACCCTTACATTATTCCCACCTAAATACAAGGTTTCTAAATGCTGAATTACAAGCAAATTTGGCACGGAATAAAGCCAACACATAGTTAAATAAATTTAACTTTACAATATATTTTTAAAATATAACTTTTTTAAGTCTCACAATTTTTTTTAGGTACAATTTTTTAAACAACCTATGTTCAAAAGGCTATAAAAATAAAATGAACCAGGTGGACACAAATCACAATCCTAATTCTATAGGGTTTAATTTGAGCATGTGACTATCGGTTGCTGTTTTTAGTTCACCTTCTTCGGTAATATCATATTACATATATTAACTGAAAGGAGAGGTATTAAGATAATTTAGTCAAATACCATAATGCTCCCAACTAGAACAAGACAAATAAATCTAATACAACCAAAAGTAGACAAGCATCTGCAATCTTTATTTAGTAGAAAATGTACATCATAAGATAAAGCGTGTCGCCGTGTCCTAAGAAACATGCGAAAATTATATTATGTACCCGGCATATATGCCGGGTCTCTCACAAGCTGGCGGGCCCCACAGTGTGTGGGACCCACCAGTCTGTGAGTGACCCGGCATATATGCCGGGTACACCATATACTTGCTCAGAAACATGGGCTTTCCTCATTTCATGCTATAAATTATTAATGCTTTGAGCATGTTTTGACTTTCAGGCTTTCGCCTACACTTTGGCATTCCAACTTGCACACGTGTGAGTGCACTCAGTCAATTACTTATTTTTCCTTTCGCAGCTCGGTCAATTACTCAATTGCATATAAAATAACTTGTGAAAGTAGTGAGCGCCACAATTTTCTAACATGAGAAAAGTAAAATGTCCATATCTATTGAGAATGTATCTCATAGACTCATACACACTCTTGAGAGTAGTGAACCCCTTTTGTTGCAATAACGATGTTCAAATGGTTTTAAAAAATTAAAAAACATAAAGATTATGTGCAGGCATACGAGAGAGAGAGAGAGAACCTCCCTGATTTAGTGAAGTAAACCCTAATTTTTATTCCCCCAAAAGTTTCTTAGGAGATCAAATGAGGCTTTTGTGGGTCTTTCATGCGCAATTCATGATGTGGTTGTGGGTGCATTTTTGTCTTTTCATGGTTGAAGTTGAACCAAAAGTTTTATACATGAATTATTGTTGTGACATTATTGGTGGTGATAAGTACAATAATATAGGTGAGTGATAAGGGGTTCGTATTAAGCATTTGTTGTAACTGTAAGGCACATGGCTTGTAGAGAGTTAGTTACTAAGATAGAGGTATGTGCCAAGCTGACAAGTCAGAAACAAGTGGATTAGCTAGTTTTAGGGGTGGCAATTTTTACCCATATCCATGAACCCACCAATTACCCACCTTATTTGGATAAGTCTTAACCCAACCCATTTCAATATTTGGGTTAAATGGGTAAAGACCCATTTGGTTATTGAATTAGATGGGTCTAAATGGATAAATCCATTAATACCCACTAAACCCATCTAAAATTTAAATAAACAACATAAAATCTAAATTTCTAGAAAATGACCAAAATACTCTTGAAACCTAATAAATGACCAAAATACTCCCAAAATCCAAAAAATTACCAAAATACTTCCAAAACCCAAAAAATGACCAAAATATCCCCTAAAACCTAAGAAAATTACCAAAATACCCCAAAAACTTAAAAATTACCAAAATATCTCCAAAACCAAAAAAATGACCAAAATACTCCTGAAACCCAAAAAATGACTAAAATACCCTAAAAACCCAACAAATGACCAAAATACCCCCAAAACCTAAAAATTACCAACATACTCCCAAAACCCAAAAAATGACCAAAATACCCCCAAAACCTAAAAATTACCAAAAAATGACCAAAATACCCCCGAAACCTAAAAAATGACCAAAATACTTCCAAAACCCAAAAAATGACCAAAATACTCCCGAAACCTAAAAAATGACCAAAATACCCCCGAAACCTAAAAATGACCAAAATACTTCCAAAACCCAAAAAATGACCAAAATACCCCCAAAACCTAAAAATGGCCAAAATACTTCCAAAACCCAAAAAACGACCAAAATAACCCCGAAACCCAAAAAATGACCAAAATACTCCCGAAACCTAAAAAATGACCAAAATACCATCGAAACCTAAAAATGACCAAAATACTTACAAAACCCAAAAAATGACCAAAATACCCCCGAAACTCAGAAAATGACCAAAATACCTCCGAAACCTAAAAATGACCAAAATACTTACAAAACCCAAAAAATGACCAAAATACCCCCGAAACTCAAAAAATGACCAAAATACCCCCAAAACCTAAAAATGACCAAAATACTTCCAAAACCCAAAAAAAATGACCAAAATACTCCCGAAACCTAAAAAATGACCAAAATACCCCCGAAACCTAAAAATGACCAAAATACTTC
This sequence comes from Quercus aquifolioides, assembly GCA_019022515.1. Taxonomy (NCBI): domain Eukaryota; kingdom Viridiplantae; phylum Streptophyta; class Magnoliopsida; order Fagales; family Fagaceae; genus Quercus; species Quercus aquifolioides. The sequence goes on along the minus strand of CM032328.1, from coordinate 64,873,568 downwards.
CAAAACCCAAAAAATGACCAAAATACCCCCGAAACCTAAAAATGGCCAAAATACTTCCAAAACCCAAAAAATGACCAAAATACTCCCGAAACCTAAAAAATGACCAAACTACCCCCGAAACCTAAAAACGACCAAAATACTTGCAAAACCCAAAAAATGAACAAAATACCACCGAAACTCAAAAAATGACTAAAATACCCCCGAAACTCAAAAAAGACCAAACTACCCCTGAAACCCAAGAACGACCAAAATACACCCGAAACTCAAAAAATGACCAAAATACTCCCAAAACCCAAGAAGGACCAAAATACCCTTGAAACTCAAAAAATGACCAAAATACCCGCGAAACCCAAGAATGACCAAAATACCCCTGAAACTCAAAAAATGACCAAAATACCCACGAAACCCAAAAATGACCAAAATACCCTTGAAAACTAAAAATGATCAAAATACCCTCGAAACCTAAAAATGATCAAAATACCCTTCAAATCTAAAAAATGATCAAAATACCCCCGAACCATCCAAAATACCCTAAACCTCTATTTCGGTAATTTCAGATGTTTCTGGTGTATTTTGGTCATCTTACATGTTTAGCGGTATTTTGGTCATAATTTGGGTTTTAGGTGTTTTTATCGATCATTTTTTTTAGCTGTTGGGGTTATTTTGGCCATTTTTTAGGTTTTTGGGGTATTTCGATAATTTTTTAGGTTTCAAGGTATTTTGGTCACTTTTTTAGGTTTCGGGGGTATTTCAGTTATTTTTTAGGTTTTGGAGGTATTTCGGTCAATTTTTAGGTTTAGGGAGTATTTTGGTACTTTTTTAGGTATATGGTGTATTTTGGTAATTGTTAGGTTTTTGGGGTATTTTGGTCATTGTTTTAGGTTTTGGGGTTATTTTAGTCATTTTTTAGGTTTAGGGGGCATTTTGGTAATTTTTTAGGTTTAGGGTGAATTTTGGTAATTCTTAGGTTTCGAGTGTATTTCGGTCATTTTTTTAGATTTTGGGAGTATTTTGGTCATTTTTTAGGTTTCATGGGGGTATCTTAGTCCTTTTTTTAGGTTTCAGGGTATTTTAGTCATTTTTTAAGTTTAGGGGGTATTTTGGTAATTTTATGGGTTTCAGAGGTATTTTAGTCATTTTTTAGGTTACGGGGTAATTTGGTAATTTTTTCAGGTTTCGGGGGGTATTTTAGTCATTTTATAGGTTTTAGAGGTATTTTGGTTATTTTTTGGGTTTTTAGGGTATTTTGGTCATTTTTAGGTTTCGGGGGTATTGTGGTCATTTTTAGCTTTTGGTGGTATTTTGGTCATTTTTTGGGTTTTGGAAGTATTTTGGTCATTTTAGGTTTCGGGGGTATTTTGGTCATTTTTTTGGGTTTTAGGGGGTATTTTGGTCATTTTAGAGATTTTGGATGTATTTTGGTCATTTTAGTGGGTTTTAAGCATATATGGTGATTTTGGAAATATCGGGGGTATTTTGGTCATTTTAGAGGTTTCATGGGTATTTTGCTCATTTTAGAGATTTTAGGGATAATTTTGGATGTCTAAGGGTATATTGGTAATTTTGGAAGTGTAGGGGTATTTGTATCATTTTAGGTATTTAAGGGTATTTTGGTAATTTTGGAGGTCAAGAGGGTATTCAAGTTGTTTTAGAGGTATTTGAGTCATATTGGGTTAAATGGGTGGGTTACTAATTAAATGGGTTGGGTTGATAATGGATAATTAATTTATATATAAACGGGTCATAAATGGATAAATTGGTAACTACACACCCAACCCATTTATGACCCAACTCGCCCATTTGTCACCCCTAGCTAGCTTACTACTGCTTGGTATGTAAAACGGTTGAGGAGGGTATTGAAGAATTAATCCAAAACTATAGTTTGTTCTCTTATCCATATCCCTAATCCACTTCACCATTCTTAGGAGGCCTAGTTACCCCCGATGTTAACCAAAAATATCATTACCCGCTTAGTTAGTAGGAGAATTTTAATAGACATTGGCTTGCACCGACTTTATATTTATGATAGGAGTACTAATTAAATTATTTTTTATTTCAATATGATCTCCCACATTTGTGTATTATTCATTATGAATGGCCTTTTTTAATATAATAGTTTAGACAATTCTTAGATATATTATCTTCCCTTTAAAATTATACTTTACTAGAGAATTTGATTTTGAACTATATATATAAATGTCTTGTAGCATAATTTTGTCAAATACTACTTATTCTTAGCAGTAAATGCATATATATTTTGATTGAATTGTCCAACCTTAAGAATATGTTCTTGATTCTATGCAAAATGTGAATGCTCATCTTTGATTTTCTTGGCTGCTCATATCTTAAAGAAGAAATTACCAAATATGCTTTCGAGCTGGACAAACCAAGGACGTTAATTTGGCAAGAAGAAATTCTATTGACAATGTAACCTTTGTACTGCTGAGAATGAGACAAATCTTAGAATTTTTTTAATTTTTAATTTTATAGTTTGAAAATCTTGAAGACTTGAAGCATGCAACACTAGAGAATAATATACATTGACTAGAGTTCTTTTTTGCTAATCACAATGAAATAATCATGTCTCTTTCTTCCAATTTTTTTGTCACATTACCTGTGTTCTTGAAGATGTATAGCATGTGATATATTATTAATTTGGTGGTATTTTTTAAAATAATAATTTCATTTGACTCATAAGTAATATCAACATGATAATTCAGTTCATCAAAATATTTTTTCCAGATCAAAGCTTGGCTGCTATCACTATTCTAAACTTTTCTTTTCTTTTTTTAGAAGACACCATTCTAAAAATGTTATTGATGAAAAGTCTCATTTGTGAAATTTGACTGTAAAATTATCAAACATTATTATTATTTTGGCGTAAATACACTTTTGGTCCCTACATTTTGGATCATTTCTCGATTTGGTCCCTAAATTGATTTTGCTCCTATGTTAGTCCTTGATTTTTCAAAATCGTTTTTAAAATCATCCCTACCGTCAACCCGGTTACGGAAGAAGCTGACGTGTTTGTGGCAAATAAAATAAAAACCTTTATTAAAAAATTTAATCGCTGATGTGGCAAATAAAATAATATTAAAAAAAATTATTTTGCTTTTAAAAATGACAAGTCAGCATTTTAATTAATAAAAAAAAAATTAAACTGAAAAAATTCAAAAAAAAAAAAAAAAACCTTTATTCAATTTTAAATATTGAAAAAACAATTTATAGTTTCAATTTTTCTTGAACTTTCTTAAGAAACAAACATTAAGTTAACAACCTTCTCATTCTAGGCTGGAGTGTTTGTGTTTGTGTTTGTATCTATTTCATTCTCTTCTTTCTTTTAAGATAAACCAAAAAAAGAAAAATCAAAATCAAAATAACTTAATAAATAAATATTATTGGTGAGTGTTTGTGTCTGTATCTTTCTTCTTTTCTTTTCCTTTTATTTTTTCTTCAGATCCTCTCTTTCTCTGTCTCTTGGTGCGTATATGTGTTTGTATCTTTCTTTGTTCAAGCTTTCAATCCTTCTCTCTCTCTCTCTCTAAACCTGACTCTCTAATCTTTGGGTGTGGTTGGAGATGGAGATCGGTGTGGAGATCGGTAATCCATGGGTCTTGGATTATGGGTTTGGTTGGAGATGGAGATGGCTGGGTTTGGTTGGAGAGGGCTGGGTTTTTAGGTTCGATAAAGGTGCTTCGGTTGGGTCAAGTGAAGGTGCTTCAGGCACAAAGCTTCCTCTTCCGTCAACCGCTGCAGCGTCGGTACCCTCAATCTCCAGTGGAGGCGCTCTCTTCGGCCCCAGCCTAGGGTCAGCCACAGCAAGAAGGCACTCTCTTTCAGCCAACCCAACCGGCCCCCTCTTTTCTGGGTTTGGTCGGGGTGGAGATCGGTGGTCGGGGTGGTCGTTTTTGTTGGAGAGGGCTGGGTTTTTCTGGGTTTGATCAGGGTGGAGATCGATGGTCCTTTTTGTTCTGTTTAGTTGACCGTGACTCGGACTGGGCTTCGACTAGGTGGATTCGGTGCTGTTGATGGCGAGTTGATGGTGGATTTGGGTTTGTTGACGGCGGATTTGGTGTTGTTGATGGCGGATTTGGTGTTGATCGGCGGGGTGTTGTTTGATGAAGTTCTGGGTTGGAGGTTTGATGATTTTTTTGGGTTGGTTTTCTCATGTTGGTTTGGGTTTGATGAATTTTTCATGTTCTGAAGGTTTCGAAGGAAGATAGGGATTTTGTATGAATTTTTGCATTGATCTGGGTTTGATTGTACTGTTGCTTTGGGTTTGATTGTTCTTGGATTCGGGAAGAACATGAAGAACACGTTCTTGTGTTCTTAGCTAAAAAATAATGAAAGCAATAATAATAATAATAATAATAATAATAATAAAATCAGATTTAAAAGTTTTTTTTTTTTAATTTAGTTTGAATTAAATTGAAATGAAAAATATAAATTATTTTTATTGTTTTAATTAAACTGACGTGGCTTTTTTTTAATTCAAAAAATGTTGATGTGGCATTTAAAAAATATTAAATAAGATATTTTATTAGTTGGCTTTGACACCTGGCGCTTCCGTTTGCCACGTCAGCTTCTTCAGTAACCGGGTTAACGGTAGGGACGATTTTAAAAACGATTTTGAAAAATCAGGGACTGACATAGGAGCAAAATCAATTTAGGGACCAAATCAAGAAATTGCCCAAAATGTAGGGACCAAAAGTGTATTTACGCCTATTATTTTTATGCTGAATATAAAAATATGTTTATTTATTATTATTTTTTATTAAAGGAGAACTTGTTATGCCCAACCAATAATGAAAACTTCAAAAGAAAAAATTAAAATTATAAATTGTCAAAATATATAGGATGAGTTGAGACTTACTCGCACATTGAGCAGGTTCACAAGTAGTCTAAAATTAAAGCCATATCCGAAGGAAGAGACAACACACACCCATGCATACATATAAACATAAACCTAAACATATTCATATGCACAAACTAACACACGAATTTCAACAACTAATAATTTATGGGAAAAAAGTAAATAAATAACAATATAGTTTAATAACCTAAATTTTAAATTTTTATATACAAATTATTATTATTATTATTATTATTATTATTTTTCGTGAGAAACTAGACCATAAGCCTGGGGCTTTATTCAAAGACGAAAAAACTTAATGAACGTCATGATACACAAGCGGGGCAATATCAGCTGACATATCACCTAACCAAAGCTGATCCCCAACCACTAACTTAGCTTTCTTAGTGAGAGCATCAGCAACCGCATTACAAACTCGACTAGTATGAGAAACAAACAAAAACAAATGTAATAGGTTTTGAAAGGAAATTCTAAAGTTACTACATTTATCTTTAATTTAAAACACTACTTATTTACCAATTTTTTCCCATTAGTATAAATGTTAGTGATGCATTAATTTGAAAGGTTAATGCTTTAGTTGGAAAATTTCTATAATTATGATGGAATAATATATAAAAATTGAATTAAAAAGGCAATAAATAAGTATGAAGTGAAAGAAAGATAAGGTACAATAACTAATTAAATAGTTTGAATGACATTGTTATTAACATCGTTGTAACTAAATCACTAATTACATTTCGCAATTATATCCCCAATTTTTTTTTTTTTTTTTTTATTCTTTCATATGGGAAGTTCTACTTACAGCTTAAAAATAAAAAGTCAAAGTACCAAAATCAAATCATTTTTCAACCAATGTATTTAATACCGTATAATTGGAGAGTAACCATAACGACTTCTGTCTATCATAATTATGGATGAGATGTAAGTACATTTATTATTATTTTTATTATTATTTTACCTTAATTTAGGATTATCTCCTTTAACTTTTTTCACCTTCATTTTTTTTTTATAATTATAATTATTGTATTGAGAAATTTTAATATTTTACTAATTGGGTGCAGATATAATTTATGTAGCTTTGCTTTGCATAAAAAATGACTTTACTGATGATATAAACAGAAGAGAGCCTAACATTTTCAAGGTGATTGTCATATGAGTGGTCATTTTGTTTCTAGTTTAAAAGAAACACTAGTTCCAAAAGATTACACACACTCATCTAAACATAAACATAAATATAAATATAAACAAAACATAAAATGAGTCATTTTCTAAAAATTATTTTTTTTAAAAAAATCCCCTTTTCATGTAATTGGTAGCGACATTAAAAATAAGTTCTAAAAAGCTATCGGGTGTTTGTTGTACAAAAAATCATTAGCATTCTTGTATAATTCAAAACATGTATAATATGAATTAATTACTAATGCAATTAAGGTAAATTGAAAAACTAAGTGTGAATTTGGTTTTTCAACTAAAATTTTGAAAGAAAAAAATGACTTGCCCTTTTAATGGTACAATAATTTATAAAATTTAAATTCTTGATAAACAAGATACTATAAAAATAATAATAATAATAATTTGTCCAATATTATTTTTTAGACTCCTTATTAGCTATTCAAATATATAACATCTCAACAATAAGTCCTATTTTTAATAAGGTTTTTGTTTACCAAATTAAATTTTCATTTGACCCATTTCTCCTAAAGCTATCAAATACACACATAAACAAATGCAGAAAACCTTCTTAACATAAAGTTTTATTGAGTAGATTTGATAATAATTGAAACTACTATGCTCTTATTTTAATTAAATTGTCAACATTGAGGATATGTTCTTGATGCCCAAAAGAAAAGGTTACTTCATGAAGTTATCACATGTGCTTAATGATTGGTCACTTCATGAATGTCAGTTTCGAAAGGACTTCTACATAATAAAGAAATTCCTTAAATATAAATGCACAAAAAAGAAACTAAGATGTTTCCGTCCATTGTGCGGATTTGTCACTTGTGTTTATAAACCTAAATATAAAAATTTATTAGTCATTTCTCATATAAAAAAAACAAGAAAATTGGTTTTTCAACCAAAATAATATAAATTGAAATAGAATTATTTATTGCTAGTTAAATGCTAAACAATTATAACTTTAAAAATTATCACCTTAGAGTCTTAGACCTTGAATTATATTGAGTCCACCTTGAATATTTTTACCAACAAAAAAAAAAAAAAAAAAAACCCATGCATCACATATGGTAAGACTAGTATTTTAAATTACCAATCTAAATAACCAATCCGCACAAGTTCTCTATAGTTTAAAGCAAGAAGGAGGACATTATTTAAAAAATTGGTAGTTGTTTTTAAAGTAAAATATTGGGAATGCTGAGATATGTTCTTAAGTACCTTGAAGAGAGAGAACTTATTGATGGGAATGAGAGGGAGAGGGAATAGGAATAGAAAAATATATATATATATATATATATATATATATATATATATATATATATATATAAAAGCAGAAAACTCACATGGGAGAATATAGGGTTTTTAAAGCAAGAAGGAGGACATTATTTAAAAAATTGGTAGTTGTTTTTAAAGTAAAATATTGGGAATGCTGAGATATGTTCTTAAGCACCTTGAAGAGAGAGAACTTATTGATGGGAATGAGAGGGAGAGGGAATAGGAATAGAAATATATATATATATATATATATATATATATATATATATATATATATATATATATATAAAAGCAGAAAACTCACGTGGGAGAATATAAGGTTTCATCATGTGGCGCACTGTATGAAAAGAATTAAAATACTGTTAATCCATATAAGAGATAAGAATAACTTTAAAAATAGGGCTAAATTACAACCCACCTATGGTTTGAAATTTGACATTTTTCCCGCTTAAGGTTAGCTCTGTTAGAGTTCAGTAACCCACATCTGCTAAAAGTATGGCTAAATATGTAATTTTGTTCCACTTTCATGTCTCTCTCCTCAAAAAACACACACAAAAAAAAAACTAAAAAAGAAACTACATTATCAAATAAGATCAAAAAGAATCTAGCGGAATATTTGCATCATGAGATTTCAAACCACAGATAGGCAACTTAAATTTCGGTCAAACTACAGGTGAGTAAAATGTCAAATTTCAAACTATAAGTATCAAACTTAAATTTTAGTCAAACCACAGGTGGGTAAGTTATAATTTACCCTTAGTTCAATATTTCAAGACTACTTTTTTATTACATTTTATTCAATGTTTCAAGACTATTATTTTTTTTTCATTTGATTCAATGTTTCAAGACTTTTCCTCTCTCTCACACACAAAAAACCATTTGCATTTTCATTCACCCTTTTTACTTTTACTCCTTTATATAAACATGCCCACAGCCCTCCATGTCATCTCATCACAAATACACTCAAATCAAAAATAATATCATTTACCTTCAAGTCTTCAACTTTGCAACGACACCTACATAACTCCAACATTGTCGTACCATTTGGTTCCTAACCTTTATGAGTAGGCTATGATCTAGGAAAAGGGCAGGCTTTGTTTTATTTAGTGATGGTATTTTACGGTTTTGATGTTGAAGTTGGATGTTGTGAATTTTATGAAAGTTGTGATTCACTTTGAGTTTTTGAATATTTGGGATTTTGGGTTGGGAAAGTCATAAATGTATTTTTTTTTTTTAAGAACTAAATAAAAAGAAAAAAAAAACATTCTAGTTGATTATTTATTAAATTAGCTATTTTTTATTTTTTATTTTAGAACTCACAATGTGTAGGTTTTTTGTAGCTTTTTTTTACTGCTATTTTGTGCGATATGAGCCATAAGGATAAAATAAAAATTTATGATAAGTGTTTTCCCTTTTTTTTCCAAATGATACAAAAGCCGAACTAAAGATAATTAAATTTTGACAAATGGACGTGTTTTTAACCAATTTCTTTTTGTTTAATCACATTCTCTTCATGTTGATACTCACAAATGATTTCCTTAATGTCATTGAGATAATGGATTGGGTGTTTGAGATTAAGGTCTTCATATTTGATTATGAGAATAGAATGATTGAGGAAGTGTTTGAGAGATTTCTTAAATTTACATAATTTTAGGATATAAAATTATTTTATGCCTTAAATTCTTATTTATATATTTTAAAATCATTTAATCAATTTAAAAAATAAAGTCTACTTTTAACCGGAAATATTATAATATGTTTAGTCTTACAGTGTTATACAATTTTTTTTAAAAATAAAATATGAATTAGAAAAATCAAGTTTCAATGAATTCAACAATATTGTGAGCAAACATAAATATTATACAGCAAAATAAGTATTATACGTAGGCCTTTGATGCGAGAGCAGAAGTATTGATGCAGGATGTGGAAGCGTCAAGAAATAGAACACGTCTACTTCTAGAAAACAAAAAACAAAACATGTTTGCTTTTAAAAATAATCTCGAATCCACGAGAATTCTTTGAATCCATGAGCATTCTTTGAATTCACAAGGGTCCTTAAATCCACAAGAAGAGAGGGTCTAGAATCCATCAAAAAATAAAGAGACAAAAAGTATGAATTTTATTGATTGAATAATTGTTAAAACACGTGTACAGACTTAGGGGCCTAATTAAAGGCTCCGTAAAACTTGACAAATAAGAAAATATATTCTAAAATAACTCCTAATTAATATCTAACCATAACGGGAATAAAATTTGACCTAAAAAGCATTAAATGCACCTAAAAACAAGGAAATAAATCACCTAAACCTAAAATAATGTTTTTTACATAAAAATACCAAAAATAATAAATTACAAGAATTAAAAAGTAAATGGTGTCCTACATCAGACCTCTCCACTTGAAACAAACTTGTCCTCGAGTTCATCTTTAAAATTTGAAATCTTCTGCTCCAAATAAACAAATACTTCGAATGATTGAACCCCTTGATCTTCTTTCCATACTTGCAACTCAGCAATGGAATAAACAAATCAACTTGAATTTCTTTTTCCTTTGTCTTCATGTAATTTTAGAGATTTATCAAATAAGAACTAACGATTGAATCAAATCTATCAACTCCAATAAAATCAATAAACTTTGTTTCGGTGTCTCCCACCAAAATAATAGGAGTTTGAATGTTGCAATCATCTAACTTGACTTCATCAAGATCATTGACAGCTTCCTCTATAATTTCTTTTTTAATGGTCTCTACTATCTCGATCTCAAGATCTTTCTCTACAATAGGGTCTTCATTAATCCTGTAAAGTTGAATTTATTCAACTATGTGTTGGCTTTATTCCGTGCCAAATTTGCTTGTAATTCAGCATTTAGAAACCCTGTATTTAGGTAGGAATAATGTAAGAGTTGTGTGTGAGAGAGTGTGAAGATTTGATCAAGAGTGTGCAATAAGAAGTGACTTGCGAGTGGTGACTTGCCAAAATGTAGCACACGTGTGAAGCATGCAGGAAGTTGAAGGGTCAGGACAGCTGGATCACTACAGGACAAAAAGTACAGTTTGACCAGTCTGGTAGTTGGCGACTAGAACTCGCGACTCAACCCAGTCGTGAAGTGAGTCGCAAGTGCACCCTGTTTTTCTGAAAACTAAAATTTCACATTCTATCTCATACCCTATTATAAATACCCTTATACCTACGAAATGTAGAGAGCTTCCGGAGGAAATTTTGAGAGAAAAACCTAGAGAAAAATAAAATTGATTCATCCACAATCTTATACATTTGATTCTTCAAATTCCTCTACTCCCACCCTCTCCATTGTCATACCCATGAGAGGATTATAAACAAAATCCTTACCTCACACAATTCAGAGTAGTGAGAAGGTTCTTGATGTTTGGGAAGCAGTTCAAGAGAGAACCAATTCATATTGGTTAATGCAATGGGCTAATTGCGGGATTCGGTAAGCTAGAGAAGACACGGTTCGGCGTAACCTTATTGGAGTAAGAAGTTTAGAGGGTTTAGGTGCATCGAATAGATTAGGTTTGGAGGGTCTATTACTATTCATGCATCCCAACTAATTTTCTAGTGCATCATTTACCACTTGGAGGGCAGCGGAGAGGTTTTTCGCCGAGTTCTTCGGTTTCCTCTTCTATAACACGTGCCAGTGTTATCTTGTGTTTGCATCTCTCTATCCCTTACCCTTTGCTTTTAATTACTACTGAGTTATGATTAAAATATAGCTTAGAGTAGTTTGATAATTTGGGTATTGCTTATATTTCATATTTCGCACATATATTGTTTGAATATAAGCTTGCTTTGAAAATTTTTTATTTAAGGATCTAAACATTCACAAGTATTTTACATACTAAGTGAGTATTCAAATCTCCTCCACAATCTTGATTTCAGGTTCTTCTTCTATATGATGTAGGACAGAATATTCAAATTAATTTCTGTAATTTTTTTTATATTTTGAATTTTTATGTAATTTTCATTATTTTAGGTTTTGGGTATTTATTTCCTTATTTTTAGGTGCTTTTAATACTTTTTTGGTCAAATTTGGTTCCTATTATGGTTAGGTATTAATTAGGAGTTATTTTAGAATTTTTTTTTTCTGTCAAGTTTTACGGAGCCCTTAAATAAGTTTCTAAGTTTGTAAACATTTTTTCAAAGATTATTATCAATAAATATAGACTTTTGTCAAAGTTCTTTCTCTAGTGGATTCCAATTTATCTTCTAGTGTATTCAGGGAAACCCCTCGTGGATTCAAGGTTTATTACCAGAAACTAATAGTTTAGTTTCTGTTCCATTAAGAGAACATCGTGTGTGCTTTCTTCTGGCTTCCGCAACATCAGTTGATATTAGAGCCCTGACTTGCCTTGGTCTGATTGCTAACCGGCAAGATGGTAACCACCTCCACAACAACGACGAATAACTTAGCGAGTATTACATGACGTACAATGAGCACTCACAAATATCTATGCTAGGATGGTGCCATTGAAAAATGGAAATAATAGGGATAACTGTAGTGGAGACATAACTCACAGACAACCTATTGATAAGCAAATCTCATATAGGCCTTATAAGTGAATTGCAAGTTTTAATGGTTATTTTTTAAAAGAAGAATTTCTTGATTGGTTACTTGATTTAGAGGATTTATTGACTTTAAGAATATTTCTTATGAGAGAAAAGTTGGACTTGCTTTGTGTAAACTTGGTGAGTATGCCTTACATTGGTGAGAACGGGTGCAATCTAATAGAACCCGACAAGGTCAACACAAAATCTGTTCATGGTCAAGGATGAAAAAGATGCTTGCTATCAAATTTTATCCTTTGGATTGTGATGAACTTTTGTCATATACAAAACAAGATTATCATTATTGGCCAAGAAGTTCACACTTGAATTTTTGAAGATAAATATATTCCACCATTAAGGGCAACATTGCACATTGAAAAGAATACTTTTCATGAAGAATGTGTAGAAGTCAAAGAAGAAAAATATAGAGATTTCTAAGGAAATTACTGAAAACCTTATTATAGAAGAAGATCATGAAATCAAGATTAATGGGGAGGAGATTATCGAAGATCCTAGCATATATAAAGAAGAAATCATAGAGGAAGTTGTCAATGTTCTCAATGAAATCAAGTTAGATGATTTAAACATTCAAGCTCCTATTATTTTAGTGGGAGACACCGAAACAAAGTTTATTGATTTTATTGGGGTGGAAAGATTTGATTTGATTATTGACTCTTATTTGGTGAATATTATCAATTGCATGAAGATTAAGGGACAAAAAGTTCAAGTTGCTCATTGATGACTTTCAAGTTTGGCGAGAAGACAAGGAAAATGAAGTATTCAAAGCATTTGTTCTCTTGGCATGGAAGATTTCAGATTTCAACCATCATTCAAGGACGAGTTTGTTTCAAGTGGAGGGGTCTGATATAGGACAGAATATTCAAATTAATTTCTGTAATTTTTTTTATTTGGTATATTTATGTAATTTTCGTTATTTTAGGTTTAAGACATTTATTTCCTTATTTTTAGGTGCTTTTAATACTTTTTAAGTCAAATTTGGTTTCTATTATGGTTAGGTATTAATTAAGAGTTATTTTAGAATATATTTTATTGTCTGTCAAGTTTCACGGAGCTCTTAAATAAGTCCCTAGGTTTGTAAGCGTTTTTTCAAAGACTTTTATCAATAAACATAGACTTTTGTCATAATTTTTTCTCTGGTGGATTCCAGTTTATCTACTTCTAAATTTAGGAAAACCCCTCGTGAATTCAAGATTTATTACCAGAAGCTAATAGTATAGTTTTTGTTCTATTAAGAGAGTATCGTGTGTGCTTTTTTCTGGCTTCCGCGACATCACTATAACAAGGCCTTCATTAATTTCCTCAAAAATCTCTATATTTTCTTCTTTGAATTCTACATATTCATCAAGTATTTTCTTCAACATGTAATTCTTCTCTTAATGGTGGAATATATGGCTCTTTAAAATAATTCAATTGTGAACTTCTTGGCCAATAATAATTTTGTATTTTATACGTCAATATTATTTCACAATCCAAAGGATAAAATTTGATAGCAAGCATCTTTTTCATACTTGGCCATGAACAAATTTTGTCTTTACCTTGTCGGATTCTATCAGATTGTACTCGTTCTCACCAACGTAAGGCATACTCACTAAGTTTATACAAACCAAGTCCAACTTTTCTCTCAAAGTCAAATAAATCCTCTAGATTAAGTAACCAATTAAGAAAATCTTCTTTATAAAAATAACCATTAAACTTGCAGTTCTTTTATAAGGCATATATGAAATTTGCTTACCAATAGGTTGCCCATGTGTCATGTCTCCGCGATAGTTATCCCTATTGTTTTCATGCTCCAATGACGGTAGCCTAGCAAAGATATTTGTGAGTGCTAGTTGTACCTCACGTAATACCTGCTAAGTTTTTTTGTCACCGGAATTGCTATCATCTCATACGTCAACCACTAGACAATGATAAGTCAAGACTATGATACCAACTGATGTAGGAAGCAGAAGCGTCAAGAAGTAGAACACGTCTACTTCTAGAAAACAAGAAACAAAACATGTTTACTTCTTAAAACAACCTCGAATCCACGAGAGTTCCTTGAATCCACAATGAGCACAGGTTTGAAATCTACCAGAAAATAAAAAGACAAAAGTTTGAATTTTATTGATTAAGTAATTGTTAAAAAAACGTGTACAAACTTAAGAGCCTATTTAAGGGCTTCCGTAAAATTTGACTGACAAGAAAATATATTCTAAAATAATTCCTAATTAATAACTAACCATAATAAGGACCTAAAAAGCATTAAAAGCACCTAAAAATAAGGAAATAATAACTCTAAACCTAAAATAACGAAAATTACAAATTAAATACCAAATTTAATAAATTACAATAATTAAATAGTAAATTGTGTCCTACATCAATCTTAATATACATAAAAATTATTTCAAATGAAATTGTAAACTATCCACGCATCACGCGGGACATCGTATAGTTGTTTAGAAAGTTGTAGATCATAATATGTACTGAAATAATTATAGTTATGAGAAAACAAAGTTTCAGTTTTATCAAACACTTAATAAAGGTTTATGTACATCTTGTGTTTGCATCCCAGCTTCAAGAGCAGGGACATTAATATTTTCTTGCATATGAGGTGAAGGAATGTCTTCTGGATCTCTCTTTGGTTTTACCCATCTACCATGAGCATTACAAACTAATCCCTTGTTGGCCAATTGGTACCAACAATGTGGGATCCTAAGCTCATCCACCAACATGTCACATGCCTTGTTCACTAAAGCAACATCTCTCCTAGCATCTTCCCGAAATGTTGAGGTAGTACTAACAAACCCATCCACAAGATGAAGATATGTTTCAAGGCTATGGAACCCAGGCCAATTTAATCCACGTTTAAGGTAAGGTGATGAATGAACATCGAGTTTCAATTCGGCTCCAACATGGGTGTAAACAGGCCCTGGCATCCAAGGTACTACGTCTTGCTTAGTTACCACTCTAAAGGTTTTAACTCCCATTTGGTGAAGCTCATCTCTGAAAGCAATGTTGCCAACCCTTGGTGCACCGAAGGAAATCACACTAACGGGAAGGTTAGGAATAGTTGATGCAGCTTCATAAGCATTGAGGAGAGCCAATGCACCACCCAAGCTATGTCCAGTGATTGTGAGGCTAACGTCTTCACCTTTTTCCCTATACAATTCTACAAGCCTTGTCACTTCTTTTATGACTTGCTCTGAGGCACTAGATTTGTTGTACCTAGTAGAGTCATTCTTAGAAGTGTAAATACTAAGAAATCCATGTTCAACCTTAGCATCCCCGTGCCCATATGGCTCCAACTTCCATTGCAGATCCTCATACCACTCCGTTGGTGCCACGGTTCCACGCCACGCCACCACAATATCTCTCCGCCCAATCCTACGTGTCTCCTCATCATCACTGACCGCCACGTAGCCCATCCAATTGGAATCTTTGCTCCACGTGTCCACCAATTTTGACCTCTCCAACCATTGAGGCATGTTTACATGTGACATGGCATAAATATACTTGCTGACCTTATAGCCATTTCTACTGAGGCCTAATGTTTCGAATAACTTGTGACGATTGTACCGGCAGCTTCCACAATACTCCGAGTGAGAATCGAAATCAAAAGCATCATATGTTGCTTGTGCAAATTCTCCATATTTGATTATTTCTCTTCGGAGCCAAGGATGAAGAGGATCCAAGAGATTGTCCCAATTTGAGGAAGCATGCATGTCACGCCAGTTTTGGGCTATGACCTCCTTAGGAGAAGTTGTAGGAATAGAGTGTTTCTCTTCACCATATAAGTTCCAATTGATTTGGTGAGTGTTAGTACGAGGAGGGGTTTCAAGATGGAGGTGGAGGAGGTGTGAGAGTGACTCGGTTAGACTTGAAACCCGGTTAGATGTTTTTGTTTTGGGTTGATCAAGAACAACTTGTTGATGGGCAAGGCCATGGATTTTGGAGAGCTTGTTCATGATGATGGGTTGAGAGGTAGGAAGATGGTTATAGATCATTGTTGATAGTGCCATTATGAAGATTTTAGAGTTCAAATTGCAAAGTATAGATCACCTTTTGGAACTGGAAATGCTTGGAATTTGGTGGTTGAAGATTAAGTTTGATTGATGGAAAGTGGAGAGAGGCCATACATATATAATTGAGAGAGTTGACTGAGGCCTAAGTAACTTGGTCTTTAAAGAAATTTCCACACGGAATCAGAAACTATCAAATATTAGAATATTGACTTGTTATTAAAGACCTTGACGGAGTTTGGATCAGGGTACTATTGAATAGAATTAATTGTTCATCTCTTCACACCCAAGTGTGGAAGTCATTCTTCTAAAAAAAAAAAAAAAACTGTATTCCTCTAAATCAAAATGGAGCACTTAAATTTGAAGAATGAAACCACAACCCATCAAAAGCATTTATTTTTGTTGTCATATTTTGGCGTAGACGAATTATGCATCCTTATAGTGTGTGTTTAAAATGTCGTTTTGAAATACAACTTCGCTAAAAAAAAATATGTCGTTTTGAAATTGTACTTTTTTTAAAATACAACTTTTTAAAATTTTACGTATCATTTTTTTAATAATAATGTTCAAAAGCTTTTAAAAAAAAGTATAAGAAATGGACACAGTTATTATTTAGTGTTTAGTTAGAGTAATGTAGAATCAGATAGGGTAATGCTAAAAAAAAAAAATTGTAATTTTTTTTTACAAGAGTTAACAAATCTTACTTGTAGGGTCAGATTCTGCAGCCCAAGCCCAAGAAGGTGTGGATTTGGAGCCCACTGAACCCAAAACAATAAATTTGTAGAGAGTGGGTGAAAGAGCTAGACTAATAATGAAAATAACAGTATTAAACAGCAACACGAGTGAGAGAATTTGGATTAATGCGTGCTCGGACGGATGTAAGTGTCTCGTCCGAAGAGGTGATTTTCATTGAAAGACTTAGGTTACAATTCTTGGAGCTACAGTAAAATACTACACTCTATTCTCCTCCTTTTTTTCGATCCCCTTCTATCAGAGACCCCTCTCTCTTATATAGTACTGTCTTTCTACATCTTCACCGTCCACTTGTTCATCATCTAGGCGCCCACTTGAGTGCATGTCCCATCACACTCCCCCTTTAGCCCTGTCTGAGTGGCGGTAGCTGAGGATGCACTGTTCAGGGGTCTTCTCCACATAAATGCGGCCAGGGGGGTAGGTGCAGTGCATTAAATGCGGTGGTTGAAGTCTGTCTCCATGATATTTCTCTATTCCTGTTACCTTCTTGTGTGTCCGAGGCCTCTTTCTCCCTTAACACTTGTCAAACAGATCACTTGAACCCCCCATACACGTGTCGGGCAAAAACCTCGTCGGATCCGAGGTTAACGGACTCCTCGGACATATGAACATCTCCTCGGATAGCGCACGTATTCATCTCCAGACATTCTCCTTTTACATGGGCCTCTGACTGTCTTGATCTCCTCGGACGAACAGTATTCCTCATATAGGGCCTTGGGTCCAATACGTTGGGTTGGGCTTTTTCTCCCCCCACAATAGCCCCTCGAAATTGTAGTTTTTCCCTCGTATCCGAGGAGAAAAAGTAGGATTTTGACTTGCCACGGAGCAAGAGCTTGGGAACACGCACAACCGAGCTGGCACGTGTGAAGACGTGGGAACAGACGCCTCATTAATGCCGCTGCGGTTTCCTTATTCCCAAGGCGCTGCATTAACTGCACCAGGTGGCATTTTGTCCTTCGTATCCAACGGTGACTGATTGATCCAACGGCTGTAGTTTTTTCTTCAGGATTTGGGCGGGAGTGCCCCTGACCCTTCGCTTGACCCCGTATAAAGCTTCTGAGGAAGTTACTTCTTCCTCACTTTGCAAATCTTCAGACGCTCCAGCAAGAACAGACGTGCCACTCCGTCCAAATCTCTCCGTCGCCGATCTCAGACTCCCCAAAATCATCACGTACCCTCCTACGAGCCCGAAACCTTCTCTCCGATTTAGTCCTGGTGAGTCATCGTCCACCGTATCACTTAGTTCTCTCTTCGGCCAGCCGTTTCGCTTGAGCACCATGGGAAAACTCGAGTATATGGTGGATAGCCCTGAGCAACTAGAAGCGTTTAGGACCGCGTATCGCATACCCCCTAACGTGGGTGTGAGGTATTGCCCCCCAGAAAAGGTACTAACAGACCCGAAGGTGGGAGAGGTGGTTATCCCCCTCATTGCCTTCAAAGAAGGGGGAATGACAATCCCCATGGGTCCCATCACCACTAGCTACCTTCGGAACCATAGACTTACTCCCTGGCAATGCGCGCCCAATATGTTTAGGATCCTAGGCGCGATTGAGGACCTTAACCTTCACATGGGATTGGGGCTCACTTAGCTCGACGTAGTACATATGTACGAATGCCACAGCCAGCAAGACGCTGGGTATTACTTAAAATCCCGGTCGGATGTTGTCAGGCTCATTTCCTGCCTTCCCAAATCCAACAAAGGGATGAATGACGACTATGTGATCGTCTCGGGCGCATGGCATGACGGCTATGGTTGCCCCACCAAGCATGGGAAGCCAGGTGGGACCTGTAGATTTAGGCACACTGACCATAGGCTTAGGGTTCTCGTCTTTTAACTGTTTTTGATTTCTCTTCGGTCACTATTTCTGAGTTTCTAACCACTTTTTTTTTTGACTTGCAACAGATAAGAGATACGTTTCTCCTCGGCTCAGCCTTACGAACATTGCCGCTCTCAATCACCTTTTGAGGTCAGAGATCTTCGTGAGTGAGGACGGGCAACTACGATCTGCTCCCCTCATTCTGGGATACACAGGGAAGCCAAAGGGTTTTCAACCGGTCGGCAACGCAATTGTCCAGGGAGATCATCGCCTTGCACGTATAGATGTCGGTCGGAAAGGTTTCTTGGCCCCAGACGATCTTCCACCGGCACCCCATCCAAACCCTCGGGCTATACCTCCCCTTATCCAACCACTCCAGCAAGTTCCCCTCGAACCAGAGATTGAAGGTGAGGGGGCTGGCTCTTCCACTTCCTCGCTAGAAGAGCAAATAGACGGATTTCAGTTTGAGGGGGAAGCTTCAGGAGTAAACCAGGTAGTAGAGGTCTCAGACGCCGAGGAAGAAGCCTACGAGCAGTCAGGCGTCCCTCCTAATTTACTAGCCACTCATTTAGAAGACTCCTCGGACGACGATATGGATCTGAGGAGTTTGATGAAGGGCAGGGGTAAAAAGCCCGATCTGAAAGATGCCGGGACATCTAAAACAGGGGTGACACTTTCTTCAGTGCCTATCCAGGTCCCTGACCCGAATTTGAAACCCATGCCAAACCTGCAGAAGAAGAGGCCCCACACTGAAGTTGGGGAAAAACAGGTGCCACCAACCAAGGGGGCTAAGCAGCAAAAGGTGGCGAAAGACAACCGAACCCACAGGGCCTCCTCAACCGAAAACCGAGAGGAGGCTTTTGTGGCAGATGTACGCCGAGGAGGAGGACCGCGAATCTGGTCTCCGAAGTTGGAGCTGGATGGCGCTCCAATCCTATGGGATACCTCCCTCAGGAATTATGACGGAGGGAGGGCAGGCTATGTCGCCGAGGCCCTGCAGCAACCACTCCTCCTCCCACATGATATGGCCTCCTTCAAGCGCTTCACTCAGCAGGAGCTATTCATGTCCCTTAAGAGGGATTTAGCCATGGTAAGTGCGCCGTTCCTGAGTTTAGGTTTTATCTTTAATTGGCTTTGTTTCTCTTCTTAACCTAATATTGAAAATGCTGTCATGCAGATTACTCAGCAGGTCTATGTGGCCGAGGAGTGTAACAAGGAATCTTGGCTCAAAGCCCAAGCAGCGGCCCAGTCCCAGTCGGAGGTAGAGGCATCTCTTGGCAAGCTGAAGGAGGAACATGCTCTGATGTCTGAGGAGCTTAAAGAGGTGATCTCTCAGAAGCGAAGCCTCGATGCCGGGATCAAGAATGCTGAAACGCAAGCCGAGGAGCAGCGTAAACGATTACACATGGCAGAGATCAATCTGGCAACCGAGAAGGAGCTGGTGAAGGGTCTCAAAGCTGAGCTGCAAAAGGCCAAGACGAGCGCCCAAGTGGCTGAACAAAACGCTAGGCTGGCTAAGGAGGCGGTTGAAGCCGAAAGGAAGGCGGCGTACCAGCTGGGGGTAGAGACGAC
Source organism: Quercus aquifolioides (assembly GCA_019022515.1). Classification (NCBI taxonomy): domain Eukaryota; kingdom Viridiplantae; phylum Streptophyta; class Magnoliopsida; order Fagales; family Fagaceae; genus Quercus; species Quercus aquifolioides. The sequence goes on along the minus strand of CM032328.1, from coordinate 64,853,523 downwards.
CACATCCCAGCTTCTAGAGCAATTCGCCTCGGTCAGCCGAGATTACTACGTCATAAGTTGGGGCAAGGCCCTGGATGCAGCTGGAGTCCCTGCCGACTCGGAACTGAGGCTGCCTGGGAGTGTATATTATGATCCTGATATCCGAGAGCTCCCAGGAACTGATCCCCCTCCTGCTCCACAGCTTCCAGAGGCTTCGGAGCCAATCTCGGTCAGTCATGCTCCTCCACCTACTCTTGATGCACTCCCAGGGGCTAGTCAGCCAGGTGACAAGGGTACACCAGTTGAGCCAGCCAAAGACAAGGGCCAAGGTTCGGGCACAGAAAAGACAACTGCTAAGCCCAAGGACCAAGCCCCCGAAGCGCCTGATCGGACAGGCCAGGTTGCTGACCCTGTGCTTCCTCCAGCGATAGAGTAGACACATAGGGCTTTTGTTTTGCACTTGTACTCTTTTGTTTTCTGTCTAAGGAGTTGTAACTTTTCCTTTTTTGTTTTTGTTGACCCTGTATATATACTTTTTTAATGGAATGGCTCCCTATTTGTCTTTGATGTTTTTGGTACATGTCTTATTACTTATCATTGCCACACACATAACTATACATTGCAATTATGACCTAATAATGCAAATAACTTGATTGATACATCAAATTGATGGTGTGAGTAATCGAAATTAACATTGAAAAGGATAGGCCAAATAAGAGTTATTGATGAGTAATGATTGGAATGAGTACTTGTGTGAGTTTCGCATACCTTTCCAAATTAAACATAAGTTATTATCCTACGGTTTCGAATTAAACATAACTAAGGAAGACATTTATAAGTTAGAATTGATTTAAACGCAATCAGGAATTTTAGCACTAAGCCCCATTGACAATAGCTGCGTGGGGGTATTGACTAACCTGTCGTTTGGTTCAAGGATTATGAGATGCGAATGTATTCGAGTGTTAACTAACCCTAGCCATCTGGTCCGAGGACTACAGGCATGACTGGATTTAAGTTCAAACACTTAGAGAACCGCACCGGAGTGTTAACTAACCCTAGTCATCTGGTCCGAGGACTACAGGCATGACTGGATTTAAGTTTAAACACTTAGAGAACCGCACCGGAGTGTTAACTAACCCTAGTCATCTGGTCCGAGGACTACAGGCATGACTGGATTTAAGTTTAAACACTTAAAGAACCGCACCGGAGTGTTAACTAACCCTAGTCATCTGGTCCGAGGACTACAGGCATGACTGGATTTAAGTTTAAACACTTAGAGAACTGCACCGGAGTGTTAACTAACCCTAGTCATCTGGTCCGAGGACTACAAGCATGACTGGATTTAAGTTTAAACACTATAGAACTGTAACTGAGTGCTAACTAACCCAATGACTGGATTTAAGTTTAAACACTATAGAACTGTAACTGAGTGCTAACTAACCCAATGACTGGATTTAAGTTTAAACACTATAGAACTGTAACTGAGTGCTAACTAACCCAATGACTGGATTTAAGTTTAAACACTATAGAACTGTAACTGAGTGCTAACTAACCCAATGACTGGATTTAAGTTTAAACACTTGAGCTGTAACTGAGTGCTAACTAACCCAATGACTGGATTTAAGTTTAAACACTTGAGCTGTAACTGAGTGCTAACTAACCCAATGACGGGATTTAAGTTTAAACACTTGAGCTAACGGTGTTGACTAACCCTAATCATCTGGTCCGAGGACTGCAGGCATGATTGGATTTAAGTTTAAACACTTAAGCTAGTGGCGAATGAGTGTTAACTAACCCTAATCATCTGGTCCGAGGACTACAGGCATGACTGGATTTAAGTTTAAACACTATAGAGAAAACTTTACGCAGCGAATTGTTATATCAGTTGAAGAAAAAGACTTGATTAATAGAAGTACCTCTTGAGGTTATTTACATTCCAAGGGCGAGGGATTACATGACTATCCAGGTTTTCTAAGAAATATGCTCCAATACCAGCGCCTGAAGTGATACGATATGGTCCTTCCCAATTGGGTCCTAGTTTTCCCCAAGCCGGGTTCTTTGCGGTGCCCACAACTTTCCTCAGCACTAGATCACCAGGCTCTAGAGGCCTCAACTTTACGTTAGCATCGTAGCCTTGCCTTAGTTTCTGTTGATAATGTGCCAGTCGAACCATCGCATTCTCCCTTCTTTCCTCAATCAAGTCTAAGCTCTTCTGCAGTTGCTCATCGTTGTCAGCCGGACTGAACGAGCTGGTTCTTATCGTTGGGAACCCGGTTTCCAAAGGAATGACAGCTTCAGCCCCATAGGTCATTGAGAAGGGGGTCTCCCCAGTGGACCTACGAGGCGTAGTCCTGTAAGCCCAAAGCACATGTGGCAACTCTTCTACCCACCTACCCTTCGCATCATCTAGCCTCTTCTTCAAACCGCTCAGTATAACCTTGTTGATAGCTTCTGCTTGTCCATTGCCCTGAGGATAGGCTGGAGTGGAGTATCTGTTCGTAATTCCCAACTCACTGCAGTAATTCCTGAATGCCCTGCTATCAAACTGCAAACCGTTGTCCGAGATGAGAGTGTGAGGGACTCCAAACCGAGTGACAATATTCTTCCACACGAACTTTTGCACGTCGACGTCTCTGATATTGGCCAGTGGCTCGGCTTCAACCCACTTGGTGAAATAGTCTGTTCCGACCAGGAGGTACTTCTTGTTTCCTGCAGCTTTGGGGAAGGGTCCCACAATATCCAAGCCCCATTGGGCAAAGGGCCATGGGCTAGACAGCGGGTTAAGATTTCCCCCTGGCTGGTGAATGTTTGGAGCGAAGCGCTGACATTGATCACACTTTTTGACGTATTCGTGCGCCTCCTTTTGCATGTTAGGCCACCAATAGCCTTGGGTGAGGGCTCGGTGAGCCAAGGACCTACCTCCAGTGTGGCTCCCACAGATTCCTTCGTGTAGCTCTTCTAGCAATGTCTCAGTCGCCTCGGGATGTATGCATAACAAATATGGTCCCGAATAGGAGCGTTTGTATAGTTTCTGGTCTTCGGATAACCAGAACTTAGTCGCCTTCCTCCGAACTTTATCAGCTTCTCCCTTCTCTTCGGGCAATATATTTTCTTTGAGAAATTTGATTAAAGGGTCCATCCAGCACGGCCCGGCCCTGATCTGGTGAACCTGGACTCCCCCTGACTTCGCCTCCGTAGGCCTGTGCAGGTCCTCGATGAGGATGACCCTCGGCAGGTCTTGTGCCGAAGAGGTGGCAAGCGTGGCCAAGGAGTCAGCATGTGAGTTGCCACTCCTGGGGATGTGCAGCAAACTGAAAAATTCGAACTCTGATTGCAGATGTTTAACACGACCCAAGTATCCCTGCATTCTTTCGTCCTTTGCCTCGAACTCGCCTTGTACTTGACCTACTACCAGTCTTGAGTCTGAGAACAACTCCACAGACTTCCCACCCATTCTACGGACCATAGTCATCCCCATCAGTAGGACCTCATACTCCGCTTCATTATTTGTTGCCGAGAAGTCCAGCCTTAACGATTTCTCGATAATGATTTTCTCGGGGGATATCAATACCAGCCCAACTCCAGAGCCTCTTTGGTTTGCCGCGCCATCGACGTACACTTCCCAATGGGAGGGATTCTGTTGGGAGATCATGTCAACTGATTTTTCATCCATGCCCGACGTGGGCTTTACCTCCTCTAGCTGGGGCTCCGTGAACTCAGCCACCAAATCTGCGAGGACCTGTCCCTTGACCGATGTGCGGGGCATATATCTTATATCGAAAGCCCCTAAGATTGTACCCCACTTGGCAATCCGACCAGTGTAATCAGCACTTCGGAGTATAGCTTTCAGTGGGAGTTGTGTGAGAACGATCACCGTGTGGGCTTGAAAGTAGTGAGGTAGCTTCCGTGTGCCCAGCACTACTGCTAAGATAGCCTTCTCCAGTGGCAAGTAACGAATCTCAGCCTCATGCAGCGACTTGCTTACGTAATAGACGGGCCTTTATACACCAGAGTCTGACCGTATCAACACCAGGCTCACCGCATAGGGAGCTACAGCGATGTAGGCGAACAGTACCTCATCTGGCTCAGGGCTGGACATGATTGGTGGCCGAGCCAGATAATTCTTGAGTTGCTGGAACGCCAAAGCACATTCCTCAGTCCATTCGAACCCCTTCCACTTGTTGAGTAGAGAGAAAAAGGGGCGACACCTGTCTGCTGACCTAGAGATGAACCGATTGAGGGCAGCGGTCATTCCAGTTAGTCTCTGAACCTCCTTGGGATTCCGAGGAGCTCGTAGATCGTTGATGGCCTTTATTTGGTCGGGGTTGACCTCAATTCCTCGGTAGGTGACCATGTATCCTAAAAACTTTCCGGACCCTACCCCAAACGAGCACTTAGAAGCATTTAGTCGTAGCTTGTATTTCCGTAGAATCTCAAAGGTACTTTCAAGGTCCTTCACATGCTCGGCTATGACTTTGCTCTTCACCACCATGTCATCTATGTAAATCTCGATATTCTTGCCCAGCTGTGGCTCGAACATCCTCGTCATCATCCTCTGGTAGGTAGCTCCTGCGTTCTTTAAGCCAAACGACATCACTTTATAGTGGTAGTTACCAATAGGAGTGACGAAAGCAGTTTTCTTCTGGTCCTCCGGGGCTAATGGTATCTGGTGGTAGCCTTGGAAGGCGTCTAGGAAGCTCATCCGAGGATGACCGACAGTGGCATCGACCAGCTGATCGATTTTCGGCATAGGGAACGGGTCTTTGGGGCATGCCCTGTTCAGATCCGTGAAGTCTACGCATACTCGCCACTTCCCACTCTTCTTCTTTACCACCACGGTATTCGCTAGCCATTCGGGATAAAAAACCTCTTTGATAGCCCCAGCTGCTTTGAGTTTCGCTACCTCGTCTCTCACTGCGTCGGCATGTTCCTTGGATGGGCGCTGAATAGGTTGTTGCTTGGGGGTGACCAGTGGATTCACCTTCAAGTGATGGCATATAAACTCCGGGTCCACCCCCGGGGCCTCGTAAGCACTCCAGGCAAACACGTCGAGATTTCGCTTGAGGAACTCTATCAGCTCTTCCTTCTCTTGAAGAGGCAGCTGAGATCCGACTTGAAAGAACCTGTCGGGATCATCTCCAATGATCACTTTCGTCAGATCCTCACATCGAGTGCTTTCATCCGGTTCTCCAGAAGGCACTCCCCGAGACTGTAGTTGCTATAAATCCCTCCCAGCCACGTCCGAGGACTCGGCTGGGGCCTTATGCTGAATGGCGGCTACCAAGCACTGTCTAGCAACAGACTGGTCTCCTCGGATCTCATGTATCTGTCCTCCTGATGGATATTTGACCTTCTGGTGCAAAATAGAGGGGACAGCCCCAAGTGCGTGAATCCAAGGTCTGCCTACAAGTGCCGTGTAGGGCGAATATGCGTCTACAACTATAAAGTCCAACTCCACCACCTCGGAGCCGGACTGCACAGGTAAGCGTATCCGGCCCTTCGGGATGACAGGCCTTCCTTCAAAGCTCAAGAGGGGGGAATCGTATGGCGTCAGGTCCTGGGGTTTTAGGCCTAACCCCTTGTAGAGGTCTGGGTACATTATCTCCATAGCACTGCCCTGGTCCACCATCACTCTCTTTACATTGTACCCTCCTATCCTGAGGGTGATGACTAGTGCATCATCATGGGGTTGAATGGTGCCAATCATGTCTTCGTCCGAGAATCCCATAACTAGCGGGGCATCCAGCTTAGCTCTTTTTGGTCCTCGGCTTGACTCTCCTGCGGATGGTCGGCCCACCGACATAACCTTCAATGGCCAGGACCCTGTTCTCCCCGGCGCGGCGAAGACGACGTTTATAGTCCCCAGCGGCGGCTTTGAGGGGTCGTCCCTGCGTGGCCCCGAGCCCGTCTGCCCTCGGCCGCTGGAGGGGTGCAGAAGGTGTTTCAGTTTACCATCGCGAACCAGTTGGTCCATGTGATCCCACAGGCTCCTACAGTCCTCCGTGTTATGCCCGTGGTCTTGGTGGTACTGGCAGTAGAGATTATGGTTGCGTTTCTCGGGGTTTCCTATCATCTTGTTCGGCCACCTAAAGAACGATTCGTTCTTGATTTTTTCCAGGACCTGGTGTACTGGCTCTTTGAACATGGTGTTGACCGATTGAGGATTCATCGATCCTGATTGCCCGACAAAATCCCTCCGCGGTTTATTGTAATTGTAACGGTCCGACCGTGAATCCCTTCTCTCCTGAGGGATAACCTTGTCCTTTCCCTTGCCCTGTTGCTGATCTTCTTCAACCCTCTTATACTTCTTTATGCGGTCCATTAATTGACGCACGTTGGTGACCGGTTTGCCAGATAGAGATGCCCTCAAACCGTGATCAGTAGGGAGGCCGAGCTTGAACGTGCTGAGGGCCATTGCATCATTGTTGCCCTCTACATCATTAAACATCTCCCAATATCTGTCTGAATATGCCTTCAAGGACTCGCCTTCCTGCATGTGCATGGATAGCAGTGAAGAGAAGGGTCTGGCCACTCTTCGGCATGTGACAAAACGGGAGCCGAACGCCTGGGTGAGCTCTTTGAAGGAGTTGATGGAGCCTGCCCTCAAACCGTCAAACCACCTCATGGCAACAGGCCCAAGACTGGAAGGGAAAACCTTGCACATCAGAGCTTCATCTCTGGAGTAGACGGCCATCCTCTGGTTAAAATGACTCACATGCTCCACGAGGTCAGTTTTACCGTTGTAGATGGTGAACGTTGGCTGGTTAAAGCGCCGAGGGAGTCTGGCCTCCTCTATCCTGCGCGCGAAGGGTGACTTAGATATCTGATTTAGAGCCCTGTTCATGGCATCGTTCTCCATGTCCTCGCGTGATGGGCTCCTACGCTCCCTTTTACGATGGGACTCCTTTACATAGGTGTAGGACTCGCTAGCTGGTGTCTTAGATTTACGCTGATAAGAGACGTCCTGCTCGTCATCAAGATCATCCTCAGAGTACGAGGAAGCCCGTTTCCTCTTTGCGTGGCGCAATTCCCTTTTTAGTTTTTCCACTTCCAGTTGTAAGTCACGGTTCTTCTCTGCATGGGACATGTGACTTCCGCCTTGTGATTGGCTCTGGCTAAGGCGCACAGTGTGTACACTGCCCTCACGATTTTGCCTCCTCTCTAAGTTGACAAAATGGTCCACGTGTTGGGATGCCCTAGACTCTGCTTGTTGTTCACCTTGTCCTGCCATTATCAACTGTTGTTTTCACTCTTGCACAAGCTCTTCCCACAGACGGCGCCAATTGTAGGGTCAGATTCTGCAGCCCAAGCCCAAGAAGGTGTGGATTTGGAGCCCACTGAACCCAAAACAATAAATTTGTAGAGAGTGGGTGAAAGAGCTAGACTAATAATGAAAATAACAGTATTAAACAGCAACACAAGTGAGAGAATTTGGATTAATGCGTGCTCGGACGGATGTGAGTGTCTCATCCGAAGAGGTGATTTTCATTGAAAGACGGGTTACAATTCTTGGAGCTACAGTAAAATACTACACTATTCTCTTCCTTCTTTTTTCGACCCCCTTCCATCAGAGACCCCTCTCTCTTATATAGTACTGCCTTTCTACATCTTCACCGTCCACTTGTTCATCATCTAGGCGCCCACTTGAGTGCATGTCCCATCACCCTCCCCCTTTAGCCCTGTCTGAGTGGCGGTAGCTGAGTATGCACTGTTCAGGGGTCTTCTTCACATAAATGCGGCCAGGGGGGTAGGTGCAGTGCATTAAATGCGGTGGTTGAAGTCTGTCTCCATGATATTTCTCTATTCCTGTTACCTTCTTGTGTGTCCGAGGCCTCTTTCTCCCTTAACACTTGTCAAACAGATCACTTGAACCCTCCATACACGTGTCGGGCAAAAACCTCGTCGGATCCGAGGGTAACGGACTCCTCGGATATATGAACATCTCCTCGGATAGCGCACGTATTCATCTCCAGACATTCTCCTTTTACATGGGCCTCTGACTGAGTGTCTTGATCTCCTTGGACGAACAGTATTCCTCATATAGGGCCTTGGGCCTAATACGTTAGGTTGGGCTTTTTCTCCCCCCACATTACTAATTCTGTAATTTTTTTTTACAAGAGTTAACAAATCTTACTAATTCTTATTTAGGTCTAGCACTAACGTTACTTTTCCATTTGCACCAACAATTTGTTATATCAACGAGTTCAAATTTTTGTAAATACGGACTTTCTCAATCTAATGTAAAACAAAAGTAGACTAGCATCTTTGACTTTCAGCTACTACACCTTGGCCTACGGCATACCAACTTTCACAGGTGTGAATGCATTCAGTCAATAACTTCTTTTATTTCCCTAGGCAATTCTTTTTTTTTTTTTTTTTGGTAGAAAATAACTTTTGAAGTGGTTAACGCCACTATTTTTTATCATAAGAAAAGTAAAATGTTCGTATCTCTTGAGAATGTATCTCATACAGCATGTATATGCACTCTTGAACCACTTTTGTTGCAATAACAATGTTTAAATGGTTTTAAAACTTAAAAAAAAAAGAAAAAAAATATGATATAATTATATGTATATGTATAAGTTACACTTAATGTAACTTTAAATAATGTTACATTTACTCAATATTTTTTTAATTAGATGCAACTTTTAACAAACCGATCATTGGATTACATTATTTTTATATATTCTCAATGCTTACAAAATTTCAAAGTAATTAAAGATCTATGCATGGTTATCAAACCCAAACCATTTAACGAACTGAAAAAAGAAGAGGTTCAAGGTTTTTAAGGTTGATCCGAGGTTCAACCGATATCGAACTATGATGATGTCATAATTAATTTAATAATAGTAAAATAAAAATAAAGGTATTAAAATGGAAAACATTAACAAATTTTTACTAAAAATATGTCTAAAAAAATTAAACAAATTTCAAATGAATTGTCACCATTTTTATAAGGTTAACAAAAAATAATAAAGCATAAAAAAGTGTAAAAAAATTGTGTTTAGTAATCTTTCAAATAAAAAAATTTATTTAAAATAAAATCATTTTCAACATCAATAAATATATTTTATATTCACATGTAAAAAGCATAGTTCTTGAACCTCTAATTAAATTATCAAATAATAATAGATTGATGGGGTAGTATAAAAAATTGGAAAACTATAATCAAAACTGTAAATAAATAAAATATTGAATCCAAGAATGACACAACAAAGGATCATAGCCTATTGGTTATTGTTTCAGTATCAATATTGAACCGTAGCTCCCACTTAAAAAACCAAATTTCTACCTAGTTTAAGGTTACTTGAGACGGACTAGCCAGTTTGGTCCGAGTCTAACAACCTTGTAGTTATATCATCAATCAATTATTTAAATTCAAGTTTTAACATCGTGATAAGATTTTCAAAATATGAATTCAGTAACAAGTTATTAGGTGGTCTAAGATTACTTAGAGTTACACTAGGATTAAATTTAACCCAACTGGAAGCTACACCTATTTGATAATTTTTATATTTAAAATGTCAGAACATGATTGAACTGTAACTCCCACTTAAAAAACCAGATTTCTACCCAGTTAAGGTTACTTGGGTCAAACCAACTAGTCTAGTCTGGGTCTAACAACCTTGTAGCTATATCATCAATCAGTTGTTTAAATTTAAGTTTTAACATCGTGATAATATTTTCAAAATATGAATTTAGTATCAAGTTATTAGGTGGTCTAAGATTACTTAGAGTTACACTAGGATTAAATTGAACCCAACTGGAAACAACAACCGATGAGCATGGGGAGAGAATTTTCAGCTGAGTAAGGTTGTCAAAATCAGGATCCTACATAGGATCATGGAGGGATGGTGAAATCATGGATCGTAGAATTGAATCGTGAATCATAAGATCCTACCTTTTTCTAGAAAAAAATTTAAAAAAAAAAAATTTGGTAGTGAATTTATATGTTAAATAGTCATATAAATTATGAGTTCATCCAAAAAAGACAAAATTTTCATCAATATATTATAATTTGTATACCATGCATCGCTTTGTCTATACTAACATGACATAAAACTTAATTTTTAACACAAATTATCCTAAAAAGTAATAAATGTTTAGTTAACAAAATCATTAATAAGGTGGAAAATCGGTGTATGTTAAAGAATCAATATATTATTAAAGAAAATAATAATTTTGAAATAATTTTTTTGGTAGATATAAATTTGACATAATCTATATATATATATATATAACGGAAATCTCTAAAACTCTCACAATTTTCCATGTCAGCACAATATTTGAATAAAATTATCATTTTATTTAAATAAAATTATTTTTGTTTAGTCAAAACTTAATAAGGAGTGAAATTTCATCTCTCTAATAAGTCCAACCTAAACTCAAATTTATCATTATTTTATCTCTCTAACAAGTCTAACTTAAACTCAAATTCATCTTTTTCATTTTTTTTAAACAAACATGCTCTTTCCTCATTACATTATTTATCATTGGTCCATAACATGATCACACTGAAACAAAAACAAAAGACACATTAATTCTCGGTGAGACTCCAAAACCCAATCCAACTCCAATACATATTTATAAGTGGTGCAAGTGTTGAATAATACTTGATTGCTGATTTTTACAAATCTGTGCAACCAGCAATGCATATTTATAAGTGGTGCAAGTGTTGAATAATGCTTGATTGCTGATTTTTCAACCTTTAATGATAGCGTACAGTTCTAAATCTTGCAATCAAGTTTAGATATTTGTTTACCATGACCTGATTGTATTAATATTGTTACATGATGAAAATTTATGTGATTATAAAGCAATAATTCAATTTTTTAATCATTGATTTGTGCCCTTTGTTATAGATTTAGTTTTGCAAATCTCTATGGATTGTTATAGACTCTTTTACTATGGATTTTCGTTTGCTGAGTGAAGGCTTTATTGGTAGCGTGGGGGAGGTTGGATATTGTGGGCCTTTGAAGATAGAAGTTCAATAACTGTTTTGGGCATAACGAGTAATGAAGATCACCAAAGCTGCAATGGACATAGATTATGAATCAATCTTATGAGGTGATGTCAACAATTATAACATATGGTATGAATTTTGGTACAACTATGCTTCCATAGCAACTTTCTTAATAATTTTTAATTTCTGTTAATTTGTTAATAAATCTTAATTGGAATTTCGCTTTAATGTAGTGACTATGACTCTCTTGCTTATTAATAAAACCCACACATGCGATCATAGCCGCCTCACCTAATGGTTCTTCTTATCTATAATTTGTGTTGATATTATTCTTAGTTGAGAAAGAAAAGAAAAAGTTACCCAACATAGGTAATCCCATTAAATTTAATTTTATAGGAGATGCTACTCTATATAGCTGAAATAGGTTTGTATTTGATTTGATTTTTTTCACTTGTAGTTATTTTGGTCAATGTTGAATACTTTCTTGAATTCCAAATGCATTAGGATTATGATTGTCTCAAGTGAAGAGAGACGTTTTTTAAAATTTTGATTCAACCACTCCCTGTTGGTGTATCTTCACATTTTGAATTTATATTGATCTAATTATTATTCCTATCTTGCATGCTTTCTTTGTGATAAGGGGAATTTTTAATTGGAAAAATAAAAGTTGATCTCCAAAAACCCGTCAGCTCTATTATGCATACTGAAGACATCACGCAAGATGAAGCCGTCAGTCTCTAAGCTGAAGGCAGTAAGCTGAAGAGTAGGCTGAAGACAGTAAGCTGAAGATAGTAAGCATAAGAGGAAGCTGATAAGAACAAGCTGAAGAGGGTAAGCAAACCTCCGTCGGGATCCATTAGTAAGTGACAACATTAGGGAGTCCATGAAGCTCACCGCATAGCCGACGAGTTGACCTTAGGCAAATGAAGATGGGTAGCCGACGCTAATAAAGCTGAAGGGTGCAAGCGAAGCTGACGACCCTAACGAGGTTGACGACCCTAATGAGGTTGACTGCCCTAACGAGGTTGACGGCCCTAACGAGGTCGTAGGCAAAGCTGACGACCCTGACGAGGTCGTAGGCGAAGCTGACGACCCTGACGAGGAAGTAGGCGAAGCTGACGACCCTAACGAGGTTGACGACCCTAACGAAGCTGACGACCCTGACGAGGTCGTAGGCGAAGCTGACGACCCTAACGAGGTTGACGACCCTAACGAAGTTGACGACCCTGACGAGGCAGTAGGCGAAGCTGACGACCCTAACGAGGTTGACGACCCTAACGAGGTTGATGACCCTAATGAGGTTGACGGCCCTAACGAGGTTGACGGCCCTAACGAGGTCGTAGGCAAAGCTGACGACCCTGACGAGGTCGTAGGCGAAGCTGACGACCCTGACGAGGCAGTAGGCAAAGCTGACGACCCTAAAGCTGACGACCCTGACGAGGTCGTAGGCGAGGCTGACGACCCTTCATGGCTGAAGGGTATGAAGAAGGCTGACGGGCCCAAGGTTGACGGTTCTATCAAAACCATGGCTTGGCCACCACGCATAAACTATAAAAAGATGACTTGTATTCCACGTTCAATATTAGAGTCTTATAAGGAAAGGATTCCGCAATCTACGCTCATAAGGATTCCTATAAGGAAAAGACTTCTACTCCAAGAAAGAGAGGTCCACCCTCTACTACTATAAAAGCCCCAATACCCTCAGAAATCGAGGTACGCATAATTAACCCCTCTCTAGCACTCTAGAGTTGAAACAAGTTCTAACTTGACCTTCGGAGGGTATTTGGCCGGCACCACACCGGTGCTCTCTGCTAGGTCTTCTTCTTTTTGCTGTGCAGGTGTCGTTTCAAGTGTGCGAGCATCGTGTAACTCACTGGTGAGATTTTCGGCATCATCAGTTGGCGCCGTCTGTGGGAAAGATTTTTACGACTTGTAAGCCATATTATCGCTTCCCGGACAAAGAGTTGCATGGTACTTACTCGCTCGATGGCGACCACCAATAACGTTCAAGGAGACGAACCACGCCCAACTGCACTCGAGAGACAGGTGCAGACTCTCACTGTAGCCGTGGAACGCCTCACTAAGCAAAACAACGATCTGGAGGAACAGTTACGCCAGAAAAATGCAGGTCACGGCACTCAAGAGCAGGACCAAGAAGGCACCAGTGCCGACAGAAGAGAACGAGAAAGGCTGGAGGGCAACAATGCTTCTAGTAGACCGGAGCGTCAAAATCTGAGCATGCCATCCCTCACGGATGCAACTCAACAATACATTGCCATGGAGATACAGGCAATAAAGGAACAAATGGAGGTCATGATGAATGCCCTCAAAGGACGGGTATCCAGCGACCTTGACGATCTGGTAAATCGCACCGACTCGCCGTTCACTGCAGCTGTCAATTCCTTCCCCCTACCACATAAATTTCGCATGCCGCATATAGATAGTTACGACGGAGTGAAGGACCCCCTGGATCACCTAGAGACCTTCAAGACCTTGATGCACTTTCAAGGGGTAGCAGACGAAATCATGTGTAGGGCCTTCCCTACAACGCTGAAGGGTCCCGCAAGGGTATGGTTTAGCCGACTGATGCCGAACTCCATCAGCACTTTCAAGGAGCTAAGCGCTCAGTTCACTACACACTTTATTGGGGGACACAGGTATAAGAAGTCCACGGCATGCTTGATGAGTATCAAGCAACGAGAGGACGAGACGCTAAGATCCTACATAGCGCGTTTCAATAAGGAAGCGCTATCGATCGACGAAGCCGACGACAAAATACTTGTAGCAGCCTTCACAAATGGGTTGTGAAAGGGTAAGTTTTTGTTCTCACTATACAAAAACGACCCCAAAACCATGTCGGAAGTACTCTACAGGGCCACCAAGTACATGAATGCTGAAGACGCGCTTCTGACTCGAGAGAAGAGAGAAAGGCAGGAGGATACGCGACAGGACAGAGGGCGGAGGATGGCAAGAACTGGAGATGCTGGACGAACAGAAGCTACACCACCCATGGAACACCAAGCACCTACGGAAGTACTACCAGTAAAAAGGATGGCATGAAGAGCGGCACCCCTTTATTTCTAGTTTACCTTAGTGAATTTTAGTTATACTCAGTTTTTCTATTTACTTTAGTTTTTGCTACAAAGCCCAAAGGGCAGGTCTTCGTTTTCTTTTTAAGAACTACTTTTTCTATGAATGCATGGTTTATTATAATAAGAGGAGTTTATTTAGACATGGCTAAGTCGCCTACGGGTAGACGCATGGCCAAAGTCGCTTACGGGTGGACGGTCACTACGCTAAGTCACCTACGGGTAGACGGTCATTACGCTAAGCAACCTACGGGTAGACGCATGGTCAAAGTTGCCTACGGGTGAATAGTCATTACGTTAAGTCACCTACGGGTAGACGCATGACCGAAGTCGACTATGGGTAGATGGTCACCATACTAAGTCGCCTACGAGTGGACGACCATAATGGTGACGAGGTACCAACACTTAGTCACCTCAATAAGTCCACAAAGTGGACGACCCTATTAAATCCACAAAGTGGACGACATTGATGAGTCCAAAGTGGACGACCTCACCCTGAGAGAATGAAAAATTATTAAATCCACAAAGTGGACGAGTTTATCATTGAGTCTACTGCTAAGTCCACAAAGTGGACAAATTTATTACCAAGTTTACAAAGTAGATGAGCGTAAGTCCACAAAGTGGACGGGCCTATTGCCAAGTCTACAAAGTAGACGAGTTTAATATAAATCCACAAACTTGACCAAAGTCTACAAAGCAAATCAGCCTAAGTTCACAAAGTGGACAGGCATATTACCAAGTCTACGAAGTAGATGAGCCTAAGTCCACAAAGCGAACGACCCTTCAAAAATGAATGAACTTATCTACAAAGTGGATGAATGTATGACTTGTCCCACAAATGGACGAGTAGAGGCTCATCCAAAAACGGAACCGATCAGTTCGCGCCACGTGCTCAAGCATTTAATAAAGGCGGCTCGAGGCGTCACACATGAGTGACCTTTTTGACGATATTAACTCCATAACCCGTCAGCTAAAGCTGACGAGGTTATGGAGTGGGGGGCAACTGATAAGGAGAATTTTTAATTGGAAAAATAAAAATTGATCTCCAAAAACCCGTCAGCTCTATTATGCATACTGAAGACATCACGCAAGATGAAGCCGTCAGTCTCTAAGCTGAAGGCAGTAAGCATAAGAGGAAGCTGATAAGAACAAGCTGAAGACAGTAAGCTGAAGACAGTAAGCATAAGAGGAAGCTGATAAGAACAAGCTGAAGAGGGTAAGCAAACCTCCGTCGGGATCCATTAGTAAGTGACAATGTTAGGGAGTCCACGAAGCTCACCGCATAGCCGACGAGTTGACCTTAGGCAAATGAAGATGGGTAGCCGACGCTAATAAAGCTGAAGGGTGCAGGCGAAGCTGACGACCCTAACGAGGTTGATGACCCTAACGAGGTTGACGGCCCTAACGAGGTTGACGGCCCTAACGAGGTCGTAGGCAAAGCTGACGACCCTGACGAGGTCGTAGGCGAAGCTGACGACCCTGACGAGGCAGTAGGCGAAGCTGACGACCCTAACGAGGTTGACGACCCTAACGAAGCTGACGACCCTGACGAGGTCGTAGGCGAAGCTGACGACCCTAACGAGGTTGACGACCCTAACGAAGCTGACGACCCTGACGAGGTCGTAGGCGAAGCTGACGACCCTAACGAGGTTGACGACCCTAACGAAGCTGACGACCCTAACGAGGTTGATGACCCTAACGAGGTTGACGGCCCTAACGAGGTTGACGGCCCTAACGAGGTCGTAGGCAAAGCTGACGACCCTGACGAGGTCGTAGGCGAAGCTGACGACCCTGACGAGGCAGTAGGCAAAGCTGACGACCCTAAAGCTGACGACCCTGACGAGGTCGTAGGCGAGGCTGACGACCCTTCATGGCTGAAGGGTATGAAGAAGGCTGACGGGCCCAAGGCTGACGGTTCTATCAAAACCATGGCTTGGCCACCACGCATAAACTATAAAAAGATGACTTGTATTCCACGTTCAATATTAGAGTCCTATAAGGAAAGGATTCCGCAATCTACGCTCATAAGGATTCCTATAAGGAAAAGACTTCTACTCCAAGAAAGAGAGGTCCACCCTCTACTACTATAAAAGCCCCAATACCCTCAGAAATCGAGGTACGCATAATTACGCCCTCTCTATCACTCTAGAGTTGTGAAAAGGTTCTAACTTGACATTCGGAGGGTATTTGGCCGGCACCACACCGGTGCTCTCTGTTAGGTCTTCTCTTTTCTTTGTGCAGGTGTCGTTTCGAGTATGCGAGCATCGTGTAACTCACTGGTGAGATTTTCGGCATCATCACTTTGCAACATAAAAACTAATCGTGATAAGTTTGCATATGTAATGTCTGGTCGTATTAATAGTTAAATATATGTGGGGAAGTATATATCTTAACTTACCTTTTAGTTTAATTTTCGTTTTTATGAATTTAAAACAATTATTGATACTGCATATTTTATATAACTATTCCGTGCATCGCACGGGTTAACGACTAGTATTCATAATAACTAAGATAAGAAAAACTACAAATTGTTTTATATTTTTCAAAACAAAATACTTATAGAATGCCAAGTATTATATTTACTACTCTTACTTTGTTGTTAACTTTATCTTATTTTTGTAGGAGAGGAGTCATCCTAAAATAAACTTAAAAACAAATGGTATTCTATCAAGGAAGCATGCAAAAACGTGGTACCATAGTAGAAAATTCATATCCCATTAATACTGCCACAAACCCACTACCCATCCTACCCCACCTTCTTACTCACTTCCTTTTTCTCTTTTAACATTTGTTTGAGCTCTCTCTCCTCTGTAAATCCACCATTTCTCCTCAGTAAGTCTACCCTTTCTCCTCAGCTTCATCGGAATGTCTCTTTTGCAAATTTGTAAAACATCAATGGCAAAGCCAAAGTGTAAACTTCCTTTACTGCAACCACGCATGTAGTATTGTTGGGTTAATTTTTGGTTATATTCTTTGTAAAATCTCTCTTTCTTCTCACAAACTCAAAGAAAAGATCAAAACCAGGCATTGGTTATTTTTTATTTTATTTGAGCCCAAGTAATCATCTGTTAGTCTGAAGATATTGGCCAGAAATTGGGATCATGTGGGATTGCTGGGATCGTACGATCCTAGTACCAATCCTTAGATATGAATGATCCTGAAACGATCCGGATATTTTGGGCAGGTAAGATCGTAGGATCGTACAATCCAAAACTCAATTTTAACAACCATTCAGTAACCTAGGAGATGTACAGCCAAATCAAGTTGCTAAGGACACTAAGCGTCCCCTAACAAACAAAGAAATACTTGGTAATCCGGAGTTGTTTGATGCACACCTACAGGATATTGATAAGGAAATTGCAAAAACATCTCACACTGGAACATTGGCTAGAATGTAACCCCGGAGTTACATTCTGTAGGTGTTTGGAAGTTTAGAAAGGGAGGAGAGTAGAGGGGAATGGTTATCCTCCACCTTGTTTGGACGTTTTTAAAATTAGTAAGGGAGAAGAGAGTAATTAGCACTTCCTTTTGTTTAGATGTTTTAAAAATTATGATGGAAATAAGATAAAATGATTTAAATAGACAAATTTACCCTTATTTGAAAATCTTTTTTTTTTATCTAATTAATAAAGCAATTTTTTTTTTTTTTTTTTATATGTTCTTTCGTTGTTTGGATGCCAAGAAAATGCCATCCCATACCTGCACCACATTTCACCAATCCCTTCAATTTCCACATTTCAACAATAAATCAGCTAAGCATAAAAACTCAATTTCCGATAACATTCAATGTCAATATTAATTCAAGTTATCAGTTTTTTTTTCTCGGGAAAATTTGTACAGTTTCCATCAAACCATACAGAACTGAATCAAAAGAAAAAAATAAAATAAAATTGACCTGCTCTCCAACATCATGTTAGAGGTGACGATGAAACCGATCAACAGTGCGTGAAATGGCTAGAGATGAAAAACAATGAGACAAAAAATAGAAAAAAATAGTGTTGTGGAAATTTTCAAGCTTTGTGAGAGCGAAAATATTCCTGAGATGGTTCACCAAAAATTGGCTTATTCATATATAGGAGAGAGCAATGTAACATTGAGTGGTTAGTGAGTTGGCTGATGGGTTAGTTGAAAATTTTCAACAGCGAGATTGTTGCAGAAACCGATTAGACTGATGATCAAATCGATCAAAAAGCACAACAACCATTTCATAAATATGTACTGGAAAACCTGCACTTTGCCATTTCATAAATATGACCTAGACCTGGTGTTGTGTTTGATTCTTGAGAATATGCTTTGAAAAGTTTTCAATGTCAAATAATTGATAGTCAGTTTAGTTACTGAGAAAAATAGTTTTTTAATTAGTAGTTAATGAGGAAAAGAAAAGAAAAGAAGGATCTATGTTAATTTTTTTGTTTGTAATTTTGTTAATTTAGAAATGATAAATTGGAAAATTTCTTTGGTTAATAATTTATCCACTCTACTCTTCCTCTAAATCTCTCTAATTTTGGAGAATTAAAAAATGAAGGATTAGAGGTAATTGAAACCCCTCCAAATCCCTCTCCCTCCTTCCCTAAAAAACTTCTAAACAAGATAATTGAATTACTCTCCCTCATTTTACTCTACTCCCCCTCCTATTTTAAACATCCAAACAGGCCATAAGTCTTTGAGGGAGGATGTGCCACATGTGGAAGGAAATAATAATAACTTATTTAACCATCCAATAGAGCCAGAATTGATGAATGTAAAAATGGATAGATGCTTCCAATTTCGGGCAACAGTGGAGTATGACAAAGAGGTCAAGTTGACAAAGTTGATTTAGATCATGGGGCCCAAATGGATAATGGGGATACTGGGGAAGGTGGAAGTGTTAGGAAGGATGAGGAAAATATTATTGTGGGCTCAAATAAATCCACTTCAGCCCAAAACAAAAAATGGAAAAAAATTGGCCCACCTCCAAAACAGCAAGACACAATGGAAATTGACGTAGAGTTACAGTATCAAAAGAGAAAGTCTAATACCATTGAGGGAAGTGAAGGGGCAAAAAAGCAGAGGTTAGATATTGAAACAATAGTTCTGAGCAAGCTTATGGCTCAACACTTGGGATCAGCGGGGTTTGCTAAGCAGCCTCGCCGAGTTCAATGAGTAACTTAAGTTGGAACTGTCGGGGGTTTTGGAACCATCGGACAGTTCGGGCTTTCAAACAAGTCCATTCTTCTTTTATAGGCACACATGGAAGATCTGGCTAACCAAGATGCAAAATAGAAGTCTAGGGCTGCAACAGAAGCAATGTTATTAGAACTTGATCTTTATGACGAGAAGAACACTCACAAAGGAGGTGGTGATTCAAGGCAAGGATAGGGAAAATCCAAGGACAAAAAGAATTGGATGCTTAAGACTTAAGATATGGAGGTGCTAGAGTTAAAAGGTGAAACAAAACTGGAAGATAGTGTAAAAGAAATGGGCATTAAATATTAAGATATAAATTTTGCAGTTGCCCAGCAATGCAACAAAATGTAATTTTTTTTTTTCCCCCTTTAAGAAGGAATAGAATAATTAGATATGACTATTAAATTAAGAAACCAGAGACAGGAAAGCAGTTGAGATAGTGTTTAATTAAGGTTGATAAAAGACAAACCTTTTTAAAACAGAAAGAAAGCAGAGAGTTCCCAGTTCTCTCAAAATATACAATTTGCTTATTGTAGGCAATAGGAGGTACGTAGCATGGTGCAGCAGGAAAATGTGGGGCAAATGTAAGTTGTTTTTGTTCATACTTTCACATTTGCTTTGGCTATTACACATGTAAATTGTGTAAATTCATGTGTGCTCTCAATCTGTAAGCTTAAATTAAGCTCAACTAGTAAGTTACCTGTGCAATGCACGGATACTTTTGTGATATTTTATGTAAGACAGCTTTGAAAAATGTTGTACATATATTATAAAGAATAAGTAATTAAATTAGTGTAAAGAAACATATACATTTTAAAATATTAAAAATTAGTTTAGTAGCTTCATTGCACATTTGTAGATCTCTCAAGGAAAGATTAATTTTTTTTTAAAATCATGAAACCAAAAAAAAAAAAGAATGCAAAAGAGTAACAGGATAATAAAAATCAACTAATCTGTATTGTGTTCATTGTCTTCCACTCATCGATAGTATGGCATTAAAACATGGTGTAGACAAGTGTGTACGAATGTGTCTTATAGATAATTTAAAACCAAGGTAGAATATGGTTTTACATTGCACACCAAATATTATCATATACCAAAACAAAAACTATCCAATCAAATTACCCAAACCTAAAACATATTTAAGCCCCAATTTCTTTTTCTTTTTTTTTTTAAGAAAAAAATTGCCCAAGGGTTTTAATGGTTTGATGGTGGTGGAAAGTTAGTATAACGGAGGTGTTAGCCCCTCAGATTCCTCTTTCTCTCTCTTACAAATGATTTATCAATCTCAAGTCTTTTATTTTGGAAATAGTGAAATAATGTGTTTCACTTAACAATCCACAACATTTTTGTCTCTCTTTATATCCTTTCAATGCCTTATCTGGTTAGTTATTACTATTAATCCCTTTTTTTTAGCTTTTTTTTTTAAAATACTAAAACGGTGGGTATGCTAAAATATATGAAGAGAGAAATGAGTGATGTAAGCTTAGATAATTAATGATAAATTAATGAGATAACAGTAAAAATTAGTTAATGTGAACTTCTTGGTAACAGTAAAAAAACTTAATGAAAAGAGGTAAAAATAAAAAATTTAAATGCAAAATTAGAGCGCCACATGGCAATATCTCATACACTCCCACATAAGATATCTGCTTTTATAATATATATATATATATACTAGTTGTGGACCGTGCGTGTTGCGCGTGATAATATTTTTAGGATGGTCTCATTAAATTTATTTTTTGCAGTTTGGACTAATTTAATAAATAGTAATATATTTTATAATCATATATTCATTTATTATAGGGACAATAATAAATGTAATATATATAATTTTTGTCGCACCAAAATGAGAACAATACAATTTTTCCTCGAGAGTTCAAAAAGTAGCAAAAATATTAATTTTTTAATAAAACATATTTATAATATTTTGTGTATCATTAAAAGTATTTTAAATTTTTAAATTATTTTTTAAGTTTCAAACAAACTTTTTCAAATCCAATTTTTTTTTCCACTGTACAATCAAAAAACCAAGAAACATATAAAAAAATTAACAAAATTCAACAAATCTACAATTCAATTAAAAAAGAAATGGAAAAATAAAACTCACATCAAAGTCAAACTCTTTCTTCTAAATATGTAAAATATTTCAAACGTGATGTAATCAAGCCAAATATCCAATACATAATCAAATTCAAAAATTTGAATAAGGTTTTGAAGTTATGCAATAGGAATATGTCATTATTTCCAAGAAAAAGTATTGGTTATAGATTTATACATAATGATTGTAACTCTTTTTTCTTAATAATAATTTTTTTTTTTTTAAAAAAAACCCAAGAGTACAAAGGGGAAAAAAGTAAAGAAAGTTTTTTGAAAATAGAAGAAGTATTGTGATAATACTGTCATAATCTAATCTAACATGTAATCCAACATATGAAAAATGAATAAATAAATAAATAATTTTAAACACAAAATTGAATTCGTTTTCTTAAAAATCTCAAAGAACACATAAGTGAGATAATGAATTTGAGCAATACAAAATATTCGAAAATGCTTAAAACAATTACTCAATCATCGAAAAATATTATATAATAAAGGCATAACAATTTTCTGCTAATTTGTTAAACAAAATATTTACAAACAATGAAATGAAACTGCATAAAGACCATCTTCTTCAGTTGCAATAACTGTTCTTCATTGTATTGGCCAGATTATCCTGCTATTTTTCAAATAAGTTAAAACCTGACAACAACACAAAATATGGACATATTATAATATAATTTTTCCCTAAATCCGGTGAACAACATTAAAAATATTTCATGTTGTAAATAAAATGATAAAAAAAAAATACTTGCATCAAGGAACACATATAAATTAGTCAATAATAAGACAATGGGAGTACAAACCTCATAAAAATCAAACAAAAAATGAAAAAAAAAAAATATATATATATATATATAGAGAGAGAGAGAGAGAGAGAGAGAGAGAGAAATAACCTTTATATGCGGGAAAAATATGCATAAAATGGGAGAGAATGAAAAATTTATAGTAAAAGGATGAGAATAAAAATAGTCAAAATAAAGGAGATAAAAGGGCAAAATTATATGTAAAGTTAAAACCGTCTAAGAGGAATATGTATAGACAATACTTAGCTATAACATCAAAATTAAAGTAGAAGAATATGTAAAGTTAAAACTGTCTACGATGAATTTTAAAGTTAATGTATTTATATATTTAATATTGTCAAAAAAATTAAAGGTAAAAAATAAATATGAAAAAAATAATGATGTGGCAATGATGTGGAGGATGAGGTGGCTTAATAGAAGCATAACAACAATAGATTCTACACTTCAATTTATATATATAGATTGATTGATGTGTTTTCACCTGTGCTATGCTTCAGTTCCTCTTACTCGGCTTTGCCAAACCTTGAAATAATAACCCGTGGATAGACTACCACAACAACTGTATACGGAATTTATATTGTGGTAGGTTAGACCTATTTGAAAAACTGGTATTGCATCTCATACAAAACCCACAGCGAAAGTAACATAAGGTTCTACTTCATTCATGAGAGATAACATATAACCTTGAATTCTAGAACAAAGAAAAGAAAGCGTACCTTGATTTAGTGAAACAAAAAAAAAATAAAAAAAATAAAAACTACTTAAGAATACCTTCGATCTTCATCCCAATTCCACATGGTACCCAAGATAAGTGGTCTCTCAATCAGTTCTTGTGTATGTTGATTTTCCTTTGGAAAAGTGTATTTCCAAGATCCTATAGAGAAAAACTGGTTTCTCTTCTTTTAATCATACGTACGGTTTTAACTACCTTAGCAATTACTTTATTTAATAACTCTTATTAAATAAAAACTAATTATCTAATTGGATTAGCCTTTTGGGCCAGCCCAATTGGGCTTAAGTGTGTGGCTTGGGATGGGACCAAAATGACTAATAAAGCTCTAGCTCCAATCGGCCTCAAACTTATTTGTCAACTCTTGACAAACCCAAAGTTACCATTAATTATATAACAAGTATCACTATAGAAATATAATTGTACTCTAGGCCTTATTAATAAAAAATATCCCAAGACTCGAATATAATATCATTCGACCCCTCCATGAAATATCCATAGTGAACAAAATCATAATAAATTGTCACTTTGTAAACAACTATTTTATTCCTTGAGTAGCCAATTTAATCTTTTAGTTATTCATATTTATGAAATCTAATTTCAATAAATATAAACTTTAGTAACTCTTACTAAAGTGACTGGCCCTGAATAACCAGTTCCCATTAAACTTATCTCAAGGGAATATTTCATGTCTTTATAGAAAGAAATTATGGATTTCATCTTGAGAATATGTGTTCTCTCAACATTACGTGTGGTTACCCAACATACTGAGGTTTTGACCGTTAATCTAGATCTCACGCCTGATAGATCAAAATAACCTACATTTTATGATTGGGTTTACTATCCTCTCAGGATTGAGAGTTTATGAAATTAAAAGTCGTGAGATTAACTATTCAAGTGACAATTGTTAATTGAATAATTAATATCATAGCGGTCCAGCTCAATATATCTTACACACTTAAGACATATCAACACATCAACTAGAAGTCTCTACTTCCATGATCAAGACAAATCATCTGATGCGTTATAGTATTCGCAGATGAAACGCCCAATTTCATTACCAATTACGAACTATATTTTAAGTTTACAAGAAATTTGTGATTTATATCTTCTGTAACTAAATCACATATAATCCATCTCAAGAACTATGATAATGTCTCATTAGTTTATTTATAAACAGTTTAATTACTTATAACATGCCAATAAATTGAATTTTATGGCACAAACCCTAACAAGACCAACGTCAAAAAGTCTATTCAATCTATCTACGAACATGACCACTCAGTAGAAATTAGGCTGACACTGGTCGAGACTAAGCTTATAAAACCTAAGGGTCTGCAAAAGGAGAGGACAAAGATGGAATCTTACCCCTCCCTCTATCACGGCGATGAGGGGGATAACAATAAAGCCTTGCTTCCTACAATCTTCAATTGCCTCTTGGGGCCAATATTCTATCCCTGCGTCTAAGGGGATATTGTACTTGGCCTTAAAAGCCAAGGCAGCCTCACGAGTATTTACTAGCCGAGCAAATCCCATTTCTTTTTTGGATTAAAGAGTAAAAGAAGAGGTGGGGGGGAATATAAGAATTTACAAGTAAGAGAGGGATAATATACTTACAAGGAGAAAGAAGGGCAAGAAATGCTCTAAGATAAGGGCTTTGGGCAAGGAGAGGAAGAATAACAGGGAACAAGTAGACTCAAAGCAGAGAGTGAAGATGAAAAACATTTACAAGGGGAAGAAAGGGGTATTTATAGGAAGGGAACATGTTGGGGAAGGAGGGAAGAGCAAACCCACGTCACTCCTCGATTTGCATATGTAGGGAACCCAAAAGATGATCACTTTAATCATCAATAAGGGACAGTTGTCAAGACACATGTAGATAAGTTGAGCTGTCAAATACGGTGCATTTATTGCCCATCGCTTGGTTTTCTCGAGGAGAAACGGTGAGGGGACGCACCTACCGAGATGCTGAGGACAAAACCACGATCACCTTCCCTCGATAGGGAAATGGGATCATGCGGGGCTATTGTGGTGGGAAAGGTAGTAGGCTCATTTCGGAGTTGGGCTGAAGAGATGAGGAGACACATTCTAAAGATTATGCCTAGCCCGAGGATGGGCAAATTATGAAAAGGCCCAACGTTCAAACCCATGACCTCAGCCGAAGACACGAGGAGGCCCAAAGATGAACATATGTTCGAGCACCTAACTGGTGTCAAGCACAAGTTACTGAGCAATCCTCTCAATGTCAAAAGGCTAGGTCCCACTTCTGATAACCAATTTGATAGGCAAAAACAGTGCTATAGACCCAAATGGTCACTTTAACCCCTGGGTCGGTGGGTCCCACACACGTGTGGAAGATTCTATCATCATGAGGACTCCACCAACAAGAGAGTATAAAAAGGGAAGGAGGTTACAGTGTTGGTGGTTGGAAAATTTTGGGTGAGAAACACGAGAGATAGGTGAGAGCACCATCCCTGGGGATTAAGGTCCTTCTTAGAACTTAGAGGGGGAAGCTTGGCCAATGAGTTGTGTCCTCAACCAGAGACTCATGGCATAATTGTGAATCAATAGGAAGGCCCGGCCCATCACAACGATGGACTATTCCTAGGATATCCCATTGTGGGCCAAAAACATCATCAGATAACAAATTAATTGAGGGCTTAGGCCTAAACAACGACACGAGTTTTTAGGCCTTAGTGACCACAATATCCAACTCCATCTCGATGGTACCCATCTCATCATCAACCTTCTCCTTAATTTCTTTATGCCGCTTCAATAGAAGTGACTCATAACTCTAGGGTTGGTATCTAATAGTTTTTTTCCTCTCATCTTCTTCATCACAGATTTCCTCTAGCTTCTCCTACACTTTTGGTACTACCAAAATGCATGTTTTCCCTCACACATAATTTGCAGCAAGATAAACTCAGTGTTAATGAGACTGAAAATGTCCTTTACTTGATTCTTGCTAGCCACTCTAAAATTTAGCCACCCCTTCAATTTATTTGCAAGAAATATACACTGACCCGAAAATAACTAGTAAATGAATGCCTCATCATTATGGCTATGATTAACATTTCTAGAGGCTCTTTCAATATCATCAATCTGTGGAGTCACCTGTCCACTCAACATTGGCTCGTCCAAAATTAGAAGGGAGAAATCGTCACTCAGGTCAACCCTCTCATAAGAAACAAGATTAGCTCTCACTTTGTTGTGCAAGACACCCTTATAGAGACAACTTAATCCACAAGAAACATTGATATTGTTATCCAAGAATCCATAGATGTTGTCTAACTCTGGTTCGTCAAGAAAGCACAGCAAGAGCGGCATCCCATTCAAATGTTGTACAGACAGTATTTCCGAGATTTCATTTACCAGTAACTGTACTATCATTCCCAACAGCGAGTTATGAAGGCTAAGAGGAAAAGATTCCATCATGATATACGTTCTTAAAGTAGCTTGTATGTTGGAGATCTTCAAGTAACAATTTCTATCATCACAATATGGCCAGTTCTCCATCTTCAAAATTTGAGATTTGTCTTCATCTCCAAACTCATTTCTTGATAAATCTTGATTCAATTTCACTGCTGCATCCACATCCATTGGCTTCCAATCAATGCTTTCAATCATATGATGAACTGAATTAGGTATACCTTCTAGCACAACAAACTGTAACTCCTCTAACAAAGTCCCTAAATGCATATTCTTCATATGCGCTCTACACAACTTGCCATCAAAAAACCTTTTTTTTTTCACAAATACAACATATCGAAAAACTCCAATTCTTGGTCTCTTTTACATAATCTACTGCCTCTATCAACGTCTCTTTTGCCTTGTCGTTCAAAGATTATTTTATGTCTTGGATTCTGATAGATAAAAATTCCTTCTTTTCAACTAAGCTAATCACATTTTTCCAGTAGACCTTAGCTAGCGTTAACATGTCGAGGTTCTTGATATCATCCCATAATCTGAAACTCTAATTTTCCATTAGGAAACTCAAATATATCTCTGACTTCTCATCTTGTAAAGTTTTGACTATTTCCTTTATATCCTCAATGCATGATTTGTCCTCTATCATCTTCTTCAGTTGGAGTTTCTTGGCTACCTTTAACAGAGTTCTCAGTCCAGTTTCCATGTTCTCAATCTTCGCCTCTATGGTGGAGTCCTCAGGATGTCTCCCATCCATGTTAAAGGGATCCTCAATTGACAATGCAAGCTCGTGTTCTTGAATAATGGGTGTGTAATAAAACTTCGAACCAACACCATCTTATGTGAGTTTAAAATTGGCTCTCGTATGAAGTAGTGAGAATATTATAGAGCTCAGGGAAAGCTCTAAGGCTTTTTCAGAGGCACTCATGGCGGAGGCAAAATGGCCATGCTTTTCTGCAATGTGTTCAAAGTGTATGTCCATTGCAGTACCAAAATGGACGATGCCTAGGATGCCTAAAGCAACCGCAAAGTTTGGGGAGCGGGAAACAATGGTCCTGGTGATCTATAATGTTTTCTTGTAGTCCCCTGCTTTGAGAAATAACATTGCTAATCTACTTCGATGACTACGTAATTCGTATAGTGAGGAAGAAGAAGAAGAATAAGCTTTTCTGTCTACCATTCTTGATTCTATGGGGGTATTTTGGGATAGAGAGGAAGAGAAGGTAAAATAGGTAATATAGGAAAGTTTTGGAAATTATGGAGGAACAGAGGATATCAAGAATAAGCAGACAAATTCACTTCACAAAATAACTAACTAACTGAGACTAAACTAACGCAGGAAAGGACTAATGCAATTAAAACATGACACTTGTACAGGACTCATTTTATTCTGTTGTAATTTGAACTTTTACCCTCAATGTCATTTATGGTTGTGTGTACATCTCCATTTATACCTTTAAAAAAAAAACCCATTTATGTTTTAACCGCAAGACCTATAATCAAATATTTCTAGCTTGTTGCTTTTGATAGAGAGTTAATGAAAACTTAGTTTCAATGGAAACAATATAACAACTGCATCTTGGCATATACTCCTTTAATAAAATTTTGTAATCTTTTTTTCATATATCGATAATTTGAAACACCAGGAGGTGATTTGTCTTCACTATCAAGTCAAAATTATTTATAGTCTTGTTAGTAGTTGTTATAGCCTAGTAATCTGTTTAATGGGTAAAGTAAAGACTATCTAAGAAATTGTCTTTACTATCGACATGGTCTTTTTTTTAGAGCAACATGGTTTGATTACTTTGGTTTTAATCGACCGGTGTAGTTATATGTGCATCAAGTATAAATTTGAGAAGTTTACCTGTGATTTTGTGAATGATTAGAAGACCTTTGCAATGAAATTCTGGACTCCTTTACTCTACACAATGATAATTCATTGCTAATGGGTTCTTTTTAAGTGAAAGAGATTACCCAAAAAAAAAAGTATAGGAACTTTCCTATACTTTTTTTTCTTTTTCTTTTTTTGGGTAATCTCTTTCACTTAAAAAGAACCTATTAGCAATGAATTATCATTGTGTAGAGTAAAAGAGTCCAAAATTTCATTGCCAAGTCTTCTAATCATTCACAGAATCACAGGCAAATTTATACTTGATGCATATATAACTACACCAATTGGTTAAAACCAAAGTAGGACAAAATGGGCTTTTGCCCTTAATTTTTTTTTATATTTAGCAATTTGCCCCTATTTCGAAACTATATAGGAATATGCCCATGTTTCGATACTCAATTACCTCAAAATCGAGTTTTAATAAAATACTCGATTCATAGAAGATCGAGTATGCCCGATCAAACTTAAAAAAAAAACATGGAACTCGATTTTAAGGAAATCGAGTTTAAAAATGCCACTATAGGGCTTAAAAACGTCACTATAGGCCTTAAAAACGCCACTATAGGGCACCCTAAACTTGGTATGGGACAATCAGACTTATTAAAAAAAAAAATTGCAGGAAAACGCCGTTATAGGGCTTAAAAACGTCACTATAGGGCTTAAAAACGCCACTATAAGGCTCCCTAAACCTGGTATGGAGCAATCAGACTTATGAAAAAAAAAAATTTCAGGAAAACGCCACTATAGGGCTCTCTAAACCTAGTATGTGGCAATCAGACTTACGAAGAAAAAATTTTGCAGAAAAACGCCGCTATAGGGCTTAAAAACGTCACTATAGGACTTAAAAACGCCACTATAGGTCTCCCTGAATATGGAACGATGACCCTTATAAAAAAATTTTGCATGGAACTCGATTTCAGGAAGCTCGAGTACCATGCAAATTTTTTTTTTTTTTTTTATAAAGTTTGATCGGGCATAACTCGATTTTCTACTAATCGAGTATTTCATTGAAACTCGATTTTAGGGTAATCGAGTATCGAAACAGGGGCATATTCCTATATAGTTTCGAAATAGGGACAAATTGCTAAATAAAAAAAAAAAATTAAGGGCAAAAGCCCATTTTGTCCAACCAAAGTAATCAAACCATGTTCTCTAAAAAAAAAAAAAAAAAAAAAAAAACCATGTCGATATTAAAGACAATTGCTTAGATAGTCTTTACTTCACCCATCAAACAGATTACTAGGCTATAGCAACTACTAACAAGACTAAATAATTTTGACTTGATAGTAAAGAGGAATAAAAAAAACAAATAGACGCAATAAATAAATAACACAAGGATGTCACATAAGCTGCCATTGCGCTCCCACATCAAAAGGGGTGACCAAACATGCTCTTGATTGAGATAATACAAAAGTTGAAAGCGGTAAATAGTAAACTGGTATAAATCGATCCTAAAATACTTTGTTCTTTTGATCAAACCAAAATTACCTCTAATAAAATATTGAATACCTTGAATTGTAAATTTGTAGCCATGGAGTTTTTTGTATTATGCTCTCGATCATTAAAGTGTCTTTCACTCACAATCGTCCAAGTCAATAAACTATGAAATTAGGTATTCAAATGGGTGTCTTTCTAAGAATTATTCAAAAGCTCTTAACTGTGATTAAGAGTGTGACCAAGTTAGTAGCATGCAATACACAATCAGTACACTTGTTAACTTCATAAATTGGCACTTGACAGTTTGAATGAGCTAATTGGAACTGAAAATGGTGTCCTTTAATTTTTGTTTTTACTGGAGAAGTTTAGAGTGCATTTTACGGTTCTCACTCAGAAACCCCACTCTCTCTTGCAGGGGCTTATCCTATGAAAGATAGTTAAATCACATAAGAGTATAAGATTTTTTTTTTTTGGGTAGTAGCTGCTTGTCTGTTTAAATTCTTTTTGGCAGTCTCTTTTGTACTTGTGTTATAGTTTGTCATTGGTTTTTGAAACATAGTTTGTCATTGTTATTACTTATTACCATTGCTTTCATTAGTTGTTTATTGAAAGTCCACTTTCCAATTAACTTACTATTGCGTCCGTAATTAAACTCCACTTTCCAATATTTATTACTATTACTTTCATTAGTAGTATCTTGCAAGTCCCCTTCTTAATTGTATTTACTATTTTTTGTTGCCACTTTAAATACCCTAAAACAAATTGTACCGATGTTGACAAACAAATTTGGACCATCCAATTTGAGGAAGAGCCCTTGGCACCTTGCTATTACGCTATTGACACAAACCTAGGTCTAAAATAAATGACAAATATTGGTTTTTAAAGTTTACCTACTAAACACTTTTAGTCCCTGAAGTTTTAAGTGAGCGCTATTGATTCTTGAAATTTCAACAAAGAACATTAGTGGTCTTTCCATTAATTTCCGTTAGTTTCTTTGTCTATTTGTCTAATGGAATAATGATGTGGCAAGCTGATGTGTAATTTTTTAATAATAAAAAATTATCACATCATTAAAAAAGGTTGCAACATCATTATTCTGTAAGACACATAGACAAAGAAACTAAGAAAGTTAATGGAATGACTAATAACACTAATTGTTGAAACTTCAGGAATGAATAATACTCATTTGAAACTTCAGGGATTAAAAGTGCTTTGTATGTAAACTATAGAGACTATCAGTATAGTTTCACCTAAATTCTTCATTGAAACTTTAAAATCCCAAAAAATTTTACCTAGACTAAAGAAAATAAGCATTAATAATATAACCCAACATTAACAAATGTAAGTCTTTATATTTCTAAAAACATACAAGTCAACTTAATAAAAATATAACATAATTAAACTAAAGGATTTTTAACTCCTAACCATGAAATCCACATTTGTCATTTCATCTAAACCAAACAAAAAAAAAAAAAAAACAAAACACTGTCCATCTCAAAATTTCTAAATGAAAAATATTTTTAACAAAATGAAAAAAATAAAAAAGGTATTTAATAAAAATATTTACTTATTTATTCTCCTAAATACTCTTTGGTTTAATGAGCTACTATATGGCATAAGATTAATTAGAGGGGGAAAATAGTACATTAATATTTATATAAGCTAATCTATTTTTATGCAAGTATACATTAAACTTTGATTTTTATACAAGCTTTGGCTGTTAAGAAGGATTTTGGAGAGCTTGTTCAAGATGGGTTGAGAGGTAGGAAGATGGTTATAGATCAATGTTGATAGTGCCATGATGGAGATTACGGTTCTAATTGCCAAATGGATCACCTTTTGGAACTGGAAATGCTTGGAATTTGGTGGTTGAAGATTAAGGTTGACTGAGGAAAAGTGGAAGAGAGAGACCAGATATATACAATTGAGAGTAGAGTTGACTTAGGACTAAGGAACTTGGTCTTGGGAAGAATTTACCACGAGGGATCAAAGACTATATTAATAACAAGATTTACTGTTTGAGTTTCAACATTTTGACTACTAAAATACCCTTACACAAATTCTTAAACTCTCTAAATTACTCCTATCTTTTAGTTAAATAATTTTAAATTAAAAAATACAAATTGATTAAAAAAGTAATTTATTGTTCCTAATTTTTAGGCTTTTTCATCTATCTTCTCCATTCGGCCTAAAACTTAAGACATTATCTCTATCTCATTTTTAAACATTATTCCACATTACCTTGTCTCTTTCTCTTAAAAAATAAATAAATAAATACACACGGTTATTTATATATCAATTTTAAACATTATAATGTTAAACCAAAAAAACAAAAAAATAAAAAAAAGAGCATTATTGCACACGCAAAGTGTGTGTGATGAGTCTTATTAGAATATTGACTTATTATTATAGAACTTGGTGAGGTTTGGATCAGGGTCCTGTTGAAAAAAGAACTACTCATTTCTTCACACCCAAGTGTCAAATTCAATTCATGACCTTGTAATGAATACTGAGTAATATCAAGATTGCCAATTCATATTTTTGGTAGGGAGCAGGTTGGCCAAATAATTTTCATTGGAAAAATTCAATTCATTCCATTGCAGTATCTAGTCCCACTTTTTTATTTTATTTTTTATAAGAATTATTTTTTAAAAATCTTATAGTTCAATTGGTATATTATAGTGTTTCAAATGAAAACATCTGAGATTCAAATTCTGCTGTCCCATTCTAACTATTGAATTAGATTTTTTTTTTTTTTTTAATTAAAAAAAACACTTTCTTTAAATGGGGCTTTCAAAATGGAGCACTTAATTTGAACAATGAAACTTCAATCCATCAAAAGCATTCATTTATAATAAGTTTTGTCATCATATTTTGTCGTAAAAGAATTGATTGTCATTATAGGATCCGTGTGATATCTCAAGAAACCATTTTTTTTTTAAATGTTACTTTTTTAATTCTCACCTATCACAGCAGAGGGCGTTGATCGTTCATAGGTTAGCAGGCAAGTTTCTCACAAAGAGGGTGCTAAACGTTGATGCCGTGGCTCGCACGTTTAAACCCCTATGGAAACCGACTGGAGAACTTAAGATTCGGGACGTTGGTGACAATATTCTGCTGTTTGAGTTCGAAGATATTCTTGATCTAGAACGGGTTCTTGAATTTGAACCTTGGTCGTATGACAAATACTTGGTGATCTTTCAGAAGGCTATTGATGTCGAGTCGGCGACTGTGCTTGATTATTCTTTTACCACATTTTGGATGCAAATACACAATATACCACCTGACCTTGTCACTCAGGAAACCGGTGAGTCTATAGGAAGTACGTTGGGTACAGTGGTGCAGGTGGCGGACCCGGAGGACGACGGAACGGGGAGTGAGTTTTTAAGGGTGCGAATCAAGCTTGATATTTCTCGGCCTCTACCCCACTGTTGTAAGCTATGGAATGCAGGTAAACTTGTGGGATGGGTGGGATTAAAATATGAGAGACTTCCAAATTTTTGTTATTGGTGTGGGAGAGTTGATCATGGAAACAAAGAATGTGAGGTTTGGCTGCGAAGTATGGGCCGGTTGAGAAAGGAGGATCAACAATACAGTGATTGGTTAAGGGCTGACACTTTTCGAGCAACAAGAAAGACAGTGGCTGTGATTTCTGGCATGAATCGAAATCAAGCTCCTTGGTTGAAACAAAAACAACGTAGAACTCAAGACCATGGTGCTATGGGTGGGATGTCTTCTCAATCAAACTCTAGGACAGGTTCAGGGTTTGACAGACAGAGGGATTGCAATAGCGCAAAGCATGTGGTAGTGTCCAAACCAGTGGCTCCCACAAATGATGAGGCAGGTCGTGGATGTACTTCAGATAGTGAAAGCATGGCGACAAGTGATTGTAGAGCGGATTTGGAGCCTCAAGTAGCAAGGTTGGAAAAAAATATCATCAATCTGTCTATTGATGAGTCCTCGAGTTACCAAGCTCCAGTGGAGAAGCTTGCTGCCATGGGTTCCCATGGACTGAATGCTGAATACCCGAGGCCTCTGAATGATGAGTCAGCCATTTCAAAACCCATACCACAATCTACAAGGGGGTGGAAGAGGTTAGCACGAGAGGTGGGGAATATTAATCAAGGAACTAAAGTGGGTAGTGGGCCTGAATATGAAGGGGAGAAAAATGACTTTGGGAAGCGTGGTATGTGCATGGAGATGGACGTACAAATAGAGGGGAAAAAACAATGCATGGGCTATGGTAGCCAAGGGGATGATCAAATTTCAAAGGTGGTTGCTGGGGTCCAGCACCACCGGTCACAATGAGTTGCCTTAGCTGGAACTGTCGTGGGCTTGGGAACCCACAGACAGAGGACGAAGTGGTTGCACTAGTGACTACAAAAGATCCCAAGTTGGTTTTCTTAATGGAAACCAAAGCTGATAAACCTACTCTAGAAAGAGTGGGTAGAAGAATTCATTATACTAATTTATTCTTTGTTCCTCGTGTTAACACAGGTGGCGGTCTTGCTTTGTATTGGAAATCTGATTTTGATGTTGATGTTCAGTCTTCTTCCAATCGCCACATTGATGCTTTTATCAACCATGGAGTGGATGACGCCTGGCGTTTCACAGGTTCTATGGAGACCCTGATACTGCCAGCCGGGAAAACTCCTGGTCTTTACTTCGAGATTTGAGCCAACGTTCATCTTTGCCTTGGGTTTGTGTGGGGGATTTTAATGAAATTTTGTTTGCGGAGGAGAAACTGGGATGGTTGGATAGACCGGAGCGACAAATGCAGAGTTTTAGGGATGCTTTGAATTATTGTAGACTGAAAGATCTTGGTTTTAATGGGTACCCTTTTACTTGGTGTAATCGTAGACCGGGTGATCAAAATACATGGGTTCAGTTGGACAGAGGTGTAGCCACTATTGAGTGGAATCTGCGGTTTCCTACTTCCCATATTCATCATTTAGATGCCTTTCACTCTGATCATAAACCGTTGTTGCTCTGTTCAGACTCTAAATTCAAGCGGTTTTACGAGAGAGGTAAATCGTTCCGGTTTGAAGCAATGTGGCTAAAAGATCAATCTTGTGAAGCAGTGATTAAAGACTATTGGGGTGAACAAGCTGTGTCTGAATCAGTGTGGGGTTTTCAGCAGAAGATTGTGGCTTGTCAGATTAATTTGAAGGTGTGGAATAAAAACTGTTTTAGGCATGTTCGTAATTCATTAAACAGAAAACTTAAAGAGTTGCAGGAAGCTGAAGAAGGTGGTAGTTATAGAACTAACCCGAGGAGAATCCATGTGCTGAGGGAAGAGGTCCAGAAGTTGAAAAATAGGGAAGAATGCATGTGGAAGCAGCGTTCCTGGAATACTTGGCTTAAGGAAGGAGACAGTAACTCTCGATTTTTCCATTGTAGGGCAAATCAAAGGAATCGCCGAAACTTCATTGCTGGTTTGGAGGATGGTGATGGGGTGTGGAGGGAAGATGAAGGCCGAAAGGGTAGCATAATTGAGAATTATTTCAGAGACATCTACACTTCATCAAATCCTTCAGGCTTTGATGAGATCTTAAGTGGCATTCATCCGGCTATATCTGAGGAAGATGCTGGGTTGCTTGGCCGTGACTTCCATGCCAATGAGGTTAGGTTGGCTCCTGATCAGATGGCGCCTCTTACTGCCCCTGGCCCTGATGGTGTGTCCCCAATCTTTTATAAGTCTTTTTGGCATATTGTGGGTGGAGATGTAACGTCAGTGGTTCTTAACGCTCTTAATACTGGTGTGGTCCCAGAGTCACTAAATTCTACTTTTATTGCCCTAATTCCAAAAGTAAAACACCCAAAAAGAGTTGCTGATTTTCGCCCCATTAGTTTGTGTAATGTGGTCTATAAGTTGATCTCTAAGGTTTTGGTGAACCGGCTGAAAAAGTTTCTAGTCAGCGCTATCCCAGAATCTCAAAGTGCATTTTTATCGGGTAGGCTTATCTCAGATAATGTACTTGTGGCCTTTGAAACTCTTCATTACCTTAAAAGGAAAACAAATGGGAAGGTGGGTCAGATGGCGCTCAAGCTTGATATGAGTAAGGCCTATGACAGGGTTGAATGGGAGTTTTTGGAACGAGCAATGCAACATCTTGGGCTTGGAGAAAGGATGGTAAGGCTTATTATGTCTTGCATTAGTTCTGTTTCCTATTCTGTTCTTCTTAATGGGCAACCTGTTGGTAATATCAAACCTAATTGTGGTCTTCGCCAAGGTGATCCTCTATCACCTTACCTTTTCCTTATGTGTGCTATGGGATTGCAAAGTCTGTTGAATAAAGCAGAAATGGAGGGGCATATCCAGGGAGTGGCTATCTGTAGAAATGGACCAAAAGTCTCACACTTATTTTTTGCAGATGATAGTGTATTATTCTGCAGTGCTAAAGAAGAAGAGTGCCAAAAGATCCTTGATATCCTAGCTATCTACGAGAGAGGTTCAGGCCAGAAAATTAATCATGAAAAAACGAATATATTTTTTAGTTCTAACACCTCTCATGATGTTCAGGTCCGGATTCAACAGATCTTGGGTGTCCCTGCGATTCGCCATTTTGAAAAGTACTTGGGTTTGCCGGCATTGGTGGGTAGAGCAAAAAAACAGAGTTTCATTTACATTAAAGAAAGGGTGCGGAAAAAGCTTCAAGGGTGGAAAGAAAAACTCTTGTCTCAAGAAGGTAAAGAAGTGTTGATCAAGGCAGTGATACAGGCAATTCCAACCTATACCATGAGTTGCTTTAAACTCCCTAAGGGGCTTGTTAGAGATCTGGAGGGTATGATTCGCAAATTTTGGTGGGGGTATAGAGGAGAGCAGCGGAAAACTCATTGGGTTAAATGGGAGCGATTATGTGAAGCTAAAGAAGTTGGTGGCATGGGATTCAACGAAATCGAAAAATTTAATGATGCTTTATTGGCTAAACAAGTATGAAGAATGATTAATAATCCTGAATCTCTTTGTCATCGAGTGTTTAAGGCTCAGTTTTTCCCAGATTGCTCCATTTTAGAAGCCAAAGAGTCAAGGGCAGGGTCCTATGCATGGAAGAGTATTATTGGGGCCAGAGATGTGGTACACAAAGGGATGGTTTGGCGCATTGGGACAGGAGAGAATGTACAAATTAAGGAGGATAGGTGGCTGCTTGGGCATGTAAATGGTTTAGTCATTTCACCCCTGCCTTCATTGGATCCAGATGAGAAAGTTAGTTCCTTGATAGATCTGGACTCTGTAGTTTGGAAAACAGAGGCTGTGCAGCAAATGTTTTTGCCTCATAAAGCTGATATCATTTTGGGTATCCCTTTGAGCATTCGATGCCCCGTTGATCGCATTATTTGGGCACACACGCCATCTGGTATGTTCACTACTGGTAGTGCTTATAAGCTATTGGTTTCATGTGAAGCATCTTCTAGTGCAGGTGGTTCTGATCCTGCAGCCCAGAAAAAATTTTGGAAGGGCATCTGGCAGCTCCGGGTCCCAAATAAAATCAGGCACTTTGTGTGGAGAATTTGTAACAATGCTCTACCAACAATGGTGAACCTTCATAGGCGTCAAATTGTTCCTAGTGCGTGTTGTGCTCTGTGTAACATTCTTCCCGAAGACTCTCTTCATGCGGTTTGGTATTGTGAGGTCATTTCAGGTGTTTGGTCTACGTTGGAATGGTTTCACCAAATTGCACCGCCGCATCCTAATTCATTCTTTGAACTTCTTTCCAGTTTCCTGTTCAACAGAGAGGAGTATAGAGCAGAGATTTTCGTGATCATGGTGTGGTTACTGTGGAATAGACATAATGCAGTCCAGTTTGGTCGCCCTCCTCTTCCAGTGGCGAGCATTTGCAGTTCTGCAGGTAGTTATTTGCAGGAGTTTATTCAAGCTCAGAACGAAGAGCTCGTTCCACCCCGTCCTCCTCCCATGCAACAGTGGCGACCTCCAGATCACCAGTGTTTCAAAGTAAATTTCGATGCTGCAGTGTTTCGACGCTCAAGCTTGGCGGGCATTGGTGTCATTGCCTGTAATCATGACGGGGAAGCAGTGGGTGCTCTGTCTTCGTCTATCCCAATGGCTCAGTCCGTGGCGGATTTAGAAGCCTTAGCGTGTTTGAAGGCTGTTCAGTTTGCACTGGAAATTGGCCTCACTCGAGTGGTGTTTGAAGGAGATTCTACAGTCATCATCAACTCGCTGCTTCACGGCGCGGGTGAACTGGCTAGTTTTGGAAACATTTTGGAAGATATTCGTTTACATTCTTCTGTTTTTCAGTTTGTGGATTTTGTTTATGTTAGTCGTATTTGTAATTCAGTGGCTGATGCTCTTGCTAAGAAAGCTAAGTCAAACGTTGGGAATCGGGTGTGGCTGCATGACTTGCCATCTGATATTGTCCCTTTAGTTTTGCATGATGTTCACTAGTTTGGGTTTTTGAAATAAAGTTCCCAGGTCTCTGATCTGGCTTCTCAAAAAAAAAAAAAAGTCTCACCATTTTTTTAGGTACAATTTTTTAAACCTGTGTTCAAAAGGCTAAAAAAATAAAATGTACAAGGTCAACAAAAATCACTCCTAATTCTATAGTGTTTAATTTGAGCATGTGACTATCGGTTGCTTTTTTTTTTTTTTTTTAAGATATAATATAAAAATTATACTCTAACTTAATCTAAATATAAATGCGTGTAAAACTCCCTCAGAGAGACTTAAACCCAGCCCTTCCCCCCCCCCCCTCCCCCTCCCCTCCCCTCCACCACACCTCACAAGTACTTATACTTGTGGAGTGACTATCAAGCTAAGGGTGCGCAGTGGTAGTTGCTATTTTTGGTTTGCCTTCTTCGGTAATATCATAAATTAATATTAATGGAAAGGAGAGGTATTAAAGTAATTTAGTCAAATGTCATAATGCTCCCAACTAGAACAAGACAGAAATCTAGTATAACCAAAAGTAGAGAAGCATCTGCAAGCTTTATTTAGTAGAAAATGTACATCATAAGATAAAGCGTGTTATAAGAAACACGAACTCTCCCCAATCCATGTTATAAATTATCACTGTTTTGGGCATGTTTTTTACTTTCAGCACATACACTTTGGCATTCCAACTTTCACAAGTATGTGAATGCATTCAGTCAATTACCTATTTTTCCTTATGCAGCTCGGTCAATTACTCAATTGCGTAGAAAATAACTTGTGAAAGTAGTGAACGCCACTATTTTTTAACATGAGTAAAGTAAAAATGTCCATTTCTATTGAGAATGTATCTCATAGAGCATGTATATGCACTCTTGAGAGTAGTGAACCACTTTTGTTGCAATAACGATGTTCAAATGGCTTTTGAAAATTAAAATACAAAAACAAAAAATTGTGTAAGCGCATGTGGGCGTGTGTAAATTATATATATATATATATATATATATAGAGAGAGAGAGAGAGAGAGAGAGAGAGAGAATCCCTTTTTTTGATTTAGTGAAGTTGACTTCATTAGTAACAAAAGTAATGAAATTAAACTACTATGAAGGAAGAAGGATAAGGAGCAGATGTAGAGTGTACCAGGATGTCGAAAGGCAAGAGAAAATTCCTTAAAACCGCCTGACCATCTAAAACCACTGTGCCCTGACAATTTTGTTACCCTCCAAAGGGTAAGGCTCCATTGCCTATATACATGTCTAAACCTTTCGAGTCAATTGGAACTTTAAATTGGTAAAGGTCACTAGCTCAATCCAAGTGTTCCCTGTGAATCATACAAGTTAATTCATCGAATTTTTCCTTGATATTTCTTTTAAGCAAAACAACATTCTTTCTTTATATTCTGCCCATAGCTCTTCTAGATTAACAAACAAAACTGCCCCTTCATTTGTGCTGTGCTAAAGGAAAGTTCACAAATGGGGACAAGATAACAAAAAAGGTAGGCTGTAAATTAGCAGTTAGCTAGCTCGAAAGTCCAGGAAAAGCCGCAATTTCTGCACCAGGAGCTCACGAGTGCCAAAAAGAGGCTTACCACTGATGATCCAATCCTTCTCAAGAAGTCCTGCTTTAGCACTATTCAGCATTTCATCATGGAAAGCAGACACAACATGGTAGATTGAGGTCCTCAAAACATCAGCAATGGCATATGCTTTTGAATGTAGAGGGCCACCTCTCTTCTTACCCACTGCACCATCTATTCTTCCAGTGCTTGATGTTGCCCATTTAATTCCAGCTGGCCCCATCAAATGAGGGGGGGATTGAATGTTGGTCTTCTTCCCCATGAATGTCTCAACAGCAAGAAGGCAAGATAACAGTGCTGAAATGACTGCAGCATTACTACCAGAGAGCTGAGCAACCCCAAACCTATCTTCTCTGTGTGAGCAGGCAGTCAGTGAGGCAACCGTCCTGGCAGACCATGCACATAGCTGCATAAAGAAGTGTCCATCACTAGGTTATATAATTATTCAAATAGCTGCATAATGAAGTTTCCATTATTAAGTTGTACTATGAGTCAAACTTTGACAGAAATTAGCTAGCATGTTCTTTTTTTTTTAATCTTGGTTAGAAAATTTCTAAATCTACCCCACCCCTGGCCGCCCCAGATCTCAAACCAAAGACCTTGCTCACCCCTTGGGCCTTGGCACTTTGTACCTAGGGAGGCCAGAGGTGCCATTGGACCATTAAGATCATTGGTAAAATTAGCTGGCATGTTCACGCATTTATAAACCCAATATATTACAAATGAATAGTATATATGAGAAATTCATGATGCATAGACCATTGAAACCTAGATTACAATTAAAATTTATGAGATTCATTGCATGAACTAATGTCTGCTTATCTGTTTCATATACAGAGGGAAAGTGATGTGCATTGCAAGGATTTCATCAATACAGAACAGCAAATAGAGTTGTTGAAGTTCAATAACTTCAATTCTGAGAGGAAAGAATTTAAAAAATTATGTACAGGATGCACACACGCACACACACACAAACCAAAACATAATGTGCTTATGCTGAGAAATCATCATATTTCTCCAGCATCTAAAGGCAGAATGGTTGACCACTTACTCAGATCTAATGCACAGAGGATTCCTAACTGGGAACCATAGAAGGATTCACTGAATGAGATCTTATGTGCGCAGAACAGCCCACAAGGTAAGGGAAAAACCCATTTCTGCAGTTTTCTCTCCAACATCTAAAATAAAATTATTAATATTATCAGATCTACTGCCTAGAAGATTCTAAGGACCCCTTTGAATGATTAATAGAATGTGATGACCTTGTGCACAGACAGGTCTCCCAGAAGGCAATTGCAAGCCCATATCCAGCATCTTTTGGTGCTCTGTCAATGACAAAGGAATATCAGCTTTCAAAAGATAAGCGGTCTGGTAGTTCAGACAAACTAAAACTTTTGGACATAACAACCTTATCAACCATCCTTTTCCTATCATCCACCGACACTTAAAGACATTCAAACTAAAAAGTAGATTTTCAGCACAACAATTGCTCACTAAAGCTAGAAAAAAGAAGTAGAGCATTTGATTGGCATCATCCCCCTCCTTATCTTCAAAGGACAATCCTAATTCTCAACAATCTCCAATGGTTTCAATATATATAGACACAATTATGAATCCACCTCCTTAAGTCTTAACACATTTCCCTCAAATGCTACATGAAACAGGTGACCTAAACTCAACTTTAGAACCCATAACCTTAATAAAGTATGTACAACAATACAGAGACACAAGACAGTCATTTGAGTAGGGGAAAAAAATTTATGTTGTCAGTAGAGAAAAGATCTACCATGACAGAGTACCAACAGGCTGTCAGGCTCCCAAGAGAGACAGAAAATGAGTGTGGCAGATAAAAAAAGCAGCTAAGAAGTTGGATCCCAAATTAATTCTAAAAAGAACAAGAGAGAATCTATTGAGTCTGAAACCCAAGATAAGAAAATGACTGATAGCATTATGTCCTAAAATGGAAGTAACAACACTGATTCCATACAGCCAGAGCAACATGCAAAAGCACAAATTTTTTTTTTAGCTTGAATCCTTTCCCCCCTAGACCCCCAAGCACGTTGTACATGAGAAGGTGCCAGCATGCAAAATCACAAATAAAGGAGAAGAAAGATCTTTCAAACAGTATCCATCACAACTAAAATCTTACTGTAGATGATGGCATGTATGCTCTAATCTCAAGGAGTTCAGAGCCACATTAAGAACAATCTATATGAGTTTTGCGAAGGTGCTCTCTGTGATAAACACTTTTGCTTATGTTCCACACCAGTAAGAACTTAATCAACTTATACCATAAGCCTCACTTTTTGATATTCAAAGAAGTGCACAAAGTCCTGGTCAACCTGTACAAGACCTTCCATGTACCATTTTTCTTGGAAAATCTGACCTATATAGGTTTGGAAAAGCAAGCCCTGAAAGCAAGCCAATCATTGACAGGAGATGAAAGCAAGAGATAGTGCCATTTG
This sequence comes from Quercus aquifolioides, assembly GCA_019022515.1. Taxonomy (NCBI): domain Eukaryota; kingdom Viridiplantae; phylum Streptophyta; class Magnoliopsida; order Fagales; family Fagaceae; genus Quercus; species Quercus aquifolioides. The sequence goes on along the minus strand of CM032328.1, from coordinate 64,811,506 downwards.
GAAAGCTGTTCCCCATTGTTTGATGTGGTGTATCTGGGGGGAAAGGAATAGAAATTTTGATGGGTGTGAATGAATAATTGCGGATTTGAAGTTCCAGATGATCAGAATGTTATTTGAGTGGATGCTGGCCACAGGAACATCCTTTTTCTAATTTATTGGAGTTTATAGATCATTGTACTTTCTGATTTGCAATATGTAGTTCATCTAGTATACCCCGTGTACTTGATGCATTTTTTCTAATAAAATGTATTACTTATCAAAAAACAATTTAGTCAAGTCCCATCCACGCATCTAGTATAGAGATCTATCAAGTGCAGATTTTAAAGTCAATGTTGGAGTTGACACCTGTGTGTCACATTTGCATTAGAAAGAATTGAAATTTCTGTTACACAGCAGCAATAATAAATAATATTAACAAATCATTAAAAGGAATCCTCCTACAATTACACTTCACAACACTACTTTATTTGACAACTTGCTTAAGAAAGGTAGAGTCATGAAGGAGGTCCTCCGAAAATTCTTGGACACTCTGGAGTTTGGGAGGTTGCAAAATGTGCTTGCACATAGGTAAGCCCATGTGAGTTTTTTAAAAAATTAAAAATTAAAAATTAGTCTGAATAAAAGTAATCTTTTCACATCAGGACAAGACACCATGATGAGCTTCAACAAATAATGCACACAAACACACACACTTGTGCATGTACACATCCACAAGGGTAAGCAACAGTGTTTTGTACCTGAAAGTTTTTCAGTGGTTCGCAATACTTGGATTCCAGACGGGGGTCAGTTGGTGAGAGTAACTGTTTGGACAGCTGGGAGTTTTTGTCAACAGAACTTTCCAAACCTTCAGACAACTTTGATGCAAGCTTTTCCAGAGGCCCCAAGCATACAGCTATAACTCTTTTGTAAGTCTCACCTGTTTCTTCAAAAAAGGCAGCTCGTCGCCACGTATCAACATTATTCTCACAGACCATACAGAGATCAAGATATGCAAGATATTGAAGAAGAGAATTTGGGTTGCTATCCTCCAGGGCTGCAAGGAGATGCTCACTTGGATTTGTTTCTGCTGCTGCCGACCCTTTGGGTGGTGCAAATGTGAACCTCTTTGTATGTAGCACCTATATTGCCACATAGTTTCAAAAAATTAATGACTGACTTTTTAGAGGTAACAGGAAGGATATGAAGCCAGAAATAGCTGGAATAAAAAAAATTTAACGAATCACAGTGACAGGTGCTATTCACATGGAATGCCTCACCCATTAAGGATTAGAGAGGAGGAGATATTTGTTTTTGTGATTAATAATGAGTACAAAATGTTATTAGAAGAGTATGCCAAGATGCAGGTATTCTAGTGCTTCCATTGCAACTAAGTCCTCATTAACTCTCCATTAAAAGCAACAAGCTAGAAATATATATTATAGGTCTTGCGGTTAAAAGATAAATGGATTCGCTTTACAGGTACGTCGATTATACATATATGCAAATGTACACATAACCATAAAGGATATTGAGGAGGAAAGTTCAATTTGCAATAGAATAAAACTCATCTAAATGATACAGCAGTCAGGTTGTATGGACACGCAGCAGGGTACAAGAACAATAAACAAACATGTTGAATCAAGGAAAGACAGTAAGTTCATTTGGTAACTCTACTGTATTTGCAATTTGAATTCTAGAAGAATACATTTCAGCAAAATAAATTATTTTGAAAAATAATTTTGGTATTATGCTAAAATTCTTACCAAAAAGTGATTATGCTAAATGAAATTGCGTAATAATCCTTAGTTTCAGGAATTCTCATTGTTACTGTAAAATGCATTTTCCAAAAGAGAAACAGAGAATGCATTTTCAAATACCTACTTCAAAGTAGAGTTAACAAACCCAAAAAAAAAAAAAAGGAAACATGCATTCTCAAGCCTAGAAATTTGAGAAATTAATTTTATGTAGAGTTACCAATCATAGCCTAAATAAACATATTTTCACATGTATAACCGCAGTAATATGCTCTTTCTATTTTGTGGGTGGGTGGGAGGGGGGTTGATAGATAACAGGATAATTCTTTTTTTTTCCCCGGAGGAACTCTACTGGGGATCGAACCCAGGATGTATGGGTCTACAGTTCATCCCAAGCCTCCAACCACTAGGCTGCACCTTGACAGGTTAGATAAGAGGATAATTCTTCAAAGAGAAAGGGATAACACCCAGGCATATAGGAATAACAAACATTAATTTGAGACAGTATGTAATACATTAAATAAGTTTTTCATCATTAAATTGAGATGATTAATATGTGTGTCTACTGCACCTCAGTGGATTACTGAAGTGACAGAGAAGTGCCCCTGCTGCATATATAGATGCAGGACACATAAAAATTCAACAGCATTGTAAATAATATAATCTTCATTCAGAATTTTATCAGAAAATAAGCAAACAACCAAACATGATAGGGAAACGGCTAAGAAGATGAATATAATGATCAAAGTTTGATAAACCCTAATCTTGTTCATGTTCTGCCTGTTCCTCTCTTATTAAGTACATATGTTCTTTCTGTTTGACTAATGGAGCAATCAAGAAATAAATTTTTTTTTAAATGTATATCCAACTTATAAAACTGCTATTCTTTGGGTCCCCAGATATACAGTCCAAGCAAAAGATTTTGAACTAGCATACAGTTAAATAGATATTTGCCACATAAAGCTTGAGCATTTTCAGCCATGATTAGATTTTTTTCCCTCTTTTATGCCTTGTATGATTCTTTTAGTCCAGCAGAGGAAAGATGGAATGAAAGTGAGGGCATTGGTCAGGGATAATAGTATAATACAACATGCAAGACATGATGTACCTTGAAGAATCATATAAATGACATGATATGCAATGAGGATTAACAACAATGAAACCAGCTACTAAATGATATGAACATCAATGGATATTGCAATTATATGAACTGCGTCAGTTGACCACCTGCTAAAGCTAAATGATACTGACAAGAACAAAATTTACAACTAAACCATACCCGATGTAAGTGGTGACTTAATTCCCAGCATAGAAACACTGCAAAGCTCCCAATGCAAAAGATGATTTGCTCAGCAATGAACTTTCTCACTGTAACCTGACCTTTAAACTGATCCAACAGAATTGATCCTAGAACAGCTGAAAATAGGTAAGTCACACCCGAAAGCTTCAAAGCCTGAGTAATAGCCGAAGGGAGCCCCATCTTGAAGCTGAAGAAAGGTGGGCGCTGTTACAACAAGCAATTAAAAGTAGAGGCCATGAGTCTCATAAGTCATAACTAGAAAGCAACATACTCTGAGAATAAATGACAATCTAATTTATAGCTATAGATGACAAAATTGCAGTTTGGTTCAGCTTATGTTTCATCTTTTCGAAAAATGAGTTTTTAAAAGAAGTTGTACCTAGAAAAAAAAGTGAAGTTTAAGTTGTACTTTGAACCACTATGCCAAATGGGCAGACATAAAATTCTCAACTAGAAATCAACTTTTTTTGCTATGATGCAGACTAACAGGCTATTCAAGACAAGGGTAAAACCTGATGTTTTGAGCAACGCATAAACACTATAGTAATCAAAGAGTGACAGAAAATTTGATAAGCAACCAGATTTCTCCCAAGCAACAACAAAAGGAAAGTGAAGAGCAACAATGACAGGTGCAAGTGGTCATAATTACTGATCTGAACATCAATCTAGCCTGAATTTGTCCCATATCACCAGTAGAGAATTTTTCAAGATAATGTGTGCACACACAGTTAGTAACACCAAATCTTAGGCACCATATCGAAAACAGGAAAATTTTAGTGCAGCAGGACCCGATACTAGATAGGCACTCACAATTTCCTGGCATTGACCACAAGACTATTGGTAATTTGAAGAATATATAATAATTTTCTATGATAAATTTCAAAGCTTAGAGGAATATGGCTTAAAAAAAGAGCAAAAAAAATCTTCCCCTCCTTTTTCCACAATCAAAAAAACCACACCCTCATTTTTGCTAACCCAGATGTCTTAGCCATGATGATTACATCCTATAATTAGAATCAAAGCCTGCAAGCAGTGGAAAATATATCTTCACCTGATCCCCTATGCATTCCAACGTTTAATTTATCATATAATACTCTTTTAACACTTCATACCCAATACTAACAGCATATAAAGAAAAAAAACAAAAACATCCATATCGAAATGTGACTAACACAATTATTTTAACTAGCACAACATGTAACACCAAGTAATAACAAAATCAATCAAAATATTCTAAACCTTCTAGTCTCTCAATTCTCCCTCACATACTGACCTGAATAATGGGAAACTCCAAAACCCATCTGTGCTTATAAACATAAAACAAGCCGTAAAGCAAACCAAGAAGAAAACCAATGAACCCCACTTTGCCGATCAGCCAGTCTCCATCAAAGCCACTGGATTTGACCCAACACACAGACACTAACCCCACAAACCCAGACACAGCACAGGCCGCCACAAACAACACAAAGCTCAGAGAAACCTTAGCCCGGGTCCGAAAATCCGGCGATACCGAAGCCGAAGAGTCCGAAACGAGAAAGAATCGGACGAGGCCGAGAAAGAGCTCAAAAGGGTAAGCAGGGGAATGGGGATAGGGCGAGGAGACGAGTGAGAGAGAAGCAGAGAAGAGGAGCTGTGAGAGGTGGAATGTGAAGAAAGTGAGGAGTGAAATGAGTGATGGAGCAAAAGAGAGTAATGGGTTTTTACTAGTGGAAGTGGTGAGTGTGGAGATGAAGAAGGTTTTGAAGAAGAGGAAGATGGCGGTGGAGGGAATAGACTGCCATATGAGGAACCCTAAGAAGCGGTTCTTGACTACGATTTCTGGTGGTGTTGCCAAGGACATTAGTGACATAGTTGCTCTTGTTTTTTGGTTTTTGGTTTTTGGTCTTTTTATATTTTGACAAAAGTGTGTTTGTTTGATGATGCTTTTGGTTTTTGTTTTCGCTGGAGAAGTTTAGGGGAAGAAGACTGTAGAGTAGTGTAGACACTGGACATAAAGACAGTGGTGGGGTTTTGAATTTGGATGGGTTTGATTTGTTTTGCACAAAATTCCTGTCTTTTTTACTTAATTGTTAAGGAGTCAAGTCCTTTAAGCTTTTGTGTCATTTTCGATTGTATAATTTTCTTCATTTTCGAATTGACCCCATTTTTAACAAGGTTTTAGCAATTATACCCATTTTATCTTTCATATTTTTAAGGGTCCATTTGGTTGGCTAGAAAAGTGGAGAGAAGAGAAGGGGGAAAAGAGAAAATAGGGGGAAAATGATGTTTAGTTGGGGAAGGGAGGAAGGAGAGAAAATAATGAGATCCAAGAATTTTCTCTTCAGCCCAAAATTTGGGAGAAAAAAAAAAAAATATATATATATATATATATATATAGATAATACCAAAGTCGATCTCTGGGCTCTCGCATAAGGGATAGACCCATGGTAAGTCCCCACATGTATGACTCTCACCCTAAGTAGCAAACTTCTTGTTCTTGTTTTGGTCATTTTTATTTTTAACAAAGTGTATTGTTTGATGATTTTTTTTTTTTGGAAAAGTTTGGGGGAGAAGAGTAGAGTAGATAGTAGACAAAAAGACAGTGGTGGGTTTTGAATTTGGATGTGTTTAATTTGTTTTGAACAAAATTCCTTGTATTTTTTACTTAATTGTTAAAGGAGTCAAGTCCTTAAACTTTGTGTCATTTCATTAGTATAATTTTCTTTATCTTTCATGTTTTTAACAATTCATATGGTTGGCGAGAAACGCAAGGAGAAGAGAAAATAGTGTTTGGTTGGGGAGGGGAAGGAGGAGAGAAAACAGTGGGATCTAAGAGTTTTCTCTTTAGGCCGACCATTTGGGAGAAAATGAAAAAATTTTAGATACTCCCAGAGCAATACTCCAAGCTCTCATATAGGGGGTGGGGTCTATGGTGGGTCCCATGTGTAGGGCCTCCTCCCCATGTTAGAGCTTAGAGAACTGCTTTGAGACTACCTAAGGATTGTCAAAGAAAATAGTTTTCTCCACAAATTGAGGAGAAAAGTGGGGGAAGAGTGGGTTCGATGGAAAATTACTCATTTGCTCTCCCCCATTTAAATGTTGCATTTATTTTCCCTTTTAGGTATGTTACATTTTTATGTTTTGGTTTTTTTATTTTTTTTCCTTAACTTTTAGTTTTATATTTTCTTATATACTACAACATTTTTTTCCTTGTACTAGGGGCATAGGAGTAAATTTCTATAATCTACACTTTCTATTCTCTTATTTTTCTTTTCTTTTTCACCCTAAAAAATATCATGGCAGAAAACTTAAATTTCTTCTATCCTCCAACTTTTCCATCTCCATCTCAATCCTTCTACTTTTTCATTCCCCAACCAAACAGATTCTAAGTGAAGAAAAAAAAAGTAACTTCATAAGCGTAATTTTTAAATTCATCTCAAAAGCTTGATGTATTCTAATTGAGATTACAACGTCCAAAGAAGAAGAAGAAGAAATAACAAAGCAATAACAAAAATGCTCATTATAATTTTTTTCCCTAATTTTGTTTTTGAATGAAGCAATGCTACAACCACAAACCTTTTTACAAATTGTTGAAGTGATAAATTATATTGGTCCTCATTTAAGCTCACCATTGATATCACTTTTTTATTTGTCAATAACCACTCACCATATCAACAATTTGTAAAAAAATTGTAGTTTTAGCATTTTTCTTTTAAACATGATTCTCTTCGTTTAACAGTTTTTACTTGAGAGAATGGAATGGTGTTCTAAGAGTCCAAGTAACATTGTTTGATAAGTATTTTTAAATTTTGTTTTTAATACTTAAAAACAAAAACTTGTGGAACCTACTAAAAAATATTGGTTGGATGAATGGCTCATGACTCAAATGCAAAGTTTTTAAAAAATACCAAAATGATGTTTTCTAATGTGAGTTCTTTGTTTTCTCCAAAAGATGATAGTAATTTATAAATAATTTCACCACCCATCGAACAAGCCCTTAAATGTCCTCTCTCTCTCTCTCTCTCAAAATTGGGCACATAACTTCTTTATGTGTTCCATTTTTATTTAGCTGTGTTGGAAAAAGTTTAAGCAGTAGACTGTAGACATGAGCGCTTTAGTTACTATTGTAACTCAACTAAGAGTCCAATACACTCTTTAGTTTCTGGAGTGTCAAAAATCAACGAGTTCATCCATCATTTGTAACCAAACCCCACTGGTGTGCCATGGAGCGGTTTTTTTCCGAGACATGGTGGGGCAAATTCTAGCAGCCTATTGTATAAACTATAAAGCTTGACTCCCATCTAACTTGGGAGTTACTCAATGTTGCTGGCATGTTTAAAGCTCTCATTTTCGCAAAATAGGTTAGTTTTTTGAGCTGATTGTGGATCGTGTTAGTGGATGCTTGTATGGAGGACTATGTGAAGATTGTTAGCCTCACTATGTAGCAAAGTGGCTATGGCTCTTGCATGGGTTTGCACGGATCCTCAAGTATTGTCAGAGGGATGACCTTTTCTTTTCCCCATTGTTAACATGTATAATATATTGTGGGCTCTAGGCCCAGTTAGGTTACTTGTATAGCACACATAGTTACTTGTATAGCACACATATGCCTCCTATATAAAGGCACCTATGTATATTCTTTTATTATGAAATACAATACAATCGTTCAGTATTTCTAACATGGTATCAGAGCCACTGCTCTAATCCTTTGGTGTGCCGCTCTTAAGCAGTCTTGTCTTCTTGGGTGTCATCTGCAGCCGTTGTTGTGAGCAGCACCACTGCCTCCTACGCGACTTCAGTACATCAAAGACCACTGCCTTGCCGCCACCAACGCTTCCGCTACTCCGATCAGACCACAGATTGCATCATCGGAAAGTATTCTCTCCGATCTGAATTTCTGTGAAATATCGTCTTCATCGGACCTGCCACGCGCCACTACAATTCTCGGCGTTACTGGCACGCGCCTCCACGCGCCAGACTCGGTACGCTGAGGTCATCAGTGACGTCATACTGCCACGTCACCTAGGGCTGACGTCATCATCCACCTTCTGCTGACATCAGTCACCACGTGCAGCTGACGTCATCGTTGACCATCGTTGACTGGACCGTTGACCAGAGTTGACTTTGACCGTTGACTTTTCTACAGGGTTGACTTTTGCAGTCCAGGTCCTCCTTACCCAGTTTTTCGCGTAGATTTCATTTTTGCAGTCTATTTTTGCATATTTTGCTTCTAAATGAAGAATAAGGGCAGGTCTTCTTCTTATTGCAACAATCATCGCTGCCAATTCGTCAAACGTTTTTGCAAATTTTGCAAACGTTTTGGCCACAATATTGAGACTTGCTATCATCGCAACAAATCAGCAGTTTCAATTTCTGCTGCTACTGTTGCTAACACTGAGAGTGTCCAACCAATGGCTCCTGTCTCTGCACAGTCTAAGTCTTCGGGATCTACTTTCTTCATTTCCAGAGATGACCTTATAAATATCATCGCCAATGTCATTCGTATGGTTGGTAATGCATATTATTCATCTTCTCTCTCAGTTTTATCTGGTATGTCTCCTATCTCTTGGCTTATAGATTCTGCTTGTTGCAATCACATAACACCTCACCCGTTCTTATTTTCTGACCTTAAACCTACACCGCACCCTCTTAATATTCGCATAGCAAATGGTTCCACAATGTCTGGTCATAATATAGGTTCAGTTTCAACTTCCAACCTCTCGGTTCCTAGAGTTTTTAATGTTCCTGACCTTTCTTATAATTTATTTTCTGTGGGACAATTAGCTGAGTTGGGTTATCGCATTACCTTTGATTACTCTTGGTGCATTGTGCAGGATCCTAGGACGGGACAGGAGCTTGGGACTGGTCCCAGAGTTGGGCGTATATTTCCCGTGGACAACCTTCGTCTTCCACTTGTTGCTCCTGTTTCTATTGCTGCAGCTGCTGCAGTTTCTTCCACTCCTTCCCTTGCACTTTGGCATGCTCGACTTGGTCACGCATCTTCCTCTCGGGTACAACAATTGGCTTCTAGAGGTTTGTTAGGTTCAGTGTCTACAGAAAATTTTGATTGCGTTTCATGTCAGTTAGGAAAACAACTAGCTTTGCCTTTCAATACTAGTGAATCAATATCCACTGATATCTTTGACCTTATTCATTCTGATGTTTGGGGGCTGTCCTCTGTCGCTAGTATTGATGGGTCTAGATATTTTGTTGTCTTTGTTGATGATTACTCTCGCTATAGCTGGATTTTTAATATGAAACATCGTTCTGAATTATTGGAAGTATATTCTAATTTTGCAAAATGGTTGAAACTCAGTTTTCCAGACGCATCAAAATTTTTCGATCTGATAATGCTCTTGAATATACTCAATATGCTTTCCAAGCTATTTTGCATTCCTATGGCATTGTTCATCAACTAACTTGTCCAGGTACCTCTCAGCAAAATGGTAGAGCCGAACAAAAACTTTGTCATATTCTTGACACTGTTCATGCTCTCCTTTTCTCTGCCAAAATTCCTGCTCCTTTTTGGAGTGAAGCTGCTCTTCATGCTGTTCATACTATTAATCGCATTCCGAGTCCTGTTATCCAAAATCAAACTCCATATGAGCGCCTTTTTGGGTCACCTCCAGACTATCACCACCTTCGCTCCTTCGGTTCTGCTTGTTTCGTTCTTCTTCAGCCACATGAACATAACAAACTTGAGCCTCGGTCAAGGCTTTGTTGTTTTCTTGGCTATGGCGAAACTCAAAAGGGGTATAGGTGTTATGATCCTGTCTCTCATCGTCTTCGTATCTCCCGCAATGTTGTCTTTTGGGAACATCGCCTTTTTGTCGAGCTCTCTCATTTCAGTGCTTCCCTGTCTTCCTCCTCTGTATTAGATCTTTTTCCAGATGAGGCACATATTCCTTCTGTAGTTGCTCCTGATCCTCCTATAGTTGCTCCTGATTCTGTTGCTGTAGACTTCTCTGTCCAACCACCAGATATCACTGATCCCTTTCCTAGTTCACCCTTTAATGAACAAGTGGAAGATGAACAGGTTGAAGACGAGCTACCCAACCCCAATCCTGAGCTTGGGTCTCCTGCTCCTGCTCCGCCTGACGATCTTGCACAAGACATTCCACCTCGTCACTCAACTCGGGTAAGATCTATTCCTACACATTTACTTGACTATCATTGTTACACTGCCCTTGCTACACTACACGAGCCTCACACCTATCGTGAGGTTTCCACTGACCCTTTATGGCAGATTGCAATGAAAGAGGAACTTGATGCATTATCTAAAAACCATACTTGGGATTTGGTGACACTTCCTCCTGGGAAATCTGTGGTTGGTTGTAAGTGGATCTACAAGATTAAGACTCGCTCTGATGGGTCCATTGAGCGCTATAAAGCTCGTCTTGTTGCAAAAGGTTTTACACAAGAGTATGGGATTGATTATGAAGAGACCTTTGCTCCGGTTGCTCGTATCTCATCTGTTCGTGCCCTCTTAGCTGTTGCTGCTGCCAGTAAATGGGACCTTTTTCAGATGGATGTCAAAAATGCATTCCTTAATGGGGATTTAAGTGAAGAAGTGTATATGCAACCTCCTCCTGGTCTCTCTGTTGACTCAAACAAGGTTTGTCACCTTCGACGTGCACTTTATGGCCTTAAACAAGCTCCACGAGCTTGGTTTGCCAAATTCAGCTCTACCATCTCTCACTTGGGTTACATGGCCAGTCATTATGATTCTGCCTTATTTCTTCGTCGCACTGACAAAGGCACTATTTTACTTCTCCTATATGTGGATGATATGATCATAACTGGTGATGACCTCAGTGGCATTCAAGAACTCAAGGCTTTTCTCAGTCAGCAGTTTGAGATGAAAGATCTTGGACATCTCAGCTATTTCTTGGGTCTTGAAATCACTCATTCTACAGATGGACTTTATATTACTCAAGCCAAGTATGCCTCAGAACTCTTGTCTCGAGCTGGACTCACTGATAGCAAGACCGTTGACACTCCAGTTGAGCTTAATGCGCATCTGACTCCCTCAGGGGGGAAACCATTGTCTAATCCTTCTCTTTACAGACGCTTGGTTGGCAGCTTAGTTTATCTCACTGTCACTCGTCCAGACATTTCCTATGTTGTTCACCAGGTGAGCCAGTATCTGTCTGCACCACGATCGACTCATTATGCTGCTGTTCTGCGCATTCTTCGATACCTAAAGGGCACTCTCTTCCATGGTCTTTTCTACTCTGCTCAGTCTCCTCTTATTCTCCGTGCATTTTCTGATGCTGATTGGGCAGGAGATCCCACTGATCGCAGGTCCACCACTGGTTATTGCTTTCTTCTTGGTTCTTCTCTGATTTCTTGGCGAAGTAAGAAACAAACTCATGTGGCCCGCTCCAGTACTGAAGCAGAATATCGTGCCCTTGCTGATACCACATCTGAGCTCCTTTGGCTACGATGGCTTCTCAAAGACTTAGGTGTGTCTACATCCTCTGCTACTCCTCTTTATTGTGACAACCAGAGTGCTATTCATATTGCTCACAATGATGTCTTCCATGAACGGACTAAACACATCGAGATTGATTGTCATTTTATCCGTTTTCATCTTGTCCATGGTGCTCTCAAGCTGATCTCAGTCTCCTCTAAAGATCAACTTGCAGATATCTTCACCAAGTCACATCCTAAGGGACGCCTTCGTACTTTGGTTGACAACCTCAAGCTAGTCTCACATCCACCTTGAGTTTGAGGGGGGCTGTTAACATGTATAATATATTGTGGGCTCTAGGCCCAGTTAGGTTACTTGTATAGCACACATAGTTACTTGTATAGCACACATATGCCTCCTATATAAAGGCACCTATGTATATTCTTTCATGAGAAAATACAATACAATCATTCAGTATTTCTAACACCCATGAATTCAGTTTATTAATAATGTTGACGTAGCTTGAATTTAATTGTCACGTGGGATTAATTCCCTCTCCCTTGTGTGTGTGTTTGTTTCTCAAAAAAAAAAAAACATTGCTTTGGAGAGTTGGCCGAATTTGACTAGGATTGAAGTCCTTATTTGTCTTGGTTTCGGAGTTCTATCTATCATAGGAGTCGGTTTGCATCGGAGTAGTGTGCATGTGAAATTTATTCCAAAGAGAATTGTTTATATAGCAAATTCCTTTTGCTGGAAGGACACGCATGGTTAACCGACTTAACTCTTCTATATAAGTCTAACCGGTGTTGTGGGATACAGTGTGTGGTGAAATCTCTTTGAGGGTGTTGATTTAGGTGCAATCCGATATTTTTGAGAGATAGTGATTTGGTGTACTTGGGATTTGGGTTTGTGAGAGTGCTTATACAACACCAATTTGTATTCCCTCAAATTTGATAGTTAAAATATAGCATTGGAAGAAAGATTGACCTTGGTTGAAAAACATGGACCAGGAGGATTTTAATGCAAATATAACACATGATAGTGTTGATGAGGACTCTAACTTTGCATTGACTAGTTCTTCAAATGAGTGGGTTATGGATTCAGCTTGCACTTTCCATATGTGTCCGAAGAAGGAATGGTTTTATAACCTTGTTGAATCAAAAGTTGGTTCAGCCCGCATGGGTAATAATCAAACCTGTGAGATCTCAGGAATAGGTCAAATTAAGCTAAAGTTGCATGATGGAATAGTTCGTGTTCTAAATGTGGTTCTTTATGTTCCAGACTTGAAGAGTAATCTCATCTCACTTGGTTCATTAGAATCCAAGGGTTTCAAGATTGTTATGGAAAATGGAATTTTGAAGGTACTAAGTGGTGCTTCGGTATTGTTGATAGCCACACGTCGAAGGAACATGTATTTCCTCAAAGGGAGTACAGTTGTAGATGGAACAACCACAATTTCTAATACAACTAGGGAGGTTGCATCAAATACTACAAGACTTTTGGGACATGCAAGTGAGAATACTTTGAGTGAGAGTGCCAAAACCTGCAAATTGGAATTTTGTAAGCCTTCTGCTTTGGAGAAGCAAACTAGGATCAAGTTTGGTCATCATACTAAGGGTATACTTGACTTTGTACACAAAGATGTGTGGGAGCCTACTAAGGTGGCTTCTCTTGGAGGTAGGCATCATGTTGTTAATGTAAAGATTTGTTGATGTGGCTTCAATTTAATGGTCACGTGGGATTAATTCATGTGGACTCAATATTTATTGGAGTCAAAAGTGGCACTTTATTTGGTTAAGCAAGTTTGTATACTTGTAGGATATAAGTCCTAGACAACGTACAACAAGAAGACTCCTTTTTAAGAGTTACCGGCTTTTGTAGTGTGTGAGTTGTGTGATATTAAACTTGTGAGTACACTGCGTGCTTGGTTTGTTCTAACTTAACTTGTTACTGTCTCAAAAAAAAAGAAGACTCCTTTTTTTCTTCTTTGAAGAAGTAAATATTTCGTGAAGTACATATGTAAGGCTCAATTTGTTTTTTTGAGACAACAAAAATTGCTTTGTCCAAAAATACCGTTCATTAAATTTAATATATATATTCGTCATAAGATTTTTTTTAAACATTAATACAATTTTTTTTTTTTTTTTTGTTGTTGTTGTTGTTGTTGATAGGGACCTAAGTTGAATCTAGTTTGGATTAAAAATATTAATAATCCAATTACCTCTCACTTCACAAAAACAAAAACAAAAAAACAAAACTTAGATACATTATTTTAGATTCTGTATATTAAGTTTCTTAATTAAATTCAATTGTGTGTTTGCATTGACTAATGCAACAAAGAATGTGTCATTGTCCCCCAAATACAATTAGATTCAACTATGTGCTTCATTTGCTAGTGCAATCACATGGTTGAATTTAATTGAGAAGCCTAAAGTAGACATTCAAGGAATTGCACTTATCTTTGTTTTAAAAAAAAAAATGATAAGAAGAAATTTGGAAATCCAATTGGCATTCACAAATTACACATTTTGAGTAGTAAAATATAAGAAGCACGGACATACCAAAATCTCCGATTTTGTGTCCAACATGTGTCCATATTAGACATGCTGAAAGATACTCTAGATGCATGTCCTTAGTATGATAGGAGAAAAAAAATTATTTAAAAAAAAAATCTTCAATTTTAGATATGTTTCAAAAATTTTGATAGATGTTATTTATTTAGAAAACTTAAAATAAAGATATATAAATATATCTAGATATAAAAAATATACTTAAAGATATATATATATATATATCAATTAATTAATTATTGCATACTACAATATCTTCTCCTAATTTTTTAAGAATTATTGTGTCGTCATGTCTGGTGTATGTATGTTCCCAAACTTCTTTTGAATAAAAATCTTTTATCTAAACCCAACCTTACCCTAATAATCCTCTCTTAAAAAAAATAAATAAAATAGAAAAGGAGAAAAGAGAAAAAGACTTGCACGGGGAAAATGGGCAAATGCTCTTTTTGAGCAAAAAAAACAGCATTCTGCCCTCATTTCCAAACTAATTAGGAAAATGCCCCTCTTTTATAACTCGATAATAAGAAGGGCGAGTTATGTGAAGAACTCAATCATACCATAGTCGAGTTACCTTCAGCTTTGTGCCACGCTGGACAACCAGCGTGGCATTTCCTTTCTCTAATCCCTAAATAACTCGATTATACGAAAAACGAGTTATGTAACCGACTATGCAGATATCGAGTTATATTGTTGTTAAAGCTGTTTTAATTTCACACTGTCTTGGTGTCAGGCGTGCGGGGTTATGTCTTTTAACATAACTCGATATTAAATTAATCGAGTTATAAAGCATACTCGAACTCCGTAGTATCGAGTTATTCTCGTATATTACCAACACATCTCCTCCCATTCGGAGTGTCTTCTTTCCGTCTGAACTGAGTTCCACTTTGCTCCACAGTTACTTCTGGACTCAACTAAAATTTGTGTCAGGTAAAAAACTCACACCATAATTTTATGGCAATGGAATTTTCATTTGATATTGTACTGAAATTTTTATTTTTTTTGGTGAATGAGTGTGAAGTAAGTACATTGGTGTGATTTTGGTTGTTTGTTGTAGTAAATGTTGGTCACAAGAGAATGAAATCTTTACTATAGCAACATTTTGTATTGCACATAATCATCGTTGGTCATAATCATAAAGAGGCATGTACATAATCATCATTGGTCAGACATTAACAACAACATTTTGTATTGCACACAACGTAGACATTAACAACAACGTCTAATGTATATGGTCAAATGTTAGTGTTAGTGTTAGTATTTCATTTTTAGCATGTAATAGTACACAAATTTATGAATGTCTTTGTCGTGTACCATTTTATACAGCATTACATTACTTACCAACAATTGATGCACACTGTTAACTTGATCACTTGCTATTATTGTATTCAGCGTCAATGTCTGGTTCTGGCAACCCACAACTCTATAGGCCTCACGATGTGTTCACTGCTATGGGTCGTTGCTGGGTATTGGAAGATGAGTTCAGCTATCCAATCAATCCAAATCTGTGAAATAGTGCTTACGTTCACAATACCATGAGACATGAGTGGGCTTGGTTATTTTGTGAACAAAAAATGTTTTATGATGAGTTGGTTGGTTTTAAGTTGCCAGTGCCTCGGCGACTCACATCGCAAATGCCTAGAGAGAAGATCGACGAACTTCGTAAAACATTGAATTGCATAAGAGAAGAAAATAATCGAATGAAGATACGTCTTAATCGATATCATACCCAAGTCGAGATTCGAGAGTCAGTGGAGGGAGGGTGGTACGAGCACGCACAATTCATGCAATCACTTCTTGCTGATCCCATTTATCAGTCAGATGTGGAGATGTCAGATGAAGAGTAATCGTGTCGTGGTGTAATTAGACTTTGTTGGAGAACTATTTTGGTTAACTATGTTTTAAATGTATGTGTGTCACTGTTGTTGCATTTGTACTATGTAAACCTTATTATTGATTGTGAGGAGCATGCACATTATTCGTAATCTAGATTATTCCCACATAACGCATAGAAGTTAAATATTCCCACACATGATGTTTTTCAATAAGCACCTACAACATAACACAGAAAACTGAAAATAACTTACACGACGTCACCAATATGCATGCATTGCATATTGAACAATAACGATACTAACATTATTAACTTAACCCTAGACACAACACACATACCACATAAGCATTCACTCTGACAGGTAGTCCTCGTAGTTGAGGACATCATTATGTTCTGCCGGAGTGAGTTGCCTATTCATTGTGGCGGCCAGCTCTTCTGCGAGTTGTAGCATGTGATACCTGGACCTATGAAGTATCATCAGATTGTTCTCTTTTTTTATTTTTGTTACTACACGCTCATATTGGTGCATGTTTCTCCGTGGAAATGTGAGTGAGGTATGGTCGAGAAGAGGCGCTCCAAGTTGCACGAGATCATCGTGTAGAGTGTTGGACTCATTCACGCGAAAGTCCCACTCCCGCCGCAGTCCGGCATAGTATTTCCTCTCGTCGGAATCTCTCTCCTGCCTATAGTTATCTGGAAAATGAGGTAGCATCCAATTGCGCATTGACATTGAAAAATGTGACTTCTAATCGGTATATGTAGATGTTTTGCAAGGGTAGATGTAAATGGGACTTTATATAGGAGTTTTGCAAGGGCAAGTATTCAAGTGGATATGACTATATGTAAGGGTAAGTATTCACGTGAATAAAGATGATATGACTCAACATTGTATTGTTCAGTGAGGTGTTGAGGAGCACATGCAAAACTGCGAACATGACTTGGCTATACAATGGCACCTGTTGGTGCTTGTGGTTCATTGAGGCAGCTGTTTGATATGGCTATAGTTTGTGCTACAGCAGCAGGCTGGTGATGTGTACTGCAAAGGAGGTTGTGTATTTATTCATGTGAAGACTATTCAGCGTTCCTATGCTTCATCTGATATGACTTGATGAGACAGTGTCGAGTTGTGTTAAATGTATTATAAACTTTTCAGGGATGCTCTACATCCTTGAAAGTGGTGCATTGCAAAAGGATGCATATCTGTGTATTGACGTGTGTGCAGGTGATATGACTGGACAGGGTTCAACAATGTGAAACTATTGAGCAGCACTACGAACATCAGTGTAGCAATGGTGGACAGCTCACTCCCAAAATTGATGCATAAACTTTTCAGGGATGCTTTGTGTATTCACGTGAGTGTGGATGGGTACTTGTGGTCAGGGTTCAACAGTGCTGAGCTATCCACCGTAGCTACACTCATTGCTCCCTATGGTGGTATTTGGCAAGTGAGATTGAAGAAAGCTGATAACAACATTTTGTCCAGAAACTTGGTTGATAGGATTTCTTTGAATACCATCCTATCTGTTATGGTTATTTTTTAGTTTTCAAATGTGAAGGAAATTCAAGTTTCTATGTTCTTATATTTGATAAGACTACCACTGGGATTCAATATCCACCCAGCAAGAACTGTAAATCGAAAGATCATTAGGTAGAAATAATAGACTTAAATGAAGATGATACAAACATATCTGCCTCAGATGATTTGCCCATAAAAGATGAAGTCAGAGAAAATTTTGTTACGAAAATATTTTCTAGCATGTCCAGAGGAAGAGAGAGAGCAATCCAAGCAGTCGAAAAGTTCAAGCCTAACAATCTTTCTTTCATGGGTATCTCGCGGCCGCATAATATGGTGGTGAGCCTTTATACATAATGTGATCATCACCGTCCTCTTAAATATGGCCCTGAAACATATATGCTTTAATGCTTAGTTGTTTCTCCTTCTTGTGCAGTATGTACCTGTTGAATTTTCTACCAAGTATATTATTGGGAAGCAATTTGTCACATTTCAATATCTTGTGCCATTACCCTATTACCCCCCATCAAAACTTATTTAACAATGAGATTCGGGAAGGGTTGGGTTGCATTTTCGAAAGACAATAATTTAGAACAAGGAGATCAAGAGGAAGCCTGATATGCTTAGTGTCTCAATATTCCACGTGGTTGACCATTAGAGTTCGTACTAGGATAACCTATTTAAATTTTAAACTAGTGATGTTTACGCTTATATTTAATGGTATGGTTTATATCTGATGGATGTGGTTTTAAGACTTTTCTCTGATCAGTTTGGTATGTCTTGTTGAAGACTATTCAGCATTCCTGTGCTTCATCTGACACGACTTAACGAGATAGTGCCGAGCTGTGTTACAACGTATCATAAACTTTTCAGGAATGCTCTGCATCCTTGAAAACGGTGCATTGCAAAAGTATGCATATCTATGTATTGACATGCGTGTAGGTGATATGACTGGATAGGGTTCAACAGTGCGAAGCTGTTGAGCAGCACATGTAGCACTGCGAACATCAGTGTAGTAATGGTGGACAACTCACCCCCAAGATTTTGCTTACACTTTTGAGGGATCCTCTGCATCATTAAAAATAGTATATTGCAAAAGGTTGCATATCTGTGTATTCACGTGAGCATGGATGATATGACTGAACAAGGATCAACAGTGCCGAGCTGTTGAGCAGCACATGCAGAACTGCAAACATGACTTGGCTTAACAGTGCCGAGCTATGTTAGCCTTCTCCAACCTCACTTGCCAAATGCTACTATTACGAGTAGTGAGTGTTACAGCATAAGAGAGTTTTATCCCCATATTCCCTTACAAACTTTTCAACGAGTCTTTGCGGGTACAAGATGTAGTTACATTTTCTCAATATCAATGTAAAATTACATGAGTGCAACTATGCTTCCAAGGTTTACATCAATGGCTTCCGATCATCACAATTGCAACATTAGGGAGCTTTGGAGCAATGCTACAACAAACCAATAACTTGAATGAAACATTTTAGATGCTGAGCAGGCTTTTAGGCATTTGGCCTATTTCTAAGTAAGCCAAATATCATCGTAATGATGACCTTGTGTGAGCCATATGGATTTTTAGTGAGTGAGTGGTTAGTCTGGTTTGGATGAGTCTATATATAATGTATCTATATAAAGTAGTACACTAGTAGAAATAAGATACATGGATACGTGTATATGATACAGCGACTTAATCAACTCATATAATTGAATTATTTGTATTATTGAATCATATGTGTGGTTGGTCTGTGTGGTTTGGATGAGTCTGTATGTATTGAATCTATTAAATTTTCCTACAAATAATGTGCAATAAATCTAATTTGGGTGATGAGTGTTATGTGTGTAACATTTCAAGTTACACAAACAGAACATTGGAAACATCAACATATCTAACTGGAGGCATTTCACTTCCTAAGATTTTTCGTACATTACAAAGTAGAGAACATTGTCCAACCAAAGCATGAGAATCATATGTAGCTACAAAAAACAGCAGGGAAAACAAGAGAAACAACTTTACTTTTACTTAGCCAAAACTAATAAACAGTTAATCTGTAGAGTTGCAAAAGTTGAATGTACATAATCATCATTTGTCAAACATTAACAACAACATTTTGTATTGCACAGAATGTATAGACATTAACAACGTCTAATATTCGTAGGTAGAAATTTTTGGAAATCATCATTGCTTGAATCTGAGAAGTCTGAAATATCTCTTTCATCATCTAACGCAGTAATTTCATTAATAGACTTGATGGCTCGCTCTTGTGCCTTCCCCTTTAGATGCTTCCTAGCTTTTTGGATTGCACGAAAACGGTCTAGTCGCCTTTGCATTTGATTGTTCTCTTGTTCAAGATGAGTAAGTATGTTGGTAGGTTCATCTCTAAGTAACTCGGCTGAGAGTGCCTTAGGAACTCATAACCCATGCCATCGACAATACACCTCTAACTCACGCATCTTCTCGTATAGGGTTGATCATGGTGGTTCTGCTACGGTGAACTCTATTGCAGTGGTATTTGTACTTAGTTTTGTAGGTTTGCCGACCATGATGTACCCGACGCTTCCAAGACTCTCGTACGTGTATATTGGCATATTAACAAAATCTCTCATCTTTCCAACCCATTTCCCTCCATAGTGGTCTGTGTATGTTTGTAGTTGTTGATCTGTTGGAACTTGTGATGATTCATTTGTTTGAAGTAGATCCAAACTTGTTTCACATTGTACGATTTGATGTTGAGGCGTTGCGACTCATAGCTTAATCAATCTACGAAGTTAGTGGGGTAGAAAGAAGATCATTATTGTGTTACATTTATAACATAATTTCATGGTCCAAGCATCACAATTTCAGTTATTAGGGCTTGTCATGTCAATATAGGCTGGAAAAACACTATATCAACATGATTTTAAATGTTCCCAATGTCACATCAAAGGTGGGCAATAGTTGCAACATTAGATGTAAATGAGACATCTGTGCATCCAATTTCACAGTTGTAAACCTACGTGAGTGTGGGTGTGAAACAATGCTGAGCTATTAAGCAACACATACAAAATTGCGAACAT
The DNA here is from genome assembly GCA_019022515.1 of Quercus aquifolioides. Classification (NCBI taxonomy): domain Eukaryota; kingdom Viridiplantae; phylum Streptophyta; class Magnoliopsida; order Fagales; family Fagaceae; genus Quercus; species Quercus aquifolioides. Next base: position 64,791,101 of record CM032328.1, on the reverse strand, counting down.
GTGCTGGGCTCATTAACCCACAATCCCATACATATTGGGCTTGGGCTGCAAACCGTGCCCATACACAACATTTTTACCATATGTTGATGTGGCAAACCCCTTATTAGTTTTCATCTAGACCCACTATTAATATCAATTTTTCATTTACTAATAATCACTTATCACATCAGCAATTTGTAAATTTTTTTGTAAAATTGTTTGTATCTTCAACCTTATTCTTAAAAAATATAGGGTCATTATGTACCCACATTTTAGAACGAAATTGGTATTTAACCATAACTGTACAATTATACAGTTAGTTAGCCCTGATTATGAAGTATATGTATTAGTAACATCTCGAGTCTTTAAGACTCGATTTTTCTTGAATAAATCGAGTCTTTCAGGCTCGGTTTCTTGAAATTGACGTGGCCAACTGCCATGTGGAGTACACGTGGAATTCGAGTCTTAAAGACTCGAGTTCTGACCCAGCATCCACGTGGAGTACACCTGGCTTTGATAATGACGTGGAGAATTGTCTGCTGCATCACCTGAGCGTCTTTCTATGGCATCTCCTGGAGTTGGTGGTGGCGGGAAGCGTATCCATCCTCTCCCTTATTCATCTGATGTTAATCAATCGCGTATGTCTCTATCCTTTGCATGTACTATGTACCCTGTGTTTAGTTGTTGCAATCAGATATTGATTTGAGGTTCTTGATTATACTTTTTTCTGCAGCTAATATTAGGGTTGTGGATCCGGTAAGGGAATTTGGTTCACCAGGATTAGGAAATGTACCCTGGAAAGAAAGAGTTGATGGCTGGAAGATGAAGCAGGAAAAGAATGTTGTTCCAATGAGCACCGGCCAAGCCAATTCTGAATGGGGTGGTGGTGATAACCATGATATTGATGCCAGCACTGATGTGCTTGTGGATGACTCTTTACTGTACGTTCCCTCTTGATTGAAATACAGACTGTTGGGTGCTCTTTCAGATTTTATTGAGGCTTTATTCTTTGTAAATGTTGGTACTTTGTAGCTAGTTCAAAACTTTGTGGTTTGCTTTGTTGATTACATCAGCTTTATCGCTATTGGACAACTTCTAAAATCTCAAAACATGATAATTCCATTTTACTGGACAACCTTGGGTATTAGGAATAATTGCAAATAGAATTCTAAATGTAAACTAATTATAGCTATGGAGTTGGTTTTCCCAAGGCTAATTTCTGTTATTATCACTTGTTTCTTAAGTCCAATATAGAAAAGGGCTGCAGTTAATGCTATGTATGGTTTTGTTTTGCAGGAATGATAAAGAGGTTACTTTGTCTCATTATGCAGAGAGAATATGAAGAATTTAAGGTCCGTATTAACGGGCTTGTTGCAAATGCACAGAAGATTCCTGAAGAGGGATGGATTATGCAAGATGGTACACCATGGCCAGGAAACAACACCAGAGACCATCCAGGAATGATCCAGGTAGCTTCTCCTTCATGTTGTTTTAAAGCTGAACATTGCAAGTTACTTGTTTTTAATATGTAAATTTTGGCCCCAAGGGGAGTGGGGAGGGGAGGTTCAAACAAGTGACCTTTGCTTCATGAGGCGTGGTTCCTAGCTGATTGTACTAGCCCTTGTGGTTGAAATTGTCAACCTACTGCTTGTTGGAATTCAGTTCTGGTTTGAATGTGTTTCTTATTTGATACAACTTTTCCTTCATAGAACAAACTGCTTAGATTTTTCCTTGAAGTACCGTTCTCTTCCCCCCACCCATCTTTGTTCGATTAGGGTGTAAAGTGGAGTCAAGTGTATCTTCTCTCTTGCAGGAGTATCATTTACTTAGTAAGATTTTGTCCATTTCATTTTGTGCAGGTTTTCTTGGGCCAAAGTGGAGGGCTTGATGCTGAGGGTAATGAGCTTCCACGTTTAGTTTATGTTTCTCGTGAAAAGCGTCCAGGTTTTCAACATCACAAGAAGGCTGGTGCTATGAATGCACTTGTGAGTAGTTAAAAATATGATAATATTCGTTGTTATCTTTTTGCTAAACATCTTTTGATAATATATTTATCATCTTAAATTTCAGATCAACTTGAGAGGTCTGGATGGCATTCAAGGCCCTGTTTATGTGGGTACTGGATGCGTCTTCAATAGAACAGCTTTATATGGTTATGAGCCGCCTCTCAAACCTAAGCATAAGAAAGCTGGATTTTTATCTTCGCTTTGTGGTGGGTCAAGAAAGAAGGGTTCAAAGTCTAGTAAAAAGGGTTCAGACAAGAAGAAATCTAGCAAGAATGTAGACCCCACTGTGCCTATTTTCAGTGTAGAGGATATAGAAGAGGGTGTGGAAGGTACATTGTTTGAATATTATTTCTTTATTTTTTTGGGTATTTTTTTTGTGAAATAAATTATAAACCAGTCAAAATCCTTCCATGTCATCTTGAATTTATTGACAATTAAATAAATTCCTCATTTACTTGTTTAAAAGGAGAGAATGATTGCTTCTTATTGAGCGGTAAACCTTAATATATAAACAAGATCTAAAATCAACTTTGTCATTCATGAAACTATATTTGTACAATATCCACGGCATCTTATATAACTCGTAATTTTTTTAGATATGATTCTAACATTTTCTTACTCTTTTTAAATTCAGGTGCTGGATTTGACGATGAAAAGTCGCTACTCATGTCCCAAATGACCCTGGAGAAAAGGTTCGGTCAGTCTGCTGTTTTTGTTGCGTCTACGCTTATGGAGAATGGTGGTGTTCCACAATCTGCAACACCAGAAACTCTTCTTAAAGAGGCTATTCATGTCATCAGCTGTGGTTATGAGGACAAATCAGAATGGGGAACTGAGGTATGATGTCTTGTTATTTCTTTCTTTAACTTTGTTATTAGTCTTTTGATTTACCAAGATGTCCTTTAAGCAGAATATGCCTCTGGCTTTAGAGATTTGCAACTTTTTTGTATGTGTCTGAAAGGAATAGGAACAATACCTACTTTTGTAAAATACTGTTATACATACTTTTTTGCATTTTGTTGTTTGTTGGCATCTGTTACCTTCTATTTTCACTAAATAGAAGGTTGAAAACTTGGTGGTGCATTCATAATCAATATGGTTATGACAAAATAGCTGGTTCTTAAATTATGTTCTTTTTATATTGCGTGCAGGTGTTCAAGCAGACAGGAGCTTTGGGGGGAAGAGACCGCACTCTTCAGTGAGCGAGGGACCTTCTTTAGTTGAGTTGAGTGGTTATAACCATAAAAGACTGGAGTTTGATCCTGAATATGACAATGATGCTGAGCAGTTATTGGCTGAGATGGAATTTAAGGATACAGACAATGAGGATGAACGTGAGCTGAAGTTGCGAGTGCTGCGTATCTATGCAAAGAGGTACTTGGTGTCAATAATTTGATCCTAGTAGTGCAATTGGCACCTCCTGGTGTCTCCAACAAAGACATCTAGGATTCAAATACCTCCACCCCTATCAAATTATCAAAATAATTTGATTTCCATATAACTTCACACTTACTGGTACATTCATTTATTTAGCCATATTAAACTTGTAAGACAGCATTAAGTTCAGATCAACTTCTCATTATGGTAAAAAAAATTAAAAAAAAAAAGAAGAGAGGAAAATAGGAATGGAGATAATATTGTCATAAATTATGATGAAGACAGGATTACCATCTGTGTGTGTGATTTCTTGATTCTTCTTCATCTGTTGATGAAACTATTCACTAGTTATCACTATATGAAGATTATGTTTAGGCTTTCATAATATGGCATAAGCTTACTATATTTAATAGTATATAAATATGTTAAGACACTCTCTCTCTCTGCATCATGGTTAACTTAAACTTGTTGGCAGGCTTGATGAGAGGAAGCGTAGGAAGGATTTCATACTAGAAAGAAATTTGTTGTATCCAAATCATTTTGAGAAGGATTTATCGCCTGAAGAGAGGGCAATCTGTCGGCGATATGATGTCTTCATGCGCTTTCATTCCATGGAAGAGCATGAAGATTTGCTTCAGACTGTTATTTCAGAGCATCGGACCCTGAAAATAATTCAAGAACTTAAGGTATGATACATGGTTAGCCCCACAGAGGTTGTTTAGACTATGTAAAATAAACGCAGTTGTGCCTACAATATTTTATATGGTAAATACCCATACCATAGATTGTATACCCAACACTTTTTTGTAAAACAAGCATGCCACATGGCTTTTCTTGAAACTTGCCATTCATGATATCATATTTTATACACCCATGCATGCACACAAACACATAATATATACTAAATAGGAATGCTTCATTCTGGTATTAAGTATGATGGCGCTTTCAATTTGTCAAACTAATGTCATCTCCACATGAATTTTATCATTCAGGAAGCCCGAGCTGCTGGTTGCCGCACTGCAGCTGAGGCTGATAGATACCTTGAACAGAAAAGGAAAAGGGATGCTGAAGAAAGTGCTCGTAGAGCAAAGTGCTCAAGTTGGTCCAAGCAGTCAGGCTGGTCCAAATCCTTTCATGGCTTCAGAGTGTGGTGGCAAGGAGTCGAATTCACGACCAGCAGTACAGGCAACTTCAAGCTCCATTAATGATTTGGAGATAACAGGCCTTCATGGGGCAGATTTATTGTCTGAAAGTGTAAGTGTGCCATCTCAATCTTCGAATTCTTAATCCACAAAGAAACATGAGGGTATCCAGTTTGTTTACCATATTCCTAGAAAAAAGTACCACTTGCTACTAAATATCCTTAACGTTGATAGGATGAAAACTTATTTGGGCTCATTAAACTATGACACAAATAACAGTTTAAGCCTAAAGTTTTCTGTGCACTGTATATGTGTGCATTTTTATTGAACCAATGACTTAAGCAGTCTGCTTCTATGTGTTTACAGGAGAAACGACTCTGCAGTGAGATTTGGCTACCGCCAGCTCTTTATCTCAACATGCAAGAGGTTATGTCAATCGAAATTATCAATTAAAATGTCTCTAAGAAAGCCGATGCCCATCGTTTGTTCAAGCTTGAAACAAGCAAAATTGACAGGGTTTATGACTTGCTTGTGAAAAAGGGGATTGCTCAACCATGAAACTATCCCATGTTTTCCATTGTTCTTTGTCTTAGTTGTAATTAGCTTCATTTGTATCAATTTTGACCCCGAAAATAAAAACCATGGTATATCTTCGTGTGGTCTATTTTGAAATATTTATAGTATAGGTATTCATAAGACATCCAGAATGGTGTATCAATCGAGATGAGTTGAATGAAATTAGAGAAAATAAAACCCCTTTTCTTCACTATATTGTTGCCTCGTTGCAAAGTGTAGGTACTAGTCATCATGTTTCTGATCCCCCGTCTCATGTTTTTGAGTCGAACTTGTACTGTTGTACCCCATTTCTATCAGAAAGAATTGCGAGTGCAAGGGACCAATGTGTGCTCTGGAGTCTGGACCTCTGGGAGGGAAATTGGTGCTTGGCAACTTACACTCAAATACGGATTGTGTGCTCTGAACTCTTGGTCTACTGTCATTGCATGTTACTATGAGATGTATGCATGACTAGACCTTAAGAACATGATTCAACGTTTTATTATTACACAGCCTAAGACAGTTTGGAAATAAAATGTACTTCAACATGGAAATTATCCTACACGCGGGCCCCTTAAACCATCCTAAGTACCTCGTTTGTTCTATCTGTATGCTTACAAAGAAATGATATTTGCCAATTGGTTAATTGGACATTCTCTAACATGGGGTTCAAATCATGGCGGTTGCTGAATTATATAAGCCAATGTTGCAACATTGTGCATGAATAAATATATCACTTAGATTTTGCCTAATTGGTGGAAGCTTAGTTTGAACATATCATTAATCAAAGTCAATTTGCTTTTGTTCCATGTGGGATTCGACTTTTTTTTTGTTGTAATTTTTTTTTTTTTGTTTAACACAAAGGAAAATTCTTAAACAAAACAAAGAGGGAAAGAATTCATACAGCTCTAGAAAAAAAATAAAAAATAAAAACTGGTTTAGCTATTTGCCAAATTGAATTCACAACATTTTATTTGTAGTAGAATTTAGAGAAATTCAAAATAATGTTTATCCGATTTGCAGTTGATTTAAAATTTGAATGGCTCTTCGTGTAAGAATTAAAAAACTTTGTCCACATGAAATATTGCCGAGTTTAAGCTAAAAAGCATTTGTTGGACATTAATACGTTCGCGGCTACTTTTTTACATTTAATTTTTTATATTCAATTTGTTTTTTTCTGTGAAATGCCAAGCCAGGCCGAGACTTCTTCAATATTTACTGTGAAATGCCACTGGAGTAAAAAATTGAGTCTGTTAAACTCGATTTTAAAAAATCGAGTCTTTTCAACTCGATTTCTACGAAATCGACGTTTTAAAACATGATTTTATAGAAATCGAGTTTAAGAATGTCGATTTCTACTGGGAATTTTTTTTTCCCTCCCCACTATTTTTTCCTTCTCCCACCTGCATTAAACCCAAATCCACAAAGTAGGAACTTCTTTTTCCTTACCGCACGAGCATAATATATATATATATATATATATATATATATATCTATCTATATGTTTTTGCTACCACCAATCAAAGGGAGAGCACATGAGATATAAAAAAAAAATTGGATTAAGCAAGTTACTATTCATGGACAATACAGTTGCCCTATGACCTACATACCAAACAGATTTAACCACTACATAAGGCACACAAATAAAAACGCCATTACTAGCTATCATTTTCACTTGCCAAAGTACTATCATTTTCGACATTATAGGCAAACGTTGCACAACACAACTAATGTAACGAGTACAATGAATAACGAATAGTTCAATTACAACAACATTCAGCCATAAACAAAATAACAACTGAGTCGATACAACATAGTCTACATAGTCGCCTAGCACTTGTCCATACTGAAGATAACCAGAAGTCCCACGTACAATGCCAATCCAAAATTGAGTCTCCGGTCACCTGACAAACATTGTTGTACGGTCGTTTGTTCCCAAATGCGAAGAGCAAAAACCAAATGAAATTCTAAGCATTTTATATAAAAATAGTGACAACACTTGCCTAGTTTGTAATAGTACCACTTGTCGAAGCCCCATGGGAACCGCTTGTCAAAGCCCCACGTGAATTGGGACATCTTCTGCGGTTATGCCCCTTTTCATGACACACTCCGCATCGCTGCCTCGGTTGAATCTCCCTCAAGTCCGGATCTTCCCTCTGGCTTCCCCGTTCTCGCCGTACCCCATCCATTTCATTCCTTAATCTTGACTTCACAGGACGACCTTTGGCTCGCAACAGCTGTGGGTCAGGCACCCACCGTGGGCCGTGAACTTCCCTCCACAATGACTCTGACAGTGGCACCACAAATTGATGTGCATATGTGTCAGTGGCGTTCTTCAAACTGTAACATGGGTCAATATAGCTTGTGGCATTGAGGTGTAGACCTTGAAGAACTTTAATTGCATGTGAACAAGGGATCTTAATGTTTTGCCACTTTCCACAACCACATGTTCTAGCAAATATGCGCACATCATGACTGTGGTTTCCCCCTCCACCTTTATGGTCGTTGTACGGGGTAACCACTTGATATATACCAAGTTCATGATTAAAATTCCTCAAAGTGTGTCCAAAAATTTTCTGCTCATTTTTGGTATAGATCCCCATTGCATAATCACTCCACACCTTACCTTGAGAGAGATCAGAAGTAATTAGTTTATTTCGATTGTGGAAATATGCAACAAGTTTGCACCAAATGAACTCAACCATTGCAGCAATGGGCAAACCGCGGGCACCTTTAAGTACCCCATTAAAGCACTCAGAGATATTGGTTGTCATTGCCCCATAACGTCTTCCACCATCATGTGACTGGGTCCATTTGTCCAAATCCAAACTCACTAGATATGTATATGGCATATAGCGTGTAATATTGGGATCATCAGGTCTTACACCTCTCAACATATTAATCTCGGCATCCTTAATGGTTTGCATTATGGATTCAAATTTAGCTTCATTAGTCGCATATCCAGCTTTCAAGGCCAATGCCTTCAGAGTCGGGTCATCAAAGTGCGTGTTGAAGTTGCTAGCAACATGTCGAAGGCAATATCGGTGAAATACCCGTTCTCTTCCGTCCTCACCTCTAGGCCACTCTCGAATGGCGCATTTGATACCTTTATGTCGGTCAGAAATAATGCAAATGCCATCGGCAGGTATGACATGCTCTATCGAAGTCCTGAGACACTCTAAAAACCATCCCCAACTAGCCCCTGACTCCTTGTCCACAACAGCAAAGGCGAGAGGCAAAACCTTTTGGTTAGCATCGGTTGCCATTGCAATCATCAACACCCCTTGATATTTACCATACAAATGAGTCCCATCAATACTGATCACCGGCCTGCAATATCTGAATGCAGCAATGCATGGAGCGAATGCCCAAAATACATAACGCAGTAACGTAGTATCATCTATGCCCCTAGGTATGGTGTAATAGCTGTACCAGGTACCCGAATCCTGATCCAAGTATGCAAACAACAACTTTCGCAACCTTTGGTAAGACTCCTCCCAATCCCCATATATCTTAGCAATTGCCTTTTGTTTTGCGTCCCATACCTTATAGTAAGAAAGTTCATGCTTATACTTAGTATGTATGATCTCCCAGAGCTCATCAATAGGAGCAGTGTGCTTTTGTTGCAATCTTCCCACAATTTCTGATGCAACAAAATTAGAATCCATTATTTTACCGTCTCTTTGCCGGCCAAAGGGTATACAAGTATGTGGACCCACATAAGACATGACCATCCACAGACCATTAAGTTTATCCTTCTTGAATGCCCCAACGTACCACTTACAGTTGGTGTCAATGCATGCGGTGCACAATTTAGTTGTGGTCGACCTCCGGATAATAAAATTTCTATTATCACTTGCTGTGTATATTATCAATGCACGCTTCACCGCCTCTTTATTTGCAAAAGTCAACCCTTTACTAAAATGCATCCCATCTTCCCAAGTACAAACAAATGGTATCTGAAGAGCTGAAGGATCAACCATATTTTCCCAAGTATTTGCGTAAAAGGACTCGCTAGGAGGTGCGTAGGCAGTGGTCGTATTTGTATCATGCTGGACGCCAATATCATCGTCTGCATCACCTTCATCATGGTTCTCCATATTTTCCTCTTCAAAAATGGGAACAACTTCATGGTCATCCACATCGTACTCAAAGTCGCCTTGGTCAATCCTCTCTTCGTACTCGTCCACATCATCAACATTTTCACCATCATTCATAGCATGATCTTCGTCTTCGTCTTCCTCCTCTAAATGTGTCTCTTGAGGATGGAGGGTTTCACCAGTATTGGCAACATGATCTTGAGTTGGGAGCGTATAATCTCCCATTGTATACTCTCCCATTGTATGCTCTCCCATTGTATACCCTCCCATTGTAGTGCATCCATCATCTAGGGCTGTAAATTGTAAAGACGTAGTTGTTTGTTGCACCGTCTCAGTATAAACTTCGGCAGGCGCCTCCAAACTTACGTACAACTCGGCAGCATTTACTTGGGGCATTTTCTGGATCCTATTAAACATCATCTTTACATGTTTGTCCTCTTTGATTGCCATATACCCATAATTTATCCGTTCATGAAGGACTTCTTGTGGGTAACGATAAGTAATCTTTATGTCATACCAAGCACGGTTCAAATTCAATTCTTCCATTATTTTCCTCTTCAAATCATTCAACGTCTTCAACTTACGACGTATCATCATGTAGTAGCAGTTGATACCCTCCCCTCTAAATGGGAATCCGTCAATCCCTCCAGGATTGTCAAGGGGTCCACCGAAATATACATTGAACTCAATATTCTTTAGAGATTGTGAACCTATTAGAGAGTCAAGTATAATATGTTAGTGACATATTTTTATCTCTTTCATTTAACATCAATTACAAAACTTTTTGTATCTACTCAAAGTACAAAAATAACAACAAAAGTCATGAGGATGTGCAAATGAATGAGTGCAATTATGTAACATCATCATTCCAGTGCAAGAAAATTTATAGCATACCCTATTACACTACTATTAATGAAATAACAGGGTTCATTAGATAACAAAATAAAAAATAAAAAATAAACACTACTGTGAATATGATCATGAGCAATCAAAATTAGACATATCATCTAATTCCAAAATCAATGCATTAATATACAGTCAAATATACCAAATGTGATATACAAACTCAAATTTACTCCAAATTATGGAGAAAAGGAAGCAGATAGCTTCACTAAAAGCTAGCAAAAAGACTTCCTCGATCATGAATAAAATATATATATATATATATGTGTGTGTGTGTTTATATATTTATGTCTATATATTTATAAAATATACGACTTTTAGTAGTCCTATATTTTACTAGTTATATACTCACCCCACATCACATACACGCACACAATCATTATCATTTCATACTAACAAAAAAAAAAATCTAAAGACAGTCACCCCATTGCAAAATTTCAAATCAGCTCTAACAAAAATTTAAATAAAAAAATCAAACCAAACAACAATACAATCATTAAAAACCTAACAATACAAATATACCAAGAATACATCTTAAATATATATCAATCATTCTTTCATACTCAAGAAAAAAAATAAAATCAGAGTTTAGAGAATAATATTTACTCTAATTGATGGGATTTCAATGGTTTTATCACATTACACGTTTATGTTAAATGACTATTTTATTTTAATTTTGTTTTCTTATGATTTATATTAACTTGGACCGAATTGGACTGGATGGACCGAATGGACTGAAGTGGACCGAAGTGGACTGGATGGAACGAATGGACTGAAGTGGACCGAAGTGGACTGGATGGACCGAATGGACTGAAGTGGACCGAAGTGGACTGGATGGACCGAATGGACTGAAGTGGACCGAAGTGGACTGGATGGACCGAATGGACTGAAGTGGACCGAAGTGGACTGGATGTACCAAGGTGGACCTAATAGACCAAAATGGACCGAATGGACTAAATTGGACTGAATGGAGTAAAGTGTACCTATGGGACCGAAATGGACCAAAAAGAGTGAATGACCAAACTGGACTGAATGGACCGAATGGACTGAAGTGGACCGAAGTGGACTGGATGTACCAAGGTGGACCTAATAGACCAACGTTTAAGTAGTTATTTAATACTTTTTTGCAAGGGGCAGCTCTTATTTTTTGGAGCAACATTTGATATTTTTAGTACATGGAAAAACCAAAATAAAGCAATTACATCACCAAATCAGTGATTATAATTTCATACTCAAGCAAACAAAAAAAATTAAAGACAAAATATCAAAACCAAACAACAAACAACCAACAACTAACTAGAGAGTGAGACCCTTACCTGACATGAGGATGTGCTGGGATTGTATGAGAGTGAGAGGGAGAGTGAGAGAGGGAAGACTTAGTCAAGCTGCTGTGAAAGTGAAAGTACCAATGAAAGTGAATGTGAACATGTAGAGAGAATGAGTGAATATGTGAACAACTTAAGAAAACATGTGAAGAATCTCAGACACTGAACACGGAAGGACTTCTTGAGACACTGAACACGTGAAGACAAAAAATTTCAAATCAAAGCAGATATTTAGGGACCCAGACCACTGGCAGATTGATCACTCCTTTAAAAATCGAGTTTTTGAGACTCGGTTTCACTTTTACCAAAACCGAGTCTCTACGGGTCGAGATCTATGCGGCGTCTACGTGGCAAATTTAGCACGTGGCAAATTTAGCACTGAAATCGAGCTTTTAAGGCTCGGTATATAAAACGAGTTTATAATACTCGATTTCCATGTGGGAAACTTTCCACGTAAGGGAGCCACAAAAACATTGAAACCGAGCCTCAAAGGCTCGATTTCTAAACCGAAATCGCCTCTTTTAGGCTCGAGATGCTACTATGCCATATTCTTTCCGGACCGGGCCAACTAACTATAAAGTTTGATTTTTATTGCTAGTTACCCAGATTCCCCCACATTTTTTTTTTTTTGTGTGCGTGGGTACAATACCCACTTGTAGATCTAAATATTGATTTCACTTGTTTTAATCCACGCCGTTGACGTGATTTAAATGAATTACCAAATTACCGGTCAAGAAGGTAACATATAAAGTGAAACACTCAAACACAGGAAAAAACAGACGTCTCTTTTTTCTCTCTCTCGCTGTCTCGTGTTCTTTGCTGCGTTCTTTCAATTTTGCTCGTCGATCTTCACCTCGCCTTCATAAAAATCTTAGGTAAACCAATCTTCATTCCTTTTCCCTGAATTTATCGTCAAGATATGGGTTTGATGATTTATTTCAAGTGAAGGCGAGAGTAGGATAGGCTTTTTCTTCATCCATTTTCCTTGAATTTATCGTCAAGATTTGGGCCTATATGATTGGTGAAATCTGAACTGAAATTTTGTAATAGGCTGATTCTGGTTTTGGAGAAGGTGCTGGATTTTTTTGGTTAAATTGAGTTTATCTCATTGAATGTATGAATTGATTGGTGAATTTTCGGACTCGGGTTTGTTTTATAAGTAACTAATTTTGTTGGTTAAGTTGGTCTTAGCTTGTCAGACCATTTGAACTGATTGGTGAGTTGTCGGATATAGGTTTTGGGGAAGTAACTAATTTTGTTGGTTAAATTGAGTTTAGTTTTATTGAGTGTGTGAATTGGTGGGCGAATTATTGGATTTGGGTTTTAGAGAAGTAACTTGTTTTGATGATTCGATTGAGTTTAGTTCGTTTGTATTTGCGTTGTGTGTGTTGTTTTGTTGATTCAATGTTTGTGTGGTTCAATTCTTTTGCAGGTAGTAAAGGGGGAAGGAAATATATTAGGCTATGCCCACACACATCCTACTACTAATGGAAGAAAATGGTACAAGGAAGAGAGATTTAGGAGTAATGCCAATGGTTGTTGGTCCGCGAACAAGCGGTGCGTGTCGTTTAGTTGCTTTGTGAATTTAAACTGATTGAGTATAATTTGCCAGTATTTTATGATGGTCTAGATTGATGGTTTTAGGGATTTCAGGTTACCATTATGCTAGGACCATATAGGCTATTGAGACAATCAAATACATTTCATGATTGCTGAGGAAAAATAGGAGAAGCTTTATGCTTTATTTAGTTGCTGCAAAATTAGGGAGAAGAGACAAGAGTTCAAACCTTGGTTATTTAGGTTACACTTTGATTTCTGTCTTATTCCTACTTTTTTTTATCAACCAAAGGTATTATTGTTCATGGAAACCTAATGTCATTTAAAACAGGGGCTCATGGATTGGTTTATGGTATTTAGAGAATTTGCTGTCCAAGTTTCAATACAGTTGTTACAAAAAATGTTTTTAGTTTAATATTGATGGGTGTATGTCATTTACAGGCAATAAAGCAATGGGATCAATCAGGGTCGCGGTGACATTGGAGTGCATGGTGAGTACTTATCTCTTTTTATATAAGCTTTTTGTATTGTTTCTAGTTCTTTATATGTTTCACTGCCCTAACTCTGATGCCTTGATTCATGTGAAGATTCTCGGATGAGTCCAAATGATCTGCGTTTGAAACTGATAAACAAAAGAAAGATGAAGCGAATTCCAAGGGTTTTTGAAGAGAGAAGGAAGATGGACCAAAAGTCAAAAGTTGTCAAAAACTATTCAGCCTTCAAGGCATAACATGCAGCAGCAAAGGTCTGAATTAAAAGGACGTACTTTCTTGTGGCGAACGCCGGCCACAAAAAGACCTAGATCCCCAAATAGAAATTTGAAATCTTCTAGGGGACTCTAACCACAAAGAAATTTCAAAGACCTGCACCGAGTACCATCACTAATGGCAACTGATAATTCAAGTGCTAGATGGTTTGTAAGCAATGATGGTGCTTCTAGGCCAATAGGACCTTTAATTGTCAAAGGTCCTGATACTTCAGAGCTAGTCATGTAGCTTACACCAATAGGTGGCATTGGGTAGAAAAGTTTTCATTCAGTATGATTTTCCCACCTATTGCCCTGTTTTAGCTTAATTTAAGAGGATTTGGTTTATATTTGTGAGGTTATCTAGATTAATGGTTGTGTATAATTGCCGTTGTCATCTAATATTGTTATGTATTCATCATGCTTTGTTGAATGGAGTTTTAAAAGGTGGAAGAATCTCACAGTGTCACTAGCTTGTTGCAATTGCTTGGTTTGGGGAAATATAACATTCTTTTCCGGGCTGAAGAGGTAAGTAACCTACATCTATCCAATCTTTTAAAAGAAAAATTTCCTAAGGATAAGTTTTTCTGTGTTAAATGTTTGACCTTCCCATATTTTGAATGGAAAGTATAAGCCAACGATGTGATTTCTAAGAGAGCAAGATAGATTTGTTGTGATGGTTTAGTATGTAGTCTGTACAGAGTGGTGACTGGGAAATGCATAAACAAAAATCATTTAATACTTGGTTAATTTGATCATAGGTGGACATGACTGCATTGAAGTAGATGGGTGATAAAGACCTCAAAGATATGGGGATACCAAAGGTACTGTGCTTTCACTCTCTTAAAAATTGACAACTATTTAATTTTGTTTTGCTGTTAAAAAGTCACTTTACTGGTACCTTTCAATAGTATCAAAGCATCAAATAAGATACAGGATTGAACCCCCCTCCACCCCCCCCCCCCTATGTGTTGCTTATTATGTTATCGTGATTTTCTTATTCTACCTTGAGGTTTGGTTTGTTTGTTTATTTGTTTTGTTGTTTTTTTTTTTTTCCAGGTTCATGTTGGATGTTCACAATTCTTGCAATCTACTTTGAGCCAGATGATTTGTATGGAAATAAGTTTAGCTTAGTGTAAATATTGAGTACTGACTACAGCTAAAAGAAACATTATCACGTAGGGGTTGTTCACAATTCTTTTAGTCTACTGTGAGCCCAATAAATTGTATGGAAATAAGTTCAGCTCAGTGTAAATACTGACTATTGACTGCAGCTAAAAGGCCCATTTACTGGACAATCACCTTGAACTGACTTGTGTATCATCTTCATTTCATGTATAGATGTCCAATGGAAAAATTAATCTATTCTCACAAAAGCTGTTTGACATGCAGGGACCGAGAAAGAAGATTCTTCTTGCTCTGTGGCCTCATTCCAGATGAGAACAACCATAGCTGCAAACATTTATTGCCTGCACTTTGGAGAGTATTTGTTACATCTGCAACTTATAGCTCAAGTAAATATTGACAAGCATGGGGAGTGTTAAGTATTTTTTAGGTGGAGATATGAGTGTTAGGCTTTTCAAGAACTAGAAATCTGTCTTGGAGAAAAAAATGAAACGGTTTATATATGTAATGGGATATGGACGATTGTGCTAGTGAAACATCTAACTATTTGTTTAATCAACATAATTTTTTTCTCATTTTGCATATTGCTTTGGAATGATTCATTTGTGTTTGGATTATCTTTTTATTGAAACTTGGCAAAAGTATAATTGTGCCTTTATGAGTGAGATTTAAAAAAAACTGTACGCAAGCAAATAGTTTAAAAGGCTGAAAGCTAAGAGCTAATCCAAACCGACCCAAAAGCATATTCAATCTATAGGATATTTCATAGGTGTGATGGTCAATATATCTGCTGCACTTTGGCATGCTTGACTGGAAACGTAGGTTCATTGGTGCAAATTTTATTGTCTCCAATAATTATAGCATGTCTGAGGTGCAACATTTGTTTAGACTTTTTGGAGTATAAATTCACCCAATACAACTCCACTATGCTGTAAACATAGCAAACAACATGAGTTCTAATGTTCTATGCAATTGTGATATTGATTGGTGAATGTGATGCTTAATTAACTAGCTGGATTGGAGAGATGATTAAGATCATTGAAAGCATACAATCAATTACCAACATTCTATCATATAATCTTTATCAAAATAGTTGTACATCACTCGCATCTAAGTACTTCATCAAATCTATATATTATTTGTTAAGGACATATTTTATGTAATTGGTTAATCCTTTGACAAAACGCACTTTACTTATAATTGGGTAGATCTAAAATGTGTTTAATACTTCAAGAAACATGTTGTTCAAGTCTAGTATTAAAGCCATGAAGATTGGACCAAGAAACAAGTGAAGAAAAGGTGTTCAATAAAGCTGGACAGATAGCTCGACACATGCGGACAGATAGCCCGACAGCTGCTCGACACCTCTCGACAGTTGGCTATCTATCGAGCTCTTCAGTTGATTGTTATCGCAATCTCGACACCTTCTCGACAGCTGGTGGATCGATCGAGAAAGCTCCTGTCTCCTCGATAGCTTCTCGATAGCTGTATCTGTCGATGTTTAAAGCTCGACACCTCCTCGATCGATCGAGGTATCTATCGAGGTTACGAAAATCAGAATTTTCAGATCTAATTTTTGGGCCAGGCTTATGTATTTGTGTAGGGTTTCTTTTCTCACAACCCTAGACCTATATAAGGCTTATTTTAGAGGCCGTCACATAAGAGAATACAAGGAGAACATAAGCAAAAGGTGACCGATGCCTTATTCTCTCTGAAAGAAGCTACTGCGTCTTTGCGCATTAGGGTTTTGTAACCAAGTGCTTCTTGATCTTCATTGTTGATGAAGTGAAGAACTTTGCAGCCAACATCTTCTTCTAGTTGGTGATTAAGTCGCGTACTGGGATCCATGCAATTGGTTAGTCACGTACTGGGATTCGTGCATCATCAAATGGTGGCGTTCATATATTAAAGAGTTCAGAGGTTCTGAAGCGGTAGAAGGTTTCTGCTGTGAGTTCATCTACGGGGATTGTAGAGTCTAGGGACAAAGGTTTTGTACTAGATCTGAAACTTCTCTTTACTATAGTGAATTGCTTTTCGGGAAGGTTTCCCCCCAGGTTTTTTACTGTGAAACTAGTTTGTTTCATTAGTTTTTCTGGATCATCATATCTTATCTTACTTACTTTTCCGCTGCATGATTTTGACATGATATTGATGTTTGTTTGTTTTAACAAGTTTGATTTATAATAAATCTAATTAACAATTTGGGTTTAAAACTTGTTAATTCTATCAACCGGGGTCTAAATTTCCCAACATTATTAAAAGCTAAAGCGTAGCGTTTAATGCTGCTGCTCTCACGTTGCGCTACATCAACTGCCATGTCATTTTTTTTTTTATAAATATAATTTGTCCAACAATTTTAAAATGGTTTTTACAATTTTCAACCGTATAAATGTAGCTCACTACTTATTTATTTACTTCCACTATCACCCTATAATAAATCTGTATAATTATCCAGCCCATCTCTTATTTATTTAGTTCCACTATCAAGCCCAACCCAAAGCCTTTTTAGTTTAGCTTAAAGGGAAAAAAAAAAAAAACATTGTAGCCTTCAGGGTTTTGTGTGACCAAATAGAAACGTGAGGAGACAGAGAGTTTGAAGATTGTAACATGGAGGGAAGCTTCAAGGAAAAAAATAAAAAAAAAACCTTTGAAGCCTTTAGGTATTGCGTGCGAAAATAGAGAGTTTGAAAGCTACCCACCTTCTTGCTCTACCAGTTCACAGTAACGGCTGCCAACTGATTTCCTTCCTTCCTGTCTTCCTTTCCACACGGTGTATAAATACTAACAGAACTTGCCTACTTCGGTTGAGGTATCTCTACATCTCAGTTCTTTTTTGCCCCATTATTTTGCTTTATGGTTTCTGTTTCCCTTATTAGATTTTGTTATAATTCTATGTGATTCCAACTACTTGATGAAAAGGTCAGAAAATATTTTAAAACTATTGTATTTGATTATTCAAAACCCGAATTTTATCTGTAAATTAAATTCAAATTCTTTGCATTTTGTGCTACTCTGTTGTAAGCGCAACTTGGATCACATTATGTCCTACTTTGTCAAAAATTGAGTGAAAATATGTAATTAGACTATAAAAAGGTTTTATGGGCAGCCAACTTTAGTGCCTAACGATTGTAGACAAAACTCCAGGCTTATTCTCTTTTTTTTTTTTTCCCTTTTAGGAGACTGTCTTTCAACTTCCAAATTTGAAACTAACCGTTTTTCTTTTTTTTCTTTTTTCTTTTTTTCAAATGTTGAAGATTTACTTTGGAGGTTTGTGTTATCTGCTCCCTCTAAGTGTTCGTGGAAATGCGTAGACAAAACTTTCTATCATTTGAGAATTATAAGGGAAAAAATCTTATAGTTTTCTATCCTTTCTTAAAGTTATTTTGTATCTAAACTACACTAAATCCACCAATGATATCTTAACTACAAAATGAATCCCAAGCATTGTTTATGTTAAATAGCAAACTGGAGTAGTTTGAATCACACTTTAGCATTGAATATGTTCAATTTATATTTTAACAATTTTTGTAGTCATTGTTCCCTGTTTTGGCAATCTATCTAACAGTAGGTATTCCTCTATGCACTCTAATGCAGGGTAAGACATGAGTGCATTCTCATTATTAGTCCATGCTCTACTATTATGTCTTTTGATGCAACCATGGACTTCTTTCCCGTGGAACATGTCACTTCTAAAACTGATTGGCTGATCTACAATCAATGACTATGGATTATTCTTCTAAGGGTACTTGCTCTTTTTTTTTTCTTCGTTTTGTAGTCATACTTTCTTTTTTTCTTTTTTCTTTTTTCTTTTTTTGCTTAGTTTCAATAATTTCTAAGTTTGATTATTAAATTTTTTGGCCCTTTGGAAGTTCTAATATCTAAGATTTTGGTTATTTTTTTTCCTTAGGTTTATTTTGGTGTTAAAAGTTAAATCTTTCAAAAAGATTTGTAACTACATGATTATCTAACTTATGTTAAATCTTTTGAATTATGGTTTATCTTCTCAATCTTGTGTTTTTTTTGTTACGAATGTAAAATTGTCTGAAAATTTTGTAGCTTCAAATTTTGTTTGGTTGTTTTGAAAATGGACGAAAAGGAGATGAATTTAATTTGAGTCCTATGTTTTTTTTTTCCTTTTTGTGGTCATTTCCATCATGGTATATAATGATTCATAACCAAATGTAGCAGATGAGTTATTTTGTCAGATTTATGCTAGTACATACTTTTCATATTTGCTTCTATTTGTGGGTGTTTGAATTTTGGGCTATGGAAGCATTATTTACTTACTAATGGTTGTGAGGTCTGAATAGTTTTGATTTTACACTTCTTTCTTACTTTTGTTGTTGGTGGTATCATAAGTGAATTTTAATTTTGATGTTTTTAATATGTGAGATGCACCTTCCTCATCATTAACATCTAGAACTTAGTTGCTCTTATGATGATCCATAACTCTGAATGTATAGATTCACACAATTGAAATTTAATTGTAGGGAGAGTAATTACTAAATTAACCACACTGTGTAGCTTTGTAAAGGGTGAATCTCTTTATTAATTTGTAATTGAGTGAAAATCCATAACTTCATATGTATACATTCACACACAATTGGATTTGTTGGTCATGAGAATTTTTTAAATGAGATCAATATTGCGTGACTTTTGTATAGGTTGAATCTATATTGAGGTGTAGTTTAAAGAAAATAATTGATTACATAAGTTTAGGATTTTAGCCAGAATTTATGCGCTTCTCAAAAATTCTGAGCTATACATCTGCTTGATGAACAATGAGTGGTATAATATGCATTTTCAAAGTAATCTATAGTGTATAATATTCATTTTCAAAGTAATCTATAGTGAACAAAACTTTTCTTTTTTAAGTATTTTTGCTTCTGTATTGATTACTCAATCTTACCTAACACATGCTTATGATGGAGGATTCATTGTTGCTCAACAATGGACTACAATTTAAGGGCTGCAATATATGCTTTAGATAATCTTTAGAAAAATACACTTTGTTTTATTAATTAAAACTTCAAATAATTAATTGCTGCACACACTATATGCTTTTAACAATGCTAATGCATAATTCTTCCATTGCATCTTTGTCATGTTTTGAGTTTTCTATTTTTTTCCCCCTTCCAAATCAGGAAGAACAAATGGCCGTTTATCTTGATCAAATGTTACAACAAATGATTATTGTCGGGGACGTTTTGCGACAAGGGCCGAAAATGCGAGAATGGCCCAAATCTCCCCTTGGGTTCTTTAGAAGTGTTTATTGTGGAGAATCAAGTCCAAAATTCTAAATGTATAATGTGTTAGGTTCTAAAGATTTAGGAATTTATGTATTTAGAACTCTAATGTGTAATGTTGGCAAACCATGATCAAAACAGGTGGTTTGGTCATGTTTAAGCTTGCTCAAAGTTGTATCTTTTATGTAAAGTTGGAATCGAGTTGATGCAGAATTTACTATGCATTTCGGCCTAGCTCGATTGATCGAAGCTTAGGCTCGATCAATCGAAAATTGGGTAGAGTGCGTTTTTACTGCATAATTCCAACTCAGCCCTAACTCCTAAAACGTTTAGGGTTTTATGTTTTTGCCCTAGGTATATAAGGCAAACCCTAGCCACGTTTTAGACGTTGCTCATATTGCTGTTTGTGTGAATCTCTTGTGAGATCTGAGAGAAGCTTTCCTTCACACATGCTTAGGATTATCAAGGAGGAGATTTCTTCAAGAACTTGATAATCATTCAATTGCTGCCATAAGAGCTTAAAGATACATAAGCGAGAGTGCTTGTACTTGTTGGAGAATCCAAGAAAGAAGGAGTTCGTGGTCTCGGAGCTTGTACGTGGTTGTGTCAGTAAGTTTCTACTGGTGAGTAGCAATAGAATATTAGTGGTCTAAATTCTATTGTAAAACTTCAATTCTTTCTATGGTGGATTCAAGTTTACCTTGAGGATAGCTAGGTTAAATCCTCCCGAAGTTTTTTACCGGTTTGGTTTTTCTGGGTGATCATATCTTTGTGTTATTTATATTTCCGCTGCTATACATGATATGATTGTTTGAATGTGATAACCTAGATCTGAAATTTGGACTAAGTAATAACTTGGTTAATTGTCTAGGTTAATCCGGTTGTGTTTTAAGGGGTCTAAAAACATACATAATGAACAAAAGGCTACTGGTGCTTTGACAAGAGAGAATCAAAATGCTAATAACAAAAGTGTAGAAAAAGTATAAAAACATAACAAGTCTGAAACTTTGACCCACAGTCACCAAGAAGAGGAAATTGAGAGAGGTTGAGAGAGGGAAGGTTCCCCTGTACCCATATTTCCACCCCTAAGGTTCGGAATTGTGAGAATGTTTCCTGGTTCGGTGGGTTTTTGCTCTCAAGTTTCAGCTCTATGGGGAAAACGTGGTTCAACAGGTCTGAAACTTCGACCCACAGTTACCCAGAAGAGGAAATTGAGAGAAGTTGTGAGGAAGAGAGGGAAGGCTCCCCTGTACCCATATTTCCACCCCTAAGGTTCAGATTTGTGAGATTGTTGACTGGCTGAATGGGTTTTTGCTCTGAAGTTTCAAGTCTCTAGGTAGAACGTGGCTCCCCCTGTTTGAACTGAATAGAGAGTTTTATATAGAATTCGGGGTGTTGCTAATGATTGGTTTCTAAGTAGTGGAAGAGGCTTTTATCCCCTATGATATCAATTTGGTGTTTTGGCTTGGGTTGCTTTTGTTTAGGGAAGAGTTTGGTAAGCTTTTTACATAATTTTGGAAATAAAGGGGGTTTGCTCTAATTGGCTACCTTTGGTTAGACATTTCAGACCATTGGGAGGTTTACCTAAGTGAGGCCTAGCAGATGGAGTTGGCCAATGGGAACCAACTATGTTTTAAAGGTAAAAGTGGGTTAGGGCAGAAACTTTAGGCCACAGTCAAGTAGAGCATAAAAGCTATTTTGGGGGTGAAATTTTAGGATACAAGACCTCTTTCATGAGCCTGAGGTGCTACCAGTGTCCCTTGCCCACTTGGTAGCACGCATGGGTTGGGTTCACGCAAAAGGTCCGAAAGGAACCAACCCATACCCTCCAAACCACACATCCTCAATTTCCCCCATAAGTCACATGGGCTTGAGCCATGCTTAAAAGAATAAAATAAAATATAATACATGAATTGAGCCCACAATGAAGTCGGGCTTGGTTGAATCAGGCTTGTAGAAATTGTGTTGCGAAAATGGGTATCAACAATTATATATGCTAGGTGTTAGATAAAAGGCCTAAATATGTCCTTTGATTCCTTATCCTCATCTAATCTTATCTTCTTTTGTTTCTATTTAGCTTAGAGGTTATATACCACATTTGGACGTTAAGATACATTAAGAAAGTAGACAAAATCAATCTTGATTAACTTCCAAAGTTTTTTTGGGATGTAGTGAAATTTTCTCATTCTAGCAATTAAACAGATATTTTGAGGAAGAGTTAGGAAAATATACTAGGTTTTATTCATGGTGTTTTCATGATCAAAGAAATTTGAATAAGTTCTACATTTTGAAATGAAATAATTAATTTTGAAAGCTTATATCCACTTGCTGTTTTAGTTATTAATTTCTCAAAAGGTTAGAAAGAGAGAGATTTGTTTCTTCAAGATTCCAACTTTGTTGTTTCAATAAATCTTCTTCAAATGCAAAAACATAAAAACACTTTTTTTGTTATAATTTGTGATTCCTTTGGCTAATGTTCTTTATATATATAATTTTTTTTTTTTAACTTTCTTAAGATTGTGGTTGTCGGGTACAAAGCTAGAGCCGAAGCTTACAGGACGCCTCTCATTTCTCAAATTGGGATACAACTATCAGATTGAATTGAATTAATGTTCCTCCAGTGAAGTGTACAAGGGTATAATGTAATTTACTGCAAAACATGAGTTTAATTATAGAATCTATGGAGAAGAAGAGTTTAGCCTAACATCTAGGTGAATATCAAAATAGAAACCTCACAAGTATTGTTGTCATGTATAGTGCACATGACTTACTAAACCATACTTAAATTATTTTTTGAGAAGACAAACCATACAATCATTTCAGGTGATTATAACCAAACTTTGTCCACAGTTTTGTATTTTAATTTCTTAATACATATCTCCTCAATAGGTTCTATTGTCAACCTGTAAAACTACAATGGAAAAATTGAAAAATAAAATAACCCAATGTTTCTTTAGATTTGTGTTGAATAAGAAAATAATCCAATGTTTCTTTAGGTTTCATTATCAGTAATTTTAATGTGCATCTCACAGGTTAGCGACTAGTTATGGTAAAAGTTGTGGTCTTAGAAGAGCCATTATGTTATGGTGGGAGCCACATATGCCATTTGAGACATGGTTCATTGGTCTAGATAGATTATAAATAAATAAATAAAATTAATTCTTTGAATAAAAATTACCTAGAAAGTAATCATATGTTACTTTAAGGAAAAAAAAGGAGTCAAATTAACTATTTCTATTAAAGCATTACCGAAATTGAAAATTCTTACATAAATGAACATTTTAAGTTTTAAGTTTTTTTTATGGAAGAATCTAAAGTTTTAATTGAAAGTTATATTTAAAACATTTATATATAAATAAATCAGTAGAACATCATATATGGTTTAGTGAATTGTATATACATTTTTTTAATGAATGGGAAATTGAATTTTTATCTTTCATACAACAATTTATTGAATTGTTTTTTTTTATTATTAATTTTTTTAATGAATGGGAGACTAAATTTTTATTTTTTGTGATCACAAATGTATGTGTTGTGTGCACGCATGTACTTGTACTTCAATGTTGAGGCACTCATTCTTTTTAAGTTTCGTAGTTAACAATTAGGTTTGAGACAAGAATTTGAAAATAAATTTGCAAGCCATTATACTTTGAAAAAATAAAAATAAAATGTTCCACTTATTGTTAATCTTATTTCACTAGTTCAAAGTTCAAACAATTGCTAGCAATTGGATTGTACAGTTTGACTGAAAGATAGAGATTTTATTAGGAGATGGAAATTGATGCATAGTTAAGCACTACAAGAACGGATTTCTTCGACTTACAAACTATTAAATAACATCTAATTTTCCTACTGACCCTTTGATGAATCAATGTCAAACTTGTTGAGTAGTCTTACACCCACAACAAGGGTATTCTAGAAATTTTAGAGGGAATCAAGGGTATTTTGGTCATTTTTTAGGTTTCAAGGGTATTTTGGTCATTTTTAAGTTTCAAAGGGTATTTCAAACATTCTCTTGGAATGGGGGCATTATGGTCATTTTCTTTGTTCTAAGGGTATTTTGGTCATTTTTTAGTCTTCATAGTTATTTTGGTCATTTTATAGGTTTTAGGGTCATTTCGATCATTTTTTAGGTTTCAAGGTCATTCAATCCTTTTTTATATTCTAAGGGTATTATTTTTTATCATTGTTTGCACCCACAATCATTTTTTAGGTTCTAAGGATATTTCAGTAATTGTTGAGGATTTTGGTGGTATTTTGGTCATTTTCAAGTTTTATGAGGTATTTTTGTCATTTTATAAGTTTCAAGGGAATTTCGAAAAATTTTAGGTTTTAGGGTCATTTCGGTCATTTTTAAGGTTCTATGGGTATTTCAGTCATTTTTTAGGTTTCAGGTGCATTGCGATAATTTTTTAGGTTCTAAGGATATTTCGGTCATTGTATAGGTTAGGTTTCAAGGTCATTAAAGTCATTTTTTAGGTTCTAAGGGTATTTTAGATATTTTTTAGATTTTAGGGTCATTTTGGTCATTTTTAGGTTTAAAGGGTATTTCAGTCATTTTTTAGGTTTTAAGGGTATCCTAGAAATTTTTGAGAGTTTCGGGGGGTATTTGGTCATTTTAAGGGGCATTTTGGTAATTTTATTATATTTAAGGGTATTTTGGCAATTTTAGAGGTTTTAGGAGTATTTTTGTTATATATATTCGTCGATTATTAGGTAAGTCGGTGGGGTTAGGTTAGGTTGGCTACGACCATATGTGATGTTGGTACTGCTTAATGTGACAACGAAACCATCAAATGTGAGGGAGGGAAAAAAAAATGAGGCTCTGCTTACTTAAATGAGACTGACACTTTTCACTATGGTCAAAATGATAAACTCTGAAGAACAAAATTATTTGTTTAAAATTTTTAAAAGGGTCGGGTTGTTCTTTTTTGGTAAAATTGGCTAATTGAACTTAATTGTTTTTAACTTTACTATAAGCAATTTTTGTTGTTGGGCTAATTTTTTTGGGATGTTCATTTTGTTTTAGATTTTAGATCTAAAATTTTTTAATAGCTTTTAAAACAAGGAAAATGCTAGAGCTACAAATTTTTTTAAAAATTGCTATTGTGATAAGTGGTTATTAGTAAGTAAAAAAGTGACTTAGTGGTGGGTCCAAAAGTAAAATTATTGTCAGATGTGATATTGGTATTGCCCAATATGACAATGGAACTGTCAAATGTGAGAAAAAAAAAAAGGATACCATCGACTGTTACAAAAGTACGATCAGAAGTGATGTTGGTACTACCCAATATAATAATGGAACTGTCAAATGTGAGAAAAAAATAGGATACCGCTAAATGTGATAAAAATACAGTTAGATGCGATGTTGGTACTGCCTAATGTGACAATGGAACCATCAAATGTGAGGAAAAAAAATAAATAAAGGAATCACAGAATGTGAAAAAAGTAAAATCACATGTGATGTTAGTACTGCACAATGTGAGGATGGAACCATCAAATGTGAGAAAAAAATAAAATGTGACAACAGTGCTGTCGAATGTGATGTTGGTACTGCCGAATGTGACAATGGAACCATCAAATGTGAGAAAACAAATAAGGGGATAATCAAATGTGACAAAAGAATAGTCACATGTGATATTGGAACTGCACAATGTGAGGATAGAATCGTCAAATGTGAGAAAAAAAATAAAAGAACTACCGAATGTGACAAAAGTACAGTCACATGTGATGTTGGAACTACATAATATGAGAATGGAACCATCAAATGTGAGGAAAAAAAAAAGGGAATCACTAACTATGACAAAAGTACTATCAAATGTGATGTTGGTATTGCCGAATGTGACAATGAAACCATCAAATGTGAGAAAAAAAAATAAAGGAACCACAAAATGTGATAAAAGAATAGTCACATATGATGTTAGAATTGCACAATGTGAGGATATAACCGTTAAATGTGATAAAAAAATAAAGGAACCATCGAATGTGATAAAAGTATGGTCACATGTGATGTTGGTACTGCACAATGTGAGGATGGAACTGTCAAATGTGAGGGAAAAAAAAAAGAAACCGCCAAATGTGACAAAAGTATTATCAAATGTGATGTTGGAACTGTACAATGTGAGGATGAAACCGTCAAATGTGAGAAAAAAAAAGGAACCACCAAATGTGACAAAAGTATTATCAAATGTGATGTTGGAACTGCACAATGTGATGATGGAACCGTCAAATATGAGGAAAAAAAAAAAAAGGAATCGCCAAATGTCACAAAAGTACTGTCAAATATGATATTGAAACTACACAATGTGAGGATGAAACCATCAAATGTGAGAAAAAATAAATGAACTATTAAATATGACAAAAAAACTGTCACATATGATGTTGGAACTACACAATATGAAGATGGAACTATCAAATGTGATATTTTGGTAATTTGGTATAGCTGGTTGCTTATTAGTGGGTACCTTATTCAAAAATAAGGGGAGATACGGTAGAATGTGATGTTGGTATTGCACAATGTGAGGATGAAATCATCAAATGTGAGAAAAAAAAAATAAACCACCAAATGTCACAAAAGTACTGTCAAATATGATATTGGAACTGCACAATGTGAGGATGAAACCATCAAATGTGAGAAAAAATAAAGGAACTATCAAATGTGACAAAAAATCTGTCACATGTGATGTTGGAATTGCACAATGTGAAGATGGAACTATCAAATGTGATGTTTTGGTAATTTGGTATAGCTGGTTGCCTACTAGTGGGTACCTTATTCAAAAATAAGGGGAGGTATGGTAGAATTACCCTAAAAAATAATAATAATACTAATTACCTTTCACTTTACCAAAAAAAAAAAAAAAACTTAGGTACATTATTTTAGATTTTGTATCTTAAGTTTCTTAATTAAATTCAACAATGTGATTGCATTGACTAATGCAATAGAGATTATCGTTCCCCAAGGATAATTAGATTCAAACATGTGCTCATTAGTTAATGCAGTCATATGATAGAATTCAATTGAAAAATCTAAAATAAACACTTAAGCAATTACACTTATCTTTGTCAAAAAGAAAAAAGAAAGACAAAGAGATATGGAAATCCAATTTGCTACATTCAGAAATTATACATTTTGAGTACTAAAAGCTAAGAAGCATGGACACACTAAAATATCTGTTTCGTGTCCAACATATGTCCGTATTAGACATGCTGAAGATACACTAGATGCATGTCCCTAGTATATTAAGAGAAAAAAAAATTTATTTGATTTCAGATATAATTTCGAAGATTTTGATAGATGTTATTTATTTAGAAAACTTAAAATAAATAGATGGTATTGTGTCCTAATTTTTAAGAATTATGGCATCATCATGTCTATTATATGAGTCTGACTCCCCTCCATTTTCTCCCATTTTAATATAGATAAGCAACACTTGGCTTATAAAATAACCAACAGTTAAAAAAAAAAACCACATACTGATTTCTTTCTAAAGATATCAGCATCTGTTTATCCAAACCCAGACTTACCCTAATAATCCTCTCTAAAGAAAGACTTACACTGATAATTAAAGAAGTTAAATTCAAATATCTGTTTTTGGCAGGGAGTGGGAGCAGGTTTGTATGGGAAAATTAGGAGCTATGCATTTGGGCAACTAACACTAACAGCATAGGTGGAGATATCATATCAGGCGATTGTAATACTATCTCTAATTGACTATATGAAATTATTGCAACCAAAAAAACAAAGTCTTTCAATTAGAACCCTAGATAACATAGCCCGAACCTGAATAAAATGTTATGACTTTTGAAATTGTAGTAGCTAGGTAGAGTTCATTCCACATGAAGAGTATTAAAAAACGAAATACAAAAGGAGCAGGCCTTAAGTAATAAGCAATAAAAATCAAAGTTGAGCGAGCTTTTAATAAACACCACTATTTTATTATTGGCCCGGTTAGATGGGGGTATTAGAAGGTTTTGTGGTTAATATTTTCATGTAATATTCTTGTTTTGGTTAGATGGGGTATTTGGAATTTCCTCTTTTGTATATAAAAAGTTTTTGTGGTTAATACTCATCTACTCCGGTGTTAGGATTCGTAATTGGGGATTCTTGAAATATATTTATGATTTATTTTTATTACTTTTTAATTTTTGAATAGCCCAAAAAAAAAAAAAAAAAAAAACTGATAGCAAAATCAATCTGCACTTCCCATTAGGATTGGTAAAATATCTTTGACCCCCCTTAGCCTGACCTGCATCGCTACTATCTCGTTTGGGTTTTTCTAGCCTTGAAGAAGAGATGGGATAGGAATGGGGAGCCCATGATCCAACCCCATTGCCAATTCTTGAAAGAAGAGTCACTAGGTGCACACTGCACTCACTTCAAAATTTAATAGGAACTAGTTGCTACCTAAGCTTAGTGTCGACATACTCTCCAACATTGAGGTATGTAACTTGTTAGGACATATGTGAGAATTGTTAGAGATATATGTTATGTAAATTAACTAATCTTTTAACAAAACACATTTTACTTGTAATTGGGTAGATCTAGGATAAGTTTAGTATTTCAAGAAACAAGTGTTCAAGTTTAGTACTGAATCCATGCAAATTTATTCAAGCAACAAGTGAAAAAGTGCTGTTCATTAAAGCTTGATAGATATCTCGGCAGAATCTTATCTATCGAGATTTAATGTTGAAGCTCGACAGCAGCTGTATCTGTCGAGAATTACGAAATTAGAATTTTCAGATCTGATTTCACACATATCCATAAGTATTTGTGTAGGGTTTCTTTTTTCACAACCCTAGACATATATAAGGATTATTTTAAGGGCCGTCAGATTTGATGCAACTTGATGCAAAGATAATACATGCATATTGTGACCAAAGACAATTTTACCTTAATTCATCATATACTCTATAGAAGCTACTGCGTCTTTGCACCAAGGGTTTTGTGACCAAGGAGCTTCTTGATCTTCATTGTTGGATGAACTGAAAAAATTTGTAGCCAACATCTTCTTCAAGTTGGTGTGTTAATCACATACTGGGATCCGTGCATCATTGGTTAGTCACGTACTAGGAGTCGTGCATTGAAAGGAAATATTGCCTCTACATTAGTCCAATTGGGTATTGGGGTAAGGGTTCAACTGTAGGTTGGTATTAAGTACTGCGATTCCTTTTACTTGTAACCGCTTATTTTGATAATAGTGGATTCTCGAGAGTGGTGACCTTAAATTCACTCAGTGGGATTTTGTCTTGGTGGTTTTCCTCATTCGTATTCAAATCACCCGTGTCAAATTTATTTTCCGCTACATTTAACTTAGTTGGTTATTTGTTTGTGCTACCATACTTATTGAATGTAATTAAATCTAATTAATTCACTTTGCTAATTAATTGATTAAGTTACCAAATGGGTCAATACATTCTTAACCTATCATAACTTCTAATTCTGCAAAGGATGCTTATCACACTCACTGTTGCATATTCATTATGCACTACCATGTGGGCTATAATCATGCTTTCACAAAAATGATTTCAATTAAAACTGTGAATTTGTTATTTTAAAACACGATTTCTTCATCATTTCACAATTTTATCTAAAATTGTGTTTTCAAAACATGATTTCAACGAGAGTATAATAAACAAAGTATATAATGATAGTGAGTAACAAGATTTTTCCTTTTTGTAAATTATGGAACAAGCAATGAGAATAGTTGTCTCGAGTCTCTACATTAACAAACTCAGAAACTCAAATTAATTTCTTCTTGATGTTTTGGTCTCTCTCTCTGTCAAGTGTCTTCCCCTTTGCTTTCTATTAACATTTTTGTTGTCGTCAGCAAATTTTTTCTTTTAATAATTGTTGTCAAATAAAATCTTAATCTATTAATTATTGGAAATGATTTAACAATTTCTTGGTAAAGATGCAAAACAATACCAAGCTCTAGCAATATGATCTAGTTCCAAATTTTCATTCATCCCAACCCAAACCAACACTAAAATTTATGTGATTTTACAATATTCTTACATTCATAGAATTGCAGCAATTTTCAAAGTTAGAAAAATACAGAGGCGTACAATGATATAGCAAACTCTAATTCTGAAGGAACAAATATGTTGGAAATTTAGACCCCTTAAAACAACCAGATTGCGTAGCCTAGTTAATTAGCCAAGTTGTTACTTAGTCAAATTAAGCAATTCTAGGTTAAAACAATCCAAACAATCATATCAAGAATATAAAGCAGCGGAAAATAAATAACACAAGATATGATCACCCAGGAAACCACACGGTAAAAACCTGGGGAGGATTTGACCCACCTATCCTCAAGGCAAACCTGAATCCACTATGAAAGAATCGAAGTTCATACAAAAGGACTTACAAGCTCCCCGCTCGACTTCCTAATGCTACCTACCAGTAGAACTTACTGACACGACCCCGTGC
This sequence comes from Quercus aquifolioides, assembly GCA_019022515.1. Lineage (NCBI taxonomy): Eukaryota > Viridiplantae > Streptophyta > Magnoliopsida > Fagales > Fagaceae > Quercus > Quercus aquifolioides. The sequence continues at coordinate 64,760,612 of CM032328.1, read as the reverse complement.
AAGCTCCGAATCCACGGACTCCTTCTTTCTTGAATTCTTCAATCAAGTACAAGCACCCACGCTTGTTTTTCTTTAAGCTTCAATGGCAGCAACTTTGTTGATCATCAAGATGTAGATAATAATCTCTATCTAGAAAACCCTAAGTTTATGTGAAGGAAAGCTCCTCAAAGATCTCACAAGAGATTCACATAAACAGCAAATATGAGCAACAAAGACTTAGAGAGGTTTGGGTATAAAACCCTAGATACAAAAGAGACACTCTCTTTTCTCTCTCTCAAAACTCTTAAAAACATGGCTTAGGGTTTCCTTTATATAGTGGGAGAAGTAGATCTGAAACCCTAATACTTAATGGGCTTAAGCTGCTGTTTGGGCCAACTTAAAATTCTATAGATACGATTTTCGATTGATCGAGCCTGTTCTTCGATCGATCGAACCAGGCAGAATATGAAGTCTTCTTCCTGCAGCTTGTATGTTCTTGAATCTTGACTTGAATCACCTTGAGCATTGTTTAATAAAACCTATAGACTCTAAGATCTATATCTAGACAAGTTTGTGTTCACGATTTGCCAATTGTTCTAAACATTTAGAACCTAACAAACTCCCCCTTTGGCAATTCGTGACAAAACTTTCATACAAAATGAAATGCTCAAATACAAGAACAACCCAATACAATAAAATGCCCATTACAACAAATTCAACCTAACTACTATCCATCAATTGCAAGTGTAGACAACAGCTCAATCGAATCAACCTGTATATTTCCTAAAACACTCAACAAACGCATAAACGCATGTGTGGAAAAAATACAAGTAAATCAAAATTAAATTCTTGACTTCACAAAACACAAAACAAAGACATATATCATGAATAACTCATAAATATAAATCAATGAGCAGTGAACAAGAAACAGAAATAAAAACATAAGTAAACTAACTCTCCCCCTAAGTTAGATACAACAAAAAGTTTTTATTTTCTTCCCTTTCAAAAATAATTTCAACTCCCCCTAAACAAGCCTAAACAAGACAAACATGATTCCCATAAATCAATAATTTCTCCCCCTTTTTGTCACGTATTGACAAAGACAACTCATACAAAGAGTAAACAGTCAACATACGCAATAAAGGATAAGAGAAAATAGAGAATCAAGGGGAACACAAAACAATTCAACTCTATAGAAAATAGAGACAGCTCCCCCTATGAACAACACAGGTTAAAAAAAAACTTTTCTCCCCCTATAAAAATAGGAAAAACAAAACAAGTTTTGGGAAAAACAGTATTGGGGAAAAATAAAGGGGGTGGGGGAAAATCAGCAGCAGCAGCAGCATCACCAACAGGATCAGGAACACCCTCACCAGCAGGACCAAAGTTAAAAACACACAAACCAAAGTTAAAAACTAAGGTGAGGATACACATGAAGAAAAAATATTCTCTCTTTCAATAAAATGCAAACATGGCACTATGTGACCCATAAACAGTTGCATGAGTAGAGAAAATATTTGCACATTGATTATCCATCATATCTCTTAAGAAAAATATTTTCTACATTTCACACATAAGAAATAGCATATACTAGAATGTACAAAACTCAAAAATTAATCAATCAATTTTTAAATCAAGTTGAGTACCCAATTTAGCAAAGTGTATGCATGCTATGTGTGAAAACAATGAGAGATATGACTGCAAAACTGCAAGATGGATACAAAAACAATGCAATGCATGTGAATCCTAAACACAAATAATGCATGAAAAAAATTTTTGGTCAAAAACATAGAAACTGAAAATTTTTCAGTTTCGATCGATCGAGAATCGATCGAACATCAATCGAGTCAGGCAGACTCAAACCAAAAATTTTAATCGCAATTTCGATTGATCGAAAAACAGGGTCGATCGATCGAAAGTCTGGAAAAATCAAATTTTTGAAAAACAGAGCATTTTAATGCAGAAACTCCTCAAAGCACATTGTTTTATAAAAAATGCATGAGTATGAGACGAAAAGTTTTTCAAAAACACTTGAATTTAACCCAGATCTTCCAAAATCAAGATTTTCAATCAATTTGTCCTCAAAGCGCAAACATTATACACATTTTGCATTAAAGTCAAGGAACTTTTAATCTTGGATGGCCACAACAAAATCACACACAATATAATGTACCAAGTTTAACAAAGAGTAACTTGTGTAGTGTGTGCAACTAGCAAAAGCTTGAGATACATGTGAGGTGATATGTGAATAGCAATCAATCACAAAGTCTACAAAATTCATCACATAAAATTTGAAAGAGACTATCACCTAAAGAGTTACATCCTATAACTCCCACATCTCCTAGAACATAAGCTTGCAATCATGTAAGTTTCTTGAATTTTGCCCCATTATTAGGTGAAATTTGGCATCAAGCCTAATAGTACACACCAATTTTAAGCATTTAGCAATTAATAGAGGCTACACCTTATGTTCTTTTTGTGCATGTGCTACACTTTCTCGAGCACAAAATCTTATGATATGCACTAAGGTGTTCATGATTGGCTAGTGAACAGTGGTGAGATGGTTATTTATGTCTTTCTCAAAAGAATCAAGTCCGACAGTCAAATAACATGTGACTTCAAGATTAAGACAAAGTGATAAACACCATAAACATCTTTCCCACACAACATGCACTACAAAACTTCAACTAGTAAAGTGCAATAAATAAGCTCATCAAAGCTAAACAAGGTACATAAACATGTTATGTAAAGATAATATGGCCAATCCTTGATTATAAATCCAAGATATATAATACAAAACACAAAAATCTTTTTGGTTTTAACAAACTTTATAACCACTTGTTGAGATTTTAAAAAAATTTATGACCAAAGACAAAAAGCACATATTATGCTAAATGAACAATGCAAAAGCAATGCATGATAGTGCAAAAACTAAGCTATAGAGGGTACACAAACAAGAAATATCAATTTCTTAATTAACCCTTGAGTACATGTACAAACTAGTACATACTCACACAAAATCAAAAATAGCTTAGCACAAACTATTCAAGTTTCTCCACAATGTCAAGCATATTCTAAATCAAGAGAGATATCATAATTCATGTAATCCTCAAGAAAAATAAAACAAGACACAAAATAAAATATTTTTGTCTTTTTGAAATTTTTCAATGTTTTTGGATTTTTTTTTTTTTTAATAAAAAAAAAACAACCTAAAAAACAAAACAACCAAAAACAAAAACAAAACATGTCCACAATTAATTGAAAGAATTAAATCAAGGACAGGTTAGCAACACTCACCTTGGAGGGTCTTTTCTCACCCATCTAGCACGAGTCTTCGGCTTTGTAGGTGAAAATCCATGAGAAGCAGAGTGTATTTGAGGGATTACACCAATCTTCTGAGAAAGACTGAAATCCTGCAAATTCCTTTCACAAGCCAACAAGCTCAAATTTTTCAAAAGCATATGAAATAATTTATTTGGACTTATGGCAGGAGAAATATCATCACATATCCTAGATTGACATACAGAATGCTTAAATTTCAACTTATGACAATTAGGACGAATGTGACCACGAACACCACAAAAGTGGCAAACAGGAACAAATTTAGGAACATCAGTATTCCTAATAGCAAATCTAGTCTCAAATTTTGGTTTTTGCCTCAACAAAGAGCAATTTGGTCTAATATGACCAACAACACCACAAAGGTGACAGGTAGGCACAAAAACAGATTTATTATGCTCTCTAACAGTAGGTTTAGACTTAGGTTTAGAAACTTCAGCGTCTACATCAGAACTTTTACCTTTGTCTAACCTAGCAAAATAAGCCTTTTCTTTATTATTCCTCTTGAAAGGAGGGATATAAACTTTTTCAGTTTTAGGCTTAAGAGAGACAGAAACACTTCTGTTATTATCAGCAAGTTTGATATTAGACAAATTTTCCAATTTAGCTTCAGCCTCAGCTAATTTTTGTTCCAAACTTTTCATCTTCTCATCTTGAGAGGAAATTTGATTTCTCAAAAAATCATTCTTTTTATTAGACTCATCTAATCTAACAAGCAATTCCTCTTTTTCAAGATTAGTCAATTTTAACTCTTCTTTGAATTTCTTAGCAATTTTCAAAGATTTAGATAATTCCTTACGAAGAGTTTCAAAAGCATCAAAAAAATCAGCAGAAACAATAGTGTCCTTTTTATTCAAAACATCACAGGCATCAATAAAATCAGCAGAAGCATGAGCAGAAACATGATCAAAAAGACACTTCAAATTATCCATGACAACAGGGGTCAAGGATCAGCTCTTAGATCAAAAGATCTACAACAAGAAGAGCTACCCGCTCTGATACCACTTGATGGAAATTTAGACCCCTTAAAACAACCAGATTGCGTAGCCTAGTTAATTAGCCAAGTTGTTACTTAGTCAAATTAAGCAATTCTAGGTTAAAACAATCCAAACAATCATATCAAGAATATAAAGCAGCGGAAAATAAATAACACAAGATATGATCACCCAAGAAACCACACGGTAAAAACCTGGGGAGGATTTGACCCACCGATCCTCAAGGCAAACCTGAATCCACTATGAAAGAATCGAAGTTCATACAAAAGGACTACAAGCTCCCCGCTCGACTTCCTAATGCTACCCACCAGTAGAACTTACTGACACGACCACGTGCAAGCTCCGAATCCACGGACTTCTTCTTTCTTGAATTCTTCAATCAGCTACAAGCTCCCCGCTTGTTTTTCTTTTAAGTTCAATGGCAGCAACTTTGTTGATCATCAAGATGTAGATAATAATCTCTATCTAGAAAACCCTAAGTTTATGTGAAGGAAAGCTCCTCAAAGATCTCACAAGAGATTCACATAAACAGCAAATATGAGCAACAAAGACTTAGAGAGGTTTGGGTACAAAACCCTAGATACAAAAGAGGCACTCTCTTCTCTCTCTAAAAGCACTCAAAAACGTGGCTTAGGGTTTCCTTTATATAGTGGGAGAAGTAGATCTGAAACCCTAATCCTTAATGGACTTAAGCTGCTGTTTGGGCCGACTTAAAATTCTGCAGATACGATTTTCGATTGATCGAGCCTATTCTTCGATTGATCGAACCAGGCAGAATATGAAGTCTTCTTCCTGCAGCTTGTATGTTCTTGAATCTTGACTTGAATCACCTTGAGCATTGTCTAATAAAACCTATAGACTCTAAGATCTATATCTAGACAAGTTTGTGTTCACGATTTGCCAATTGTTCTAAACATTTAGAACCTAACAGATTAAATTACCAAATTGGTCAATACATTCTTGGCCTATCATAACTTCTAATTCTGCAAAGGATGCTTATCACACTCACTGTTGCATATTCATTATGCACTACCATGTGGGCTAAAATCATGCTTTCACAGAAATGATTTCAATTAAAACTGTGAATTTGTTATTTTAAAACACGATTTCCATCAGTTGCAAGTGTAGATAGCAGCTCAATTGAATCAACCTGTATATTTCCTGAAACACTCAACAAACGCATAAACGCATGTGTGGAAAAAATACAAGTAAATCAAAATTAAATTCTTGACTTCACAAAACACAAAACAAAGACATATATCATGAATAACTCATAAATATAAATCAATGAGCAGTGAACAAGAAACAGAAATAAAAACATAAGTAAACTAACTCTCCCCCTAAGTTAGATACAACAAAAAGTTTTTATTTATATTCTCCCCTTTCAAAAATAATTTCAACTCCCCCTAAACAAGACAAACATGATTCCCATAAATCAATAATTTCTCCCCCTTTTTGTCACGCATTGACAAAGACAACTCATACAAAGAGTAAACAGTCAACATACGCAATAAAGGATAAGAGAAAATAGAGAATCAAGGGGAACACAAAACAATTCAACTCTATAGAAAATAGAGACAGCTCCCCCTATGAACAACACAGGTTAAAAAAAACTTTTCTCCCCCTATAAAAATAGGAAAAACAAAACAAGTTGTGGGAAAAACAGTTTTGGGGAAAAATAAAGGAAGGGGGGGGGGGGGGGGAATCAGCAGCAGCAGCAGCATCACCAACAAGATCAGGAACATCCTCACCAGCAGGACCAAAGTTAAAAACACACAAACCAAAGTTAAAAACTAAGGTGAGGATACACATGAAGAAAAAATATTCTCTCTTTCAATAAAATGCAAACATGGCATTATGTGACCCATAAACAGTTGCATGAGTAGAGAAAATATTTGCACATTGATTATCCATCATATCTCTTAAGAAAAATATTTTCTACAGTTCACACATAAGAAATAGCATATACTAGAATGTACAAAACTCAAAAATTAATCAATCAATTTTTAAATCAAGTTGAGTACCCAATGTAGCAAAGTGTATGCATGTTATGTGTAAAAACAATGAGAGATATGACTGCAAAACTGCAAGATGGATACAAAAATCAATGTAATGCATGTGAATCCTAAACACAAATGATGCATGAAAATTTTTTTTTTGGACAAAAGCATAGAAACTGAAAATTTTCAGTTTTGATCGATCGAGAATCGATCGAACATCAATCGAGTCAGACTCAAACCAAAAATTTTAATCGCAATTTCGATTGATCGAAAAATAGGTTCGATCGATCGAAAGTCTGAAAAAATCAGATTTTTGAAAAACATAGCATTTTAATGCAGAAACTTCTCAAAGCACATTGTTTTATAAAAAATGCATAAGTATGAGACGAAAATTTTTTCAAAAACACTTGAATTTAACCCAGATCTTCCAAAATCAAGATTTTCAATCAATTTGTCCTCAAAGTGCAAACATTATACACATTTTGCATTAAAATCAAGGAACTTTTAATCTTGGATGGCCACAACAAAATCACACACAATATAATGTACCAAGTTTAGCAAAGAGTAACTTGTGTAGTGTGTGCAACTAGCAAAAGCTTGAGATACATGTGAGGTGATATGTGAATAGCAATAAATCACAAAGTCTACAAAATTCATCACATAGAATTTAAAAGAGACTATCACCTAAAGAGTTACATCATATAACTCTCACATCTCCTAGAGCAAAAGCTTGCAATCATGTAAGTTTCTTGAATTTAGCCTCTTAATTATGTGAATTGGCATCAAGCCTAATAGTACACACCAGTTTTAATTAAGTGAATTGGCATCAAGCCTAATAGTACACACAAATTTTAAGCAATTAAATCGAGGCTACACCTTATGTTCTTTTTGTGCATGTGCTACACTTTCTCGAGCACAAAATCTTATGATATGCACTAAGGTGTTCATGATTGGCTAGTGAACAGTGGTGAGATGGTTATTTATGCCTTTCTCAAAAGGATCAAGTCCGACAGTCAAATAACATGTGACTTCAAGATTAAGACAAAGTGATAAACACCATAAACATCTTTCCCACACAACATGCACTACAAAGCTTCAACTAGTCAAGTGCAATATTTAAGCTCATCAAAGCTAAACAAGGTACATAAACTAGTTATGTAAAGATAAGGTGGCCAACCTTGATTATAAATCCAAGATCTATAATACAAAACACAAAAATCTTTTTGGTTTTAACAAACTTTATGACCAAAAACAAAAAGCACATATTATGCTAAATGAACAATGCAAAAGCAATGCATGATAGTGCAAAAACTAAGCTATAGAGGGTACACAAACAAGAAATATCAATTTCTTAATTAACCATTGAGTACATGTACAAACTAGTACATACTCACACAAAATCAAAAATAGCTTAGCACAAACTATTCAAGTTTCTCCACAATGTCAAGCATATTCTAAATCAAGAGAGATATCATAATTCATGTAATCCTCAAGAAAAATAAAACAAGACACAAAATAAAATATTTTTGTCTTTTTGAAATTTTTCAATGTTTTTGGATTTTTTTTTTAATAAAAAAAACAACCTAAAAAACAAAACAACCAAAAACAAAAACAAAACATGTCCACAATTAATTGAAAGAATTAAATCAGGGACAAGTTAGCAACACTCACCTTGGAGAATCTTTTCTCACCCATATAGCACGATTCTTCGGCTTTGTAGGTGAAAATCCATGAGAAGTGGAGTGTATTTGAGAGATAACACCAATTTTCTGAGAGAGACTGAAATCCTGCAAATTCCTTTCACAAGCCAACAAGCTCAAATTTTTCAAAAGAATATGAAACAATTTATGTGAACTTATGGCAGGAGAAATATCATCACAAATCCTAGATTGACATACAGAATGCTTAAATTTCAATTTATGACAATTAGGACGAATGTGACCACGGACACCACAAAAGTGGCAGACAGGAACAAATTTAGGAACATCAGTATTCCTAACAATAAATCTAGTCTCAGATTTAGGTTTTTGCCTCAACAAAGAACAATTTGGTCTAATATGACCAACAACACCACAAAGGTGACAAGTAGGCACAAAAACTGATTTATTATGCTCTCTAACAATAGGATTAGACTTAGGTTTAGAAACTTTAGCGTCTACATCAGAACTTTTACCTTTATCTAACCTAGCAAAATAAGCCTTTTCTTTATTATTCCTCTTAAAAGGAGGGATATAAACTTTCTCAGTTTTAGGCTTAAGAGAAACAGAAACACTTCTGTTATCAACAATAGGCTTGGCACTAGTCAAATTTTCAAGTTTAGCTTGAGACTCAACTAACTCTTGTTCCAAGCTTTTCATCTTCTCATCTTGAGAGGAAATTTGATTTCTCAAAAATTCATTCTTTTTATTAGACTCATCTAATCTAACAATCAATTCCTCTTTTTCAAGATTAGCCAATTTTAACTCTTCTTTAAATTTCTTAGCAATTTTCAAAGATTTAGATAATTCCTTACGAAGAGTTTCAAAAGCATCAAAAAAATCAACAGAAACAATAGTGTCCTTTTTATTCAAAACATCACAGGCATCAATAAAATCAGCAGAAGCATGAGCAGAAACATGATCAGAAAGACACTTCAAATTATCCATGACAACAGGGGTCAAGGATCAGCTCATAGATCAAAAGATCTAAAACAAGAAGAGCTACTCGCTCTGATACCACTTGATAGAAATTTAGACCCCTAAAACAACCAGATTGCGTAGCCTAGGTTAATTAGCCAAGTTGTTACTTAGTCAAATTATGCAATTCTAGGTTAAAACAATCAAACAATCATATCAAGAATATATAGCAACGGAATAATAAATAACACAAGATATGATCACCCAAGAAAACCAAACCGGTAAAAAACCTGGGGAGGATTTTACCCACCGATCCTCAAGGCAAAACTGAATCTACTATGAAAGAATTGAAGTTCATACAAAAGGACTTACAAGCTCCCCGCTCGACTTCCTAATGCTATCCACCAGTAGAACTTACTGACACGACCCCGTGCAAGCTCCGAATCTACGGACTCCTTCTTTCTTGAATTCTTCAATCAAGTACAAGCACCCACGCTTGTTTTTCTTTAAGCTTCAATGGCAGCAACTTTGTTGATCATCAAGATGTAGATAATAATCTCTACCTTGAAAACCCTAAGTTTATGTGAAGGAAGGCTCCTCAAAGATCTCACAAGAGATTCACATAAACAGCAAATATGAGCAACAAAGACTTAGAGAGGTTTGGGTATAAAACCCTAGATACAAAAGAGACACTCTCTTTTCTCTCTCAAAAAGCACTCAAAAACGTGGCTTAGGGTTTCCTTTATATAGTGGGAGAAGTAGATCTGAAACCCTAATCCTTAATGGGCTTAAGCTGCTGTTTGGGCCAACTTAAAATTCTGCAGATACGATTTTCGATTGATCGAGCCTGTTCTTCGATCGATCGAACCAGGCAGAATATGAAGTCTTCTTCCTGCAGCTTGTATGTTCTTGAATCTTGACTTGAATCACCTTGAGCATTGTCTAATAAAACCTATAGACTCTAAGATCTATATCTAGACAAGTTTGTGTTCACGATTTGCCAATTGTTCTAAACATTTAGAACCTAATAGATTAAATTACCAAATGGGTCAATACATTCTTGGCCTATCATAACTTCTAATTCTGCAAAGGATGCTTATCACACTCACTGTTGCATATTCATTATGCACTACCATGTGGGCTATAATCATGCTTTCACAAAAATGATTTCAATTAAAACTGTGAATTTGTTATTTTAAAACACGATTTCTTCATCATTTCACAATTTTATCTAAAATTGTGTTTTCAAAACATGATTTCAACGAGAGTATAATAAACAAAGTATATAATGATAGTGAGTAACAAGATTTTTCCTTTTTGTAAATTATGGAACAAGCAATGAGAATAGTTGTCTCGAGTCTCTACATTAACAAACTCAGAAACTCAAATTAATTTCTTCTTGACGTTTTGGTCTCTCTCTCTCAAGTGTCTTTCCCTTTGCTTTCTATTAACATTTTTGTTGTCGTCAGCAAATTTTTTCTTTTAATAATTGTTGTCAAATAAAATCTTAATCTATTAATTATTGGAAATGATTTAACAATTTCTTGGTAAAGATGCAAAACAATACCAAGCTCTGGCAATATGATCTAGTTCCAAATTTCCATTCATCCCAACCCAAACCAACACTAAAATTTATGTGATTTTACAATATTCTTACATTCATAGAATTGCAGCAATTTTCAGTGTTAGAAAAATACAGAGGCGTACAATGATATAGCAAACTCTAATTCTGAAGGAACAAATATATACCTCAAACAAACGAGTTCAAAAAAGGGCAAAAGACAGTTCAAGTTAGCCTCCGTTTTATGGATTAAGCCTTACAAAAATATCTCATTTAAAACTGTAATGAATAAGAAATATTATTGATGATCAAAAAACACAATACAAAGCTGAGCTAAGAGCCAAAAGGCTCAGCACTGTTTCAATGCAGAACATTTTCTTTACAAATAAGAACAGTACTAAAACAAAACAGAAGATCTAAACTTTTTAGTTTTTTTGGATGAATAACACACCTAAACTCAATCTATGCAATAACATGGCCAACAATAACCGTAATATCATCTCTCTTTCCTCCGTTGTGCTTCAGTCCAGCCAGCCGAGCAGCTTGTGCAAATGGGCTATCGACATTTTCATCCATAGAATTGAACAATGCCAAGTGTGCAATAGTGGAAGCCAACTTCTCTGTGTTCACACCTTCCAAACTTCCCTTACTGATAATATCTTCGATTTCTGCAGTGAACATATTGTCTAGAAGCCCACCAGTACCAAGAACTATAATGTCTCCAGGTAATAAACGTTCCACTGTTGTTACAATAGCTGAACATGGCTTATCACATGTCATGCTATTTCCCAACTGGTACGGATAGTTAAAACCATGTTGTTGTATCAGCGATTTATACACACATTTACTGTTCCTGAAAATCATAAACCCACTGTTTCCCACGTTGATAGCACGTAAATAATTATCCTTGAAAGTCACAATACAAGCCGTGGATGAACCCATAGCCTTGGTATTCAAGAAACCTTCCTCCAAAGCTTGTCTTAGGTCCACGATACGATTGAGTGGTGGTTGTTGCCTTTGGACTGCGGTCACAACATTCGACATCAGTTGGCGTGCGTATTTTCCAGCGTCTACGCCATATCTAGCCCAACCGCCAACACCGTCAGCCACGCCAATAGTGTTCTTCTCCGCAAAGATAAAGTGAGCGTCGTCGCCTTGAGATTGAGGATTTCCTGCTTTGTCCTTAGGGGTATAGTGCGAACCAAAACTCATCCTCATGCATCCTCTTCCTCGTTCCTGCAGCACAGGAATTAACACCACTTTTCCATCAACACGTTCTTTCTTGAAGATCATGTTGGATTCAAATAGAGAAAAAACCTACGAGAAATTTTGGAGTTGTAGAGGAGGTAGAAATAAAAGGTAGGGTTTGAGTTAAAATTATATAGACATAAGAGTTAGAAGATATTATAAATTGTTGCTCCTCTCTACTAGTTTTAGTCGGAATAAGTGTTCCTGATATTTAGATAATGTTCCTAATATTTAGCCAAAAAATATAAATAGATAATGTTAATGTGTTTTTAATTGGACCGGTTAGATTGAGTTTATTCTTTTATTTATATGACGTTTTGAGGTTTGTATTTTCATGGACTCTTGTTCTGTTGTGATTCTGAAATCTTCAAATCAATTTAAGATTAAAAAAAAAATTATCTCAACCTTTTGTTTTTTGTTTTTTTTTTTTACCTCGCAATATAAACTATAAAGTCAAAAACAGAGAAACTCCAATTAAAGTGGAGAAAATAGAGTCGGTGAGTCACTGCACTTAAATGGGAATGCTACGGGTCCAATACTCTCCAACGGTCATATTACAAGTTTGTAGTAACGTGGTGTGACAAAGTGTGCTTTCATAAACTTTTTGTACTACACTCAAATTAATTTCTTTTTTCTTGTGGTCTATATCTCTGTTTTTCTCTTCCTCAAGTATTTTCCTCTTTGTTTTCTGATAACGTCTTCTTGTTGTTGTCAAATAAGAGTTTTAGAGCCCATTTGGTACATGTGTTTAAACACATGTTTTCAGTTTTTAAATAATATTACATATATTTCTACTCACTTTTTCACTCACACGTATTTTCAAAAAATACAAACAATTTTACTAGAACAACGTTACCAAACGGCCCCTTAGTCTCTTAATTATTGGAAATCTATACGATTTTTGTGACTATTATATATGCTAAAGATTAATGGATTATTGTTTAATTATGTTTTCAAACTTTCATTTAATATATTTTGTGGAATTATATATGCTAAATATTAATTATGCTTGAATTTTATAATTTTAAAAAAATTAAAATAAAAAAAGAAAAGAGAGAGAGAGAGAGAGTTCATGTTGAACCTAAACAAGAAAAAACATAAGAGCAAGCTTAAAAGCCCACGAAAACATAAGAGCAAGCTTAAAAGTCCTCGAAAATGTCATTTTTGGAGATGTAGAGAGGAAGTAGAAAAAACCTACGATTTTGGTTATGATGTCGCGGAAGCCTGAAGAAAGCACATACGATGCTCTCTTGATGGAACAGAAACTAAACTGTTAGTTCCTGGGTAGTAAACCTCGAATCCACGAGGGGTTCCTTGAATCCACAAGGTGATAGGTCTGGAATCCACCAGAGAACACAATAGACACAAGTCTGAATTTTTATTGATAATAAATTATGAAAAACGTTTACAGACTTAAGGGCCTATTTAAGGGCTCCTTAAAATTTAATAGACAAGAAAATATAATCTAAAATAACTCCTAATTGATATCTAACCATAACAAGAACCAAATTTGACCTAAAAAGCATTAAATGCACCTAAAAACAAGGAAATAAATCACCTAAACCTAAAATAACGTTTTTTTACATAAAAATACCAAAAATAATAAATTACAATAATTAAATAGTAAATTGTGTCCTACATCAGACCCCTCCACTTGAAACAAACTCGTCCTCGAGTTCATTCTTGAAATCTGAAATCTTCCACTCCAAATAAACAAATACTTTGAATGTTTTAATAACTTGATCCGGTTCTGAAACTTGAATCTGTCATAAAGTGTAGCATAAAATTTTTTCTCATCTACTTTCAATTTATTTGCAATATCAATCAAAAAAAGGTTGATAATAAAATTAAAATTTTCTACTCCAAGAAAATCAACATATTGTGTAGTCATCTTCAACAAATCAACCGGAACCTGGGAGTTGTGGGTGATGAACTCGTCCTCACCTTTGACCTCAAGTGGATCTTCCACAATATTCTCAATATTTACTATCTCTTGATTTCTGTGATCTTCCACAATCAACTCAATCTTCTTTTCAAGTTTCAATTCAACAACTTGTTGTAAGTCTTGACCTTTTTTAACCACTTCAAAAGTTTCTCTAGAAATAGGTTGCTTCTTCTCAACCCTCAAACTCTTTCCTTTACTTGATACATGGACTTGGCTGTGATAATTTTGGTTTTGACCTTTCATGTTGTGAACATATTGATTTTCATATGAATATACAGATTTATAATCAACACTTGTATAATCTAGTATATCATAATAGTCATTAGGAAACCATAAGTCAATTAGTACTTTTTTCATTCTTTGCCAAGAGCAGATTGGATGCTTACCTCGCCGCTTTCTATCGATTTGAATGTCTTCCCACCATTCCTCTGCTTCATTGTCTAATTTATTAGATGCAAGCCGTACCTTTTCTTCATCATAAATCTTCCAAAAATTAAAATACTCTTCTAAATCAAGAAGCCAGTCAATAAAGTCCATTTTACACATATCCCCGTCAAAGAATGGAATTTTCTTGTAGTTAGGAGTGTGTCTTTGAATATATCGAACATTGTTGTTGCAAGATGATTTCCTAGCAAGAAGAGTAGCAATCTTTTGCTGGATTTCACCCATAATTTTCTGACTCTTTTCATGAAATTGTTGCTCATCACGAGTCTCTTCACAAAACTTGAGGAACTCAGCCCTAGTGAGGACTGGGTTGTTGACGTCGTCACCGCCGTTATTGTTGTGGTGGTCACCGTCTCGCCGGTTGACCATCAGACCAGGGTAAGTCAAGGTTCTGATACCAATTGATGTCTGATACCAATTGATGTCGCGGAAGCCTAAAGAAAAGCACACACGATGCTCTCTTTGATGGACAGAAACTAAACTGTTAGTTCCTGGGTAGTAAATCTCGAATCCACGAGGGGTTCCTTGAATCCACAAGGTGATAGGTCTGGAATCCACCAGAGAACACAATAGACAAAGTCTAAAATTTTATTGATAATAAACTATGAAAAACGTTTACAGACTTAGGGGCCTATTTAAGGGCTCCTTAAAACTTGACTGACAAGAAAATATAATCTAAATTAACTCCTAATTGATACCTAACCATAATAGGAATCAAATTTGACCTAAAAAGCATTAAATGCACCTAAAAACAAGGAAATAAATGCCCTAAACCTAAAATAACGAAAATTACATAAAAATACCAAATATAAAATATTACAGAAATTAATTATAATATTTTGTCTACATCAGACCCCTCCACTTGAAATAAACTCGTCCTCGAGTTCATTCTTGAAATCTGAAATCTTCCACTCCAAATAAACAAATACTTTGAATGTTTTAATAACTTGATCCGGTTCTGAAACTTGAATCTGTCATAAAGTGTAGCATAAAATTTCTTCTCATCTATCTTCAATTTATTTGCAACATCAATCACCAAAGGGTTGATAGTAAAATTAAAATTTTCTATTCCAAGAAAATCAACATATTGTGTAGTCATCTTCAACAAATCAACTGAGACCTGAGGATTGTGAGTTGTGGACTCATCCTCATATTTGACCTCAATTGAATCTTCCACAATGTTCTCAATAATTACCATCTCTTCATTCCTGTCATTATTCACAATCAACTCAACCTTCGTTTCTTTGACCTCTTCTTCAAATTTTTGACAAGTGGTATTTTCAATCTTTAATTCAATAACTTGTAGCAAATCTTGATCTTTTTAAACCACTTCAAAATTTCCTTTAGAAATAAGCTGCTTTTTCTCAACCCTCAAACCCTTTCCTTTACTTGAAACATAGACTTGGCTGTTATAATTTTGGTTTTGAATATATTGCTTTTCATATGAATATACAGATTTATAATCAACACTTGTATAATCTAGTATATCATAATAGTCATTAGGAAACTATAAATCAATTACTACTCTTTTCATTCTTTGCCAAGAGCGAATTGGATGCTTATCTCGTCGCTTTCTATCAATTTGAATGTCTTCCCACCATTCTTCTGCTTTATTGTCTAATTTATTAGATGCAAGCCGCACCTTTTCTTCATCATAAATCTTCCAAAAATTAAAATACTCTTCCAAATCAAGAAGTCAGTCAATAAAATCCATCTTATACATATCCCCGTCAAAGAATGGAATTTTCTTGTAGTTAGGAGTGCGTCTTTGAATATATAGAATATTGTTGTTGCAAGATGATTTCCTAGCAAGAAGAGTAGCAATCTTTTGCTGGATTTCACCTATAATTTTTTGACTCTTTTTATGAAATTGTTGCTCATCACGAGCCTCTTCACGAAACTTGAGGAACTCAGCCCTAGTGAGGACTGGGTCGTTGACGTCGTCACCGCCGTCATTGTTGTGGTGGTCACCGTCTCGCCGGTTAGCCATCAGACCAAGGTAAGTCAAGGCTCTGATACCAACTGATGTCGCGGAAGCCTAAAGAAAAGCACACATGATGCTCTCTTGATGAAACAGAAACTAAACTGTTAGTTTCTGGTAGTAAACCTCAAATCCACGAGGGGTTTCCCTGAATCCACAAGGAGATAAAACTGGAATCTACCAGAAGAAAATTTGATAAAACGTCTGTGTTTGTTGATAATAGTCTCTAACTGAATTGCCTTTGGAGGCTACAATGCGTTTAAATAGTAAAAACAAAACCTAGGGCAACTAGAAACCCTAAGGCGGCTACGAAAGTATATAAAACCCTAATTTGACTAAACAACATTAAAAACACCTAAAAACAAGGAAATAAATGCCCTAAACCTAAAATAACGAAAATTACATAAAAATACCAAATATAAAAGATTACAGAAATTAATTAGAATATTTTGTCCTACATTAGGTTATATATATCATGTAGACTCTTATGGAAGGAATGTTAGAGAGACAAACTCATCCTGCCCCGAGAATATATATATATATATATATATATAGAGAGAGAGAGAGAGATACATCTAGTGTAACTTTAAGTAATGTTGTACTATTTAATATTTTTTTAATTAGATGTGAATTTTGACAAATTCACCGTTAGATTACATTATATTTATCTATTCTCCATACTTGCAAAATTTCAAGGTGATCAAAGATTAATAGTCATGTCATCAATTAATTGTTTAAATTTAAGTTTTTGTAATTTAAAATAATGCATAAAAGATGGGTTTATGAATCGAATAGCAAATAACATCCAGTTCACATGAATTTTGTAGTTTAAAATAATATTATTGAAAGTTTGTCTCAACTCTTGATCTTGAATCATCTTCATTAAGTCACCAAGTTCATTGAGCACAATGTCGTCTCAGTTAATTCATGCCAATACTTGAGCATTGGAGCATTCCACCTGAAGATTTCATGTAATACCCAATTCATGGCAAAAAAGAAAAGTCTAAATAAGAGCTTGGGCTATCATCCATTGATTTTCTCCAAGTCGTGTAACTTTCTCATTATGAGTTACAAACACTGCCCCGTTATTATTGTCAACAATAAATGCAATCCCTACTGAGTCAGTTTGCTTGTAGGTAGATATTACCAGGTTGAGCTTCTGTCAAGAGCTTTCCTTCAACATACCTGCAGGCCGTAGTGTTCTTCCAAGCTACTTTAGCTTGTGGGAGCATTTCTCCTCTCCATTTTGTGTTCCTATAATTCCAGAGCATCCATGAAGCTGTTAAAAAAATTTCAAACTCTGGTGAACTCCCACCTTGCATTACTATACAACTTCGATGAAATCCAAGTACGTAAAACTTTTAGCTTTCTTAATATCCAAGAGGGCATGGAGGATAGGGTACTAGCATGGATGATTTTAATCCTTGACAAACAAAAACTCTACCAAACCTCAAAATAACACAAACCCATATCAGAATTTGCTAAAGGAACAATGCATATACATAAGTGTACCATTAGGATCAAGCTTGGGCGAGCTAACCAATACAATGTAAATGGAATGCATGTAATGATCAGAAAAAGCAGCTGCTGATTGAATCTCTTTGACACTGATTTCAGTGCCTGCCAACAAAGCAGTAGGAATCACTGACCCTATTCTTCCCATGTACTAGTACAAATTTGAGAGTTCGTGTGGAGAGAGAGAGAGAGAGAGAGAGAGAGAGAGAGAGAAGCTTGATTTAATTTCTTCAAACATTTAGAAGTCTAAGATTAAGGGTGAGAATTGAGAAGTGGGAGTGGTTGCAGTTCCGTGGTTTCTCACTAGTTTTCTAAATGGGGTTTAACACATACATAGGAAAAAGAAGAAGATGAAGAAAAAACATACAATGTTAATGCATTTCGTGTTTTGTTTAAGTAGACATGTGATTGAATTTTAAAACAAATACCTAAGGAACAATACCTAATTAGGTATTTTATCTAAGTTTTGCCCATATGTGTGTGTGCATGTGTGTGGTGCTATTCTTTCTTTTAAACTACAAGTAGAAAGCACACATGTGAAACCATCACCTTGAGAATGTTGGGCAATGAAATGACTTTCAAGATGCAATTGAGAGAGGCATATTCAATGTAGTTTCTCAAATGATTTCCTAATCATCTTCCTAGAATCACTCTTAAAATTGACTCAATAATGACTTTCCTTGACCTTGCTGCACAAGTAAATGAAGTCATTTCATGTGAATCTAAAAGCATTACAATTTCAAATTATTTTGGGAAAATTTTGTATGGCCTTATTTCTGAATTTTTAGTCCATTATAATGACTTCTATGTTAGGACTTAAGAAAGTTTTTTATTTTTTGAGACTATTTGTGCATAAGTTATTGGACATTACGTGTAGTCCATAAGATGCATTATGTGTGATTTAGGTATGAGAACGATGTTCACATATAGAATATCAAAAGTTCTTTGTAAACTCATAAATATTAGTTCATAGTCTGTGAAATTTGGGCATTCCATCTACAAATACTGTAGCATGTCAATTATGATAATTTATCTTGATTGTGGAATTAGAGACTTTTGATTGATATGTTGATGTGTCTCAAGTGTTGGGGATACATTGAATTGGGCTACTATGAGATTTTTTATTCTACTAGTTACTGTTACTTGAACAAATAAATCTCACTACTATTTTGGAGTGAGATCTTGTTTAGTTAATACCTTAGTATATTGGATAATCACATGTAGCGTGTTGGAAGCATTATTCCTCAAGAGGAAATTCATAATCTTGAAAAAAGAGACACGAAACATCCCCTTGTAAAAGATAATTGGAACTGATTACTTAGAGTATTATGTCTAATCATTTTAGTAAGGAGTTACTATAATTTATATTCAATAGAGTTAGACTTCATAAGGATATAAAAATAATCAAGAGATTAAACTAAGGATTCAAGAACTTAAGATGAAGGGATTTATAAAGTGATAGTAACCATTAACTTTATTTCACTATGGATGATTTCATGGAAAGGTTAACTGTCACGCCCTAGCTCATCATTGGCATGATATTGTCCACTTTGGGTTGCCCCTCATGGTTTTAAAAGGCTCATACCAGTTAGAGTCCAAGATCTCCGTATAAGGCGCAAGACCTCCCCTTAACTAGGTGATGTGGGACTTAGCTAGGATTTGGTTCTCTCTCACCCCACACCACTTAAGATTTTTTTGGCCTTTTGAATCCCCACATTAACTTCTATTTAATAAAGTCTTGGGATGATTAAATAATCATATAGAAACTTAGAGTGCCACCAAAACTTTATAGTGAAATATATAAATGACAGGATTTGCAAGACCCATTGGAACTAGTGTTTTTATTTCCCTTTGGCCCCACTTCAAGCCACGCTTTAAAAAGCCCACATAAGCTGGCCAATTAGCTAATCTATTATGTGTTAAAAAAAAATAAAAAAGATTAGTCATTTAATGAAAATCTAAGTCTTTGCACTATAGGTTTAAGTGGGAAAAGAGCTCTCTCACCCTCTTTGGCTACACGATTGAAAAAGAGAAGAAATGTCATATTTTTCAACTCTCCGAGGAGCACACGACTAGGGTTTTGAAGTCAAGGAAGAGAGTCCACTCTTACAGACAATTATGTGGTCATTGAAGCGAAGATCAATGAAATTTCAAAATTAAGTTTCTAGGACTTTAGATGTTTCAAGGAATCAAGTGTTCTTGATGAGTTTGTTCTTGGTGAGTTTTTTCAAAGTAGATGCACAAAAGGTATGACTCTATAAATCCTAATTAGAAAATTCAAAAGTGCATGTGTTCAAGCATAATAAAAGTAGATGTTGGTTTTTCTTTTATGCTGCACATGATTTGTATGAGATGCAAATAGTTTTCGAATAGTTTATACTATTTTATTAGTCCCTCTACTTTATTTTTTTTCATTGCATGCCTTTGCCCTAATTTACTTCTTTTTTTTTCTTTTTTTTTCCTTCACAGTTATAGGTTTTTGTTAGCTAAAACATTAACCTTTCACATCGATACACTATGAACAATTATGTTAATAAGTTTGTGCAAAGGAGTAAATAAGTAGTAGTATTTTAAATCACAGATAACATATTGAAAATAAAATAAGCATAAAATTACGTTTCAAAACTAATTCAGTTTTTTACTTCGTGAATTTTTGTATATGAACATTTAAATTTAATTTATTAACGTGTGTATTTATTTATTCAATTTTTTGTTCTTATAGATTAATTGTTATTGATTATAGTGTGTTAGTTTGTGTATACATATGTTAATAGTTTTGAATGTTTATTTAAATGTAAATGCTATTGATAATATTTATTTGAATGCTATTAATATTTATTTATGTATTTTTTTTAAATGTTTGGGTGTGTGATTGTATGTATTTTCATGTGTGTGTGTTTCTTTGGAGCAAAAAGACTAATAACATGACCATCATTCTAAGAATATTGGGCAATCTTTGGAGCCATCTTCGTCATAGAATTAGCAAAGTCATTGCTTGTATCAATCAAAACCATATGAATTGTACTTGCACTAGATCAATAAAATATTAAAATTTCTCAATATGATAATTTTAATTTTAAAAAAGACAAAAATGGGAAATTGTCCATTTAAAAGTGTAATATGAAAAATAAATGAATGTAACTGCATCAAATCCATGAATAAAACTCCCAATATTAATTACGAAAACTCCACAACGTCATGGTTTAGACGTTTTTTCTTAGAAAGATGTAAATGCTATTGATAATGAACAAGCTTCCTGCAAAACATACCATCAATATTTTTCTACCATGGTATGCATTATCTAAAATTCAATTAACTTTAGTAATAAATAAGAAGGATAAACTATAGATAATGCCATGCGGTGCATATACAATGAATAAATCATTCAGACAATTTTTTCAATGAATATGTCGTTTGAACTGTTAGGATTAGTGCCTTAAAATTCTATTGTATAATGCTATGTATGACATTATGTTATAAGTAATAAAGTTGTTTTATTATCTAAAATAATGGTAACATGAACATTTGGACATTGTATTACTTCGAATATTTTCATGAATGGGTTAAATGTTTAGATAATAAAGTTTTGGGATATAATTTATTAATAAGGCCTAGAGTGCAATTATAATTATATAGTAGTGTTAAATATAATTAATGGTAACTTTGGACTTGTTAAGAGTTGACAGATAAGCCCAAAACCCATTGGAACTAGAGCTTTATTTGTCCCTTTTGGTTACACCCCAAGCCACACACTAAAACCTAATTGGGCTGGTTTAAAGGGCTAACCCAATTAGATAATCAGTTTTTTATTTAATAAGAGTTATTAAATAAAGTAACTGCAAGTGCAGTAAAATATATATGTATGATTAAAATAGAAACATACAGATTTTATCAAGCCACTCTCTTATTCTCTTGAACAAGTACGTATACAACTAATTGAGAGACCACACATCTTGGGCATACGTGGAATTGGGGTGAAGATTGAAAGTCTTCCCAAGTTCAATTTTTTCAATATTCATTTGTTTTTTAATTTTACTGCATCAAAGTATGCCTTCTTGCAACGAGTTCACGACGATTTCCGTGAGTCTTATGAGCCAAAGTTGGTATCACTCGGTCCAATCTACCATGTTAATCCAAATTACCAGCTAGGATAGGATTACAAGCTACTATTGACAAATAAATTCATTAAAGGTAGCGGTAAGAGTATGTAAGATATATACAAGATGATTAAGGAGAAAATCAATGAAATGAGGACATGCTTCGAGGAGGTGGTGATGTTTCTAAAAATATAGATGTTCCATGTTATCTCACATGAATGACGTAGATCTGTTTATTTCCGTTGTGTGTTTTTATATGAGATGGAAAACTGTGTTTTCCAACACAAACAATTTTATTAGTTGCTTTCCTTTATCTTTCTTTTATTGCAACCTTATTTATTTATTTCGATATATTTTTGCTCACAATTATAGGATTTTGCTAACTATAATATTGACCTTTTATATTGATACACCACTAATAGTTATACTAATAAGTTAATTGAAACAAAAGGTAAATAAGAATTAGTATTTTACATCAAATATTTTTAAAAATAGAAAAAATTTCAAAATTACTATTAAAAACTCATTAAATTTGTTATTTGATAATGTTTGTATATAAACATATAAATTTAAGTTATTAATGTGTGTGTGTGTATAATTGTTGTTGGTTTCTACAAATTATTAATTGTTAAATTTAATTTGTTAGTTTGTGTATATGTATATGTTAATGTTGATGTTTATGTTCATCATTCTGAGAATGTTGTGTAGCATAAGTACTTTCAATATGTACTTAATAGTGTCATATTCAATGCACTCTTCTCGAAAAGATTCCGTAACAATCTTTCTAGTAATTGTGAGACATTGTGTTTCCTTATCCTTTATTTTCTCTATGCAGATTTTCCTTGCTTCAAGAGGGGATGGGACAATGATGGGTTTTGTTTAGCCCACCCCATATTACCTCATTCTACTCCGAATGTATATATAAATCTTTTATTTATATTACCACACCTAGGTTCGAGTCCCGCTGCCCGCAGGAGTCCGTTGGTGGGCATCACATCGCTAAGTCTGTGTGCTCTGCCCGGGGGCATAATATAACCATAAAATCTCCCTTTTTTTTTTCTCAAAAATATGTTGAACTTATTTATACTTATAATTTAGTTTTTTTTTTTTTATACATATCTAAGTTATTCCCTATTTCTTACCAACCAATCTCAGCTAGTGCTCCTTTCTCAAACTAGAATTACTCTAAACATTAGGGAAGATAAGGGAAGACCACCTGAGCAAACCAACCAAAGGGACTTGACTTATATTTTCAAAACACTTGTGTCTTACTTCTCTCCCAATACTCTTATGATCGCCATTTTCTTTTATATTTAATTTTTATCTCATCAATATATGTCATAATTATCTCAATAGGAATATTAAAAAACCTCTGACTCATCCTTTACCCGACCTGCCTTGCAATCGTCTGTAGACACCACATTTTGCATCCCTTATGACTTGGGCCCGCATTCCCCAATGATGCTAAATTCTAAGACCCAATGTTGGTTTAGGGCCCAATTAGAAGTTAAATTGACTTGAGAAGTGTTAAAATGAAAAATGTAACTTTTAATGAGCAAATAAATCAAAATTTGAAAAATAAAACCAAAGGAAACCCTCGCTATATGCACGCAAGAATCAGCCTATGCATGTAGCTTTTTGCTAGCATACGTAGGCCTGATCTTGCACACGCATATCGATTTCCAGAAACTATACAAGGTAAGTTTTCTACATTTATGTTGAGGTTTGCACGAATCCCACATCGTCTAGGGATTGTTCCAAACCCCTTTTTCACACTATAAAAAGCCTTACATGATATATTTTTAAAACACACAAAAATCCAATAGGAAAACACTAAGATTCACTAGAAATAGTGAATCAAAGAGGGAGTTTTTCACAAAATATCCTCAAGTCAACTTTCTTTTGATTATGACATTTTCTAGCCTTGATCTTTGAGTTTGATATTACTAATCACTTTTTTTATTGGTTTGTGAATAGATTTAACTGAGGGGAACGGTAAAAAATCAAGCTTGAAGAGATTTTCTTTGAGGTATTAGTTCAAACTTTGCTTTTTTCCTTTTCATCTTTTTTCATGCTTTTAATCCTTCTATTTGTTTTGCTTTCTTGTTGCAATATGCTTTAACATGTTTATCTAGCCTAGATTTACATTTTTGTATGTTTTAAAAGTCTATTAGGTTGTTAGAATGTGTGTTTAAGTGTTCTGCTCTATTTGTTTGTGTTTTAGGGTTTTCTGGGCGGAACTTGTGTGCACATTGTTAGGACATATGTGATTCATGTTAGGAACATATGTCACTATTTTTTGTAATTGGCTAATCTTTTGACAAAATGCACTTTACTTGTAATTGGGTAATGTGTTTAATACTTCAAAGAATAAGAGTTCAAGTCTAGTATTGAAGCCATGCAAATCTGTCCAAGAAATAAGTGAAGAAGTGCTGATTCATTAAATCTCGACAGCTGCTCGACAGATAGCTAACTATCGAGGTTTAATGAGGCTCGACAGATACTATCTATCGAGGTATCTATCGAGAATTACAAAAATCAGTTTTTCAGATCTGATTTTCGGCCCATGCTTATGTATTTGTGTAGGGTTTCTTTTCTCACAACCCTAGACATATATAAGGCTTATTTTAGAGACAGTCACATAAGAGAATACAAGGAGAACATATGCAAAAGGTGACCGATATCTTATTCTCTCTGAAAGAAGCTTCTGTGTCTTTGCGCCTTAGGGTTTTGTAACTAAGTGCTTCTTGATCTTCATTGTTGATGAAGTGAAGAACTTTGCAGCCAACATCTTCCTCAAATTGGTGAGTGAGTCACGTACTGGGATCCATGCATAAAAAATGGTGGTGTTCATATATTGAAGAGTTCAAAGGTTCTAAAGCGGTAGAAGGTTTATGCTGCAAGTTCATCTACAGGAATTGTAGAGTCTAGGGACAAAAGTTTTGTACTAGATCTGAAACTTCTTTTTACTATAATGAATTGCTTTTCGGGAAGGTTTCCCCCAGGTTTTTTACTGTGAAACTAGTTTGTTTCATTAATTTTCCTAGGTCATCATATCTTTTCTTATTTATTTTATTTCGCTGCATGATTTTGACATGATATTGATGTTTGTTTGTGTTAACAAGTTTTATTCATAATGAATCTAATTAACAATTTGGGTTTAAAACTTGTTAATTCTATCAACTAAGGTCTAAATTTCCCAACAAGTGATATCAAAGTGGGTTCACTCTAATTGGATTAATTTCCTGAGTGTCATCCTTGACCCCTGTTGTCATGGATTGTGGACAATCTCTTTTGATTCGTCATTTATTTGATGGCACTAATTATACGTACTGGAAAGTTCGTATGAAAGTTTTTTTGCAAGCTCTAGGTGAACAAGTATTGCAAGCTGTTGAAGTTGGCTGGATTAAGCCAAAGGAAGCACCGGTGGATTGGGATGAATCAACAATCATAGCAGAAAATTTCAACAGTAGGGCCTTGAATGCTTTGTTTTGTGGAGTGACCAATGAGGAATTCAAGAAAATATCATCCACGGAAGTTTCCAAGGAAGCATGGACCATTCTTGAAACCACCTATGAAGGTATCAAGGCAGTAAAGACTATGAAGCTTCAATAACTCACTAGTAGTTTTGAAGAGATAAAGATGGAGGAGGATGAGACCTTTGATGAGTTCTATGCTAAACTCAAGGATATTGTGAATTCTGCCTTCAACCTTGGAGAATCTATAGCAGAATCCAAGATTGTAAGAAAAATCCTTAGGTCCTTACTTGAAAGATTCCATGCCAAGATCACTGTCATTGAAGAAGTGAAAGACATCGATCAAATTCCTTTGACTGAGCTTGTAGGAAACCTTCAAACCTATGAGATGGGATTAGGCTCAATGGGAAAATGTGGAAAGAGTAAAAACTTGGCTCTTAAGGGTATAGAGGAAGAGATTGAGAACTCTGAAGATGAAGATGAAAGTGAAGATGAAGATGATGATGAGGATGATGATCTAACCTTCATAACTGATGAGATTATCAAGCTTCTTCAATTTAGGAAAAAGGATAAGGGCAAACCTCCTAGGAAATCTAAATCCTCTAGGAAGGGCAAGAATGAGAAACCCCTTATTCAGTACTATGAGTGCAAAGGTTTTGGTCATATGAGGTAGAGTGCCCAAACTATTTTATGAAGGAAAAGATCAAGAATTCAAAAGATAAAGGGTTGGTTGCTACTTTGAGTGATATTGAGAATGACTCTTCTAATGAGTATGTGGATGAATGTAGTCACGTTATGGCCTTTGTTGTCTCAACTGATAAGGTGATTGTGGAGAATGCTAGTGACAGTGAAGATTCTTCTGATGATGAAGTACCCAAGAAGATTACCCTTCAGGAAGCCTATGATAAGCTATGCACTAAATTTATAAAATCTGAAAAGACTTCTCATCTTTGTAGAAAAGAGCTTAATGAGGTAAAAACAAAAAAAGTTGATATGTCAGTCAAACTAGATAAGACTACAAGGTTAGTCGAGACTCTTGTTGTGGAGAAAACCTCATTTGAAGAGAAGGTCAAGAATCTTGAGGTTGAGCTTAGTCAAGCTAGAACTCAAATAGAGAGGATGTCTAGTGCAAAGCTTGATGAGGTATTAAGTGCTCAAAAGCCTAGTTCTGATAAGATTGGCTTAGGATTTGCTGTTTCCTCCAGCCCCTCCTCTTCCACGGCTTCTGGATCAAGGACTGTCTTTGTGCCCCAATCTGAGAAAGGTGATAAAGGTATGAAATCCATAACTCATTTGTCTAATTCTAAATCCTTTGTTAGACCTCATGTTTGTCACAATTGTGGTGTTTTTGGACACATCCGTCCTAATTGGTTTAAGTTGTATCCTCAAAAGTAAGTGTCTAAACAGTCACAGGTTTCCTCTCAAGGATGTACACCTTTGTTTGGAGAGTTATTAAAAGTTTTGAGCTTTATAACTCAATTTTAGGAGAATTCTAATTTTTCTATATCCTTTAGTAGACATACTAGGACACGTGTCTTTTCATCTTCACGGCCAAAGACTCGTGTTGTGTGGGTGAGAAAGGAGCCTAAGACTTAATTGTCTTTTTTGTTTGTCCTCTGCTTTAATTCTTTTTATCTAAAGTAGGACTCTCTTTGCTTGATTTCTTATCTGCTTTTGAAATCATGCTTTCATGCAACCGCATTTTTCTATCATGCTTTCATGCATTTGCATCTAGTTTTATGCTTTGTTTTGTTTAACATGTTTTTGTTTGTTTTCAGTTTTATTTTTTTTTTCATATAAAAAAAATTGAAAAATTAGAAAAATACAAAAAACAGTGTGTGTTTATGTACATTGGTACCTGTGTACCTTGGATGGCCATTGAAACAAAGTTTTCTAAACTTTGTATCTCTTGTAGCTTAGATGAGCATCTCTATGCACAACTAAGCAAGTGAGCTTTGTGGCTCGTGTTTGTGATGAGTAAGATTAAGTAATCTCTTGTACTTAACACCCGTATCACTCTTTTTGAAGGGAAGGACTAGAAAATCCTAAGAGAAAGGCATAAATAACCATCTCACCACTGTTGCCCGCCAATCATGAAATGATATCTGTATGCTTCAGCATAGCAAAATTGGAATGTCAAATGCTTAACATCATTGGATATTTATTTTCTCTCTCTTATATGCCCATGCATGATTCGCTTAAAAAGAAAAATATGAAAGAAAAATAAAAAGCAAAAAATTCAAAATGATTTATATTTGATTGCAAGCGTGTACTTTAGGAGATGTAAAAGTTATAGAATGTACCTCGAAAGTGATAGTCCCCATCAAACAGTTATGATTGTGTATGAGTCAAAGTAATTTTCTCATATCTCAAATTGTCATAACATGTATACACTTATACAATCTTGCAATGTTTTTTATACACCACACACAATATTCTTTGCTACTCTTGATATATGTGCAAGTACAATGTGATTTGGTCATCACAAGGTTTACATGTGTTAATGTATGCTCACTAACCTGTCTTAACTTATTTTTGAAAAATAAAATTGGTTAGATTTGTTTAGTGTATGTGTGTGTATTTTGGGATCTATGTGCTTAACAATTTTTGTTGAGAGATGATTTTGATAGTTCAAAATGTTGTTTGGATCCTTGGTTGAGTTGCATGTTTGATTGTATTCATGTCTGTGTTTTTCTCTTCTTTGAAAAACTGTTTTTAAGCAATCTTGACAGCGCCTCGACACCTCTCGACACCTAACTTTTCTATCGAGTTCTTCAGTTGTTTTTTATCGCAATCTCGACATCTTTCGATAGCTAGGTCGATCGATCAAAACACTTTCTGGATGCTCGACACCTCTTGATCCATCGAGATCCTCTTGCATGCATTGTTTTTCACATGTTTTGCATCTTTCATTTATCTTGTCATCCATAGCATCTTGTTTCATTACATTCATGCATTTATATGGATTTCTTGTGCCCTCTTGATCATCTTTGATCATCTTTATATTTCTCGGGTGAATCTTTCTAACTTCTTGTACCTTTTGTCAATCATGACAAAAAAGGAGAGAGAAATTGTGGTTTTTTTTAAGATTCTACATGTTGGGGGGAGAAATACATGCCTTTGTAAGGGGGAGATGTGTTTCATCTTGTTAGGGGGAGTGCTTACCTCCTTCTTCTTGTACACCGGTCTTGTGACCATGTTTACATACATCGTGCTTGTCTTTAATATATATATGATGATGTATGTCTTCTTCACCTATCTTTCCATGTATTGTTTCTTTTCTTTTCTTTATACACATGTTCTTATTACTTGTATGTAATCTATTATTCTTGTTTCACACAAAGATGCCTTGATGAGTTTTTTTTTTAAAATTTTTTCAGAAATACAGGTTGTCAAAGTCTACTTGCCATAAACTCTCTTCTTGCAAAGATTTTCAAGAGTTTGTGTTAGTATAGATTTTATTGTATTTAACAAGTAAGTATGAGTTAAGTGATTTATGACTTCTCTCATATGTTCATTTGTTTGTTGTGGTTTTGTCACAGATTGCCAAAGGGGGAGATTGTTAAGACATATGTGATTCATGTTAGGAACATATGTCACTATTTTGTGTAATTGACTAATCCTTTGATAAAATGCAATTGACTTGTAATTGGGTAATGTGTTTAATACTTCAAAGAACAAGAGTTCAAGTCTAGTATTGAAGTCATGCAAATCTATCTAAGAAACAAGTGAAGATGTGTTGATTCATTAAATCTCGACAGCTGCTTAATAGATAGCTATCTATCGAGGTTTAATGAGGCTCGACAGATACTATCTATCGAGGTATTTATCGAGAATTATGGAAATCAGTTTTTCAGATCTGATTTTCGGCCCATACTTATGTATTTGTGTAGGGTTTCTTTTCTTATAACCCTAGACATATATAAGGCTTATTTTAGAGGCCGTCACATAAGAGAATACAAGGAGAACATATGCATAATGTGACCGATGCCTTATTCTCTCTAAAAGAAGCAACTGCGTCTTTGCGCCTTAGGATTTTGTAACCAAGTGCTTCTTGATCTTCATTGTTGATGAAGTGAAGAACTTTGCAGCCAACATCTTCGTTAAGTTGGTGAGTGAGTCACGTACTGGGATTCGTGCAAAGGAGTTAGTCATTGTCACACCTCGAACCTCAAAGGGTCCAAAGTATGAGAAAGACATCTCAAAAGTACCTGTAGATTTTTCCTTTTTGACAAACCAATTCACAAAAATCATAACAAGTACCAACATCAAGAATTATCATAATAATTCCATTGAATATACTTTCAAAGTAAGTCAGAGCTCTAAGCAATAATTACAAGGACCATTGGCCACAAAAGAATAGAGGTCTGAATAAATAATTACATATCAACAGCTTGTCCCATCAATGGGAATAAAGTCACAACCACTATAATATACAAAAGAATGAGTCAAGCCTATTCTAAGATGTACAACATCTAATATCTCCATTACAAAAGTTCAGCCTCCATCAGTAGCTAGTCTAACTACTATTAGCTACCAAAAAGCTATCTCAAAAGATTGTTGCCTACTCTGAAAAGTTTATAAAATAATGGAATGAGACAGAGCCCAGTAAGTAGCATAATTAATGGGGGTGGGGGAAATGCAAGTTTCATTTACAATAATAATAATATGACAAGAATGAGTTAATAATGAAATACAAGATTCTCAAAGTAAATAACTTGAAACCATATACTATAATCTGTGAGCACTAACAATATAATTTCCAAAACCATAAAATCTAACATACATTAATTTATCACAAATATACCATACTAACACGTAGACCGGTCAGGGGATCCACCCATTCACAACTGGCATGATATTGTCCTCTCTGGTATGTAGACTCTTGGCCCCATGGATAGTAGCCTTACCCATACCCTCAAGGTTTTTCTCTCCCCCCCATGGGCAGCAGAGAAAGCGCGTCAAATAGGACCTCTCTTGCATGTGGTCTCTTGGCCCCATGGGCAACAGCCTCACTTACACACAATCAAGGAACCTCTTCCCCCTATAGGCAGCAGGGAAGAACGCGTCATCCAAAATGAAAGAGCACTGACCTGGATTTGATTCCGTTGTCACAAAGACTACGGAAACCAAATCGAGTGATCACCGGGAAATCACACATGGCATGGTGTCAAAACCACATAAAGCTCACAGGTTACATCACTTTGAAACACATAGTTCATATCCAGGTAGTTTCAGAAAATCTTAAATAATCTAACTTCTACAAAGTTTGTAAGGTTTTCAACTTCATTCTTGTCAAGAAATTTTCTATGAATTTCCCACATAACAAAACAAGATAAGCATCTTTAAATTCTCTAATATACCATAAAATCCAAGATTTCTTTATCAAATATTAAATAAAAGATGCTCATTTTTTCATGTCAACAATTCATGCATTTCCCCAAATGCAATACCAAATATGATGCATTTTTATATATAATAATATATAATAGGGTCACAACACTACACTTTTAAGAAAACACATATCCATATATAATTTTCCAAAATGTTTTTGATCCAAAAACAATATTTATGAAACATGGTTATTTTCCAAAAATCCTATAAAAAAAACTACTTACCTCGCAACCGCAAAATCCTAATTCTTGAAGCTCCAAGGAGATTAGCTAGAACCTAAACAATATCAAGTAAACCTATCACAATAAGCATAGAGCTTGAAATTGCATCTAGTTACAATTTAGGAATTGCCAAAAGAGCACTTAATTAGGCAAGCCTAGTATTTAACCTCATCAATAATAATATATATCACTTCCAAAGTTTCTCAAAAAATTGATTCACAAGGCAAACACACCAATTTATAAAGTTAGCCCATTTAATATCATCTCCAACATCATGACTAGCTTCCATAAAATTTACACTACATCAATAAGAGACTCATGAAAGCAAAATCAAAATATCCTCCAAGACAAGAAATTTAGAACTTCAACTAACTCCAAATAAACCCAATGGCAATGGAAAAATTAGATTTACCAAGCATCACATGTTATAACTCAAAACCCCTAAAATTTTCACCATAAATAAACCTTAAGTAGTCATCATTAGCACAAACCATATACCCACTCATCAAATAATTCCACCAATACAAAACCCATACATACAAACACATAAATATCACTTCCAATACTCATATTATGCAAAATATCTCTACCTCTTGGCTGGGTGCCTCATTTCTTTTATTTCACTCTCAAACACAATTGCAAACACACTCACATACACACTCCTCTCTACCTCTCTCTCTCTCACTTTCTCACTGGTGCTCATCCTCCACCATCTTTTCACGACAAGATCACTGGAAAACTCTTTAGGAGTCTTTAAGGCATCTGCATCTCTTTTATTTGAGGTAAAATTTCTAATCTTTTTGGTGGGTTTATATGCTTTTGCTAGAGGCTTTCTTTATCTAAACTTTGATAATGATACCCATGTGATTTATGAGCTTTGGAAGTGATATTCATGTGTTTTTATGTATGGATTTTGTGTTGGTGGAGTATTTGATGAGTGCGTTTATAGTTTTTACAATGGTGGCTATCTAAGTGGTTATGATTTGGGGGTTTTGGTTTTTAATGTGAAATAGATGGTGAATGTAATTTTTATTGTTTATTTGAACTAGTTAAAGATTTAAATTGTTAGTCTTGGAGGATATTATGATTTTGGTATCATGGGCCTCTTGTTGATGCGGTGTAAATCTTATGGGAACCACTTATAAAGTGTTGAGGTCTTGATGTTAAGGAAAATACTATGAATGATTTAAGTCTACAAATTGAAGTCTATGCCTTGTTAATTAATTTGTTGAGAAACTTTGGAAGTGGAATATATTATTGATGAAATTAGATACTTAGGCTTGCCTAATTAATTGCTTAGTTAGTAATCTATAACTCATAACTAGACATAATATCAAGTTTTATGCTTATCGTGATAGGTTTACTTAGTATTGTTTAGGTTTTAGCTAATCTCCTTTGGAGCTTGGAGAATAAGGCTTTTTGCGGGTTGCAAGGTAAGTGGCTTCTTAATGGGATTTTTGAAAATGAATCATTATTGCACTCAATTGTTTTATGGTTAAAACCATTTTGGAACATTATTTACGGTTTTCCTAAAATTTATTATTTGTTCTATTATTGTTAATCATTTATGGAAAGCGCATGACGCATTGAAAGTGCATCATATTTCTTATTGCATATGGGAAAATGCATGATTTTTTAGCAGGGAAAATATTAGCATCTTTGACTAAATTCTTGAGAATGGAATTCATGGATTTTATGGTATATTGGAAAATTTAAAGTTGCTTTGATAATTGGGAAAGTTGATGCAAAACATTTTTGACAAGAAATGGTTTTGGAAGTAAACTATATATTTGAATACATTTAACTTGTGAGCTTTTGATGTGGGTTTGCCCTTGTGCTATGATGTTGGTGATTACCCCGTCTTTGTGACAACGTCTTTTTGACGTGTGATTATCCCGTCTTTGTGACGTGTGATTACCACGTCTTTGTGACGACAAGCTAGGTTAGAGGCTCCCACTTTGCATGACACGGGTAAATCCTTGAGTGTGTGGGTGAGGCTAGGTAGGGCCAAGAGACCACATGCAAAAGAGGTACCACATGGCATGTTATCCCCTGTTGCCCATGGGGGGATAGGTAAATCTTTGAGGATGTGGGTGAGGCTAGGCAGCGCCAATAGACCACATGCTAAAAGATGTACATATCATGCTAGTGTGTTTGGGTTCCAACCTATCTATGGCAGTATGATGTCTTGGTGACATTTCCGTCTTTGTGGCACCTTGAGTGAGGTTTCAGGTTTTGAAATGGTATTGGACATTTTTATGGCTCACAGTGAATAAAATATAGTTTTATAGTTATTTTGGGAAGCTTAGTGCTATATTATTTCTATCATTCTTGTTGGGTTAATGAATTTGATTTTGCATAAATTAAATGGAAATTCCCAAATTATAGTATATTTTGTAAAATGCTCATTATTATGAAACTTGCATTTTCTCCACCCCTATTAATTATGCTATTTACTGGGCTTTGTCTCATCTCATTCTCTTACAAACCTTTCAAAGTAGGCAACGATTGTTTTGAGACAAGTTTTTGTGGCTAGTAGTGGTTAAACCAACTATTGATGGAGGCTGGACTTTTGTTAAGGTGATCATTAGATGAACATGCTATAATAGGCTTGACTCATTTTTTTGTATCTAATAGTGGTTATAACTTTATTTCCACTTATGAGACAAATTAATGATATGTAATTGTATTTATTTAGACTTCCATTCTTTTGTGGCCAATGATCCTTGTAATGAACCACTGTTTTTCTCACAGGCCTAAACAAGCATATAGATGAAATATTTTAATAATTTTATATATATATATATATATATATATATTTATTTATTTATTTATTATTAGTAGTTATTCAATAATATTGTAAAATCTTACGATTGAATATTCAAATTTATCATTGAATGTGACCGTCCCATCTTTCGATGGTCACGGGTGGAGAACATGAATTAAACTTTTGGCATTGAGCTATTTCTTCGCAGGACCTCCTCCATAGTATCGTCATCAATCGTAGAAGAGGTTAATGAATCACCAAGTTCAAGATGGATTGCTGTGGTTCTTCTATACTTAAGACACTAGAATATTGTATCATGAACTAATAAAGACATGAAAGAAAAGCACAGCTATTTTGAGGCCTTTTCCTAAGCTGGGTGGCGATTTTTGTGACCTCTCTCGTTGGTGCGCAGCATATTCTAGCCACGTGCATTACAATATCACCAATATACCTACCGAAAATTGAATCTGGGCTTAAATATTTGTCTTTGACTGAAACAACCCACTAAGTAGCATATATATCAATATTAGCAGCCATGGCATAGGGACGGACTCAAGATTTCAAATTAAGTGGCCCGGAGTATAGGCAAAAAAAAAATTGGTATCATTATTTTTTGCTTTCGTTAAGTTTTTGAGTTGAGCAGTTGCTAATCAAGGTTTTCAGACCCGGACCGTTCATTGAACCGTAAAAGGGAGAGGTTTAAGGTTTTTGAGGTTGAACCGAGGTCGAACCGGGGTCGAACCGTTATGACATCATAATTAATTTAATAATTAATTAAAGCCTAAATATAGATATTAAATTTATAAAACTAGCAAAATTGACTAATATATCTATATATGTGGGGGAAATTTAATGATTTTCAAGCATATATTTAATAATAAAATAAGAAAGTTAATAAAATAAAATAATAATCATGAAAACATTAAAATTTATGATTAATTTTTGAAGTAAAGTTGAATATCTTTGAAGGATTTTAATTATAATTTTTTTTATTCCTTGTAAGAGATGGATAATTTAATTAAGTAGAATAAAATTGTGTTAAGTTGTTTTTAAAAAAAAAAAAAAAAAAAAAATTTGTAAGGGGTTGGACCGCGTGGTTCTTGACCGGTTCGTACGGTCCAACCCCAGTTTTAGGGGTTCACGGAATTGCCACATATGCCCGGTTCTTTATACTTAAAAACCCGATTTTCATCACGGTTCACGGTTTTCACGGTCCGACCTCCCAGTCCGGTCCGGTTCTGAGAACTATGTTGCTAATTAGACTAGGTTGATATTAGCTTACATATAATCTATATTAATATATAATCTATATTAATAATTTTTTTTGAAAGGTTAATATATATTAATATTAGCAGCCATTTTAAAGGCAAAAAAAAATGTATATTAGCCGTCATTGGTCTTATATAATATATTTATATATTATATATTATACGATGATATACTTTATTCAGAGAAAAATAAAATAAAATATTGTAACAATTGGCTTTTGAAAAGAACATGACCTCATACTTTATTCAGAGAAAAATAAAATCAAATAT
Source organism: Quercus aquifolioides (assembly GCA_019022515.1). Taxonomy (NCBI): domain Eukaryota; kingdom Viridiplantae; phylum Streptophyta; class Magnoliopsida; order Fagales; family Fagaceae; genus Quercus; species Quercus aquifolioides. Next base: position 64,725,497 of record CM032328.1, on the reverse strand, counting down.
TGTAACAATTGGCTTTTGAAAAGAGCATGACCTCACCTTAGAGGAAAACCGAGTCCAACTCTCCAAGTCTCAACCACCAAAGTCTACCATTTCACAGTCAAAGGCGTGTGCTTGAACAATTCAAACCGAAGCCTCCTATCAACATAAAGTCACAGTCCTCCTATGAAATGCAACCCCACAACAAATCTAGGTCTGGGACATCCAAGGCTTACAAATTTCAAGAGTCTAATGTGTTTCCCAATTTAGCACAACACTCCAATCACCACCAATAAACGAAACTTCATACTTGAGGTATAACTAGTTGATTAGCAAAACTATTAAATAATGTTATGATGTACAACCCAATAAGTAGCATAATTAATAAGGGTATGGAAATAGATTGCCACATGAGGAATCTTAAGAAGCAGTTTCTTACTACGATTTCTAGTGGAGTTGTTTGTTGGGCTTTGTAGAACCTAGTTATCTTTGATCCGGTTGACGATCCAAACCGACCCAAATAATGTTGTGTGGTTTTTAATGGGTGATTTTCTGAGGCTTAGTCCATGGAGCAAAGGCTTGGGCCTATACCTAGTTATGTTTGATCCGGTTGACGATCCAACCCGACCCAAATAATGTTGCGTGGTTTTTAATGGGTGATTTTCTGAGGCTTAGTCCATGGAGCGAAGGCTTGGGCCAATAGGCCCAAGCCATAGCGCTCATTGTTTATCCTGTGTGCAGAATGTAGAAAACGCAGTTTTGATGATTAGGCTTTTTTGTTGTTGTTTTCTTTCTTAAGAGACTGAACACTATATTGCCACACTTTGTATTTTTCCCTGATAATAGTGAAATCCTTGCAACTCCGTGGACGTAGGCAGATTGCCGAACCACGTAAATATTGTCTTGTGCATGTGATTGTTTTTTCTTTGGCGTCTGTTTTCTCTATTTTTTTGTTTCTTACAGGTTGGGAATTTCGGGTTAATTCCCTACAACTGGTATCAGAGCCTAGGGTTAGGTTTGAGTGGAAGCAATGACAGAGGAAGCAATGACAGAGGAAGCAGGAAAGGCATCTGGAATAGAAAAGCTCGATGGCATAGACTTCGCGTATTGGAGGATGCAGATTGAAGATTATCTCTATGGGAAGAAATTGCATCTGCCTCTTTTGGGGACAAAACCTGAGACTATGAAGGCTAAGGAATGGGTTCTTCTTGACAGACAAGTACTGGGAGTTATCAGGTTAACTCTGTCTGGGTTTGTTGCACACAATGTTGTAAAGGAGAGGACCACAGCAGATCTGATATAGGCTTTGTTTGGTATGTATGAAAAGCCGTTAGCAAAAAACAAGGTGCATTTGATGAAGAAACTGTTCAATCTAAAAATGGCAAAGAACGCTTCAATAGCACAACATTTGAATGACTTTAACACTATCACAAATCAATTGTCGTCTATAGAAATTGATTTTAATGATGAGATTCGTACACTAATCGTTTTGGCTTCTTTGCCAAACAGTTTGGAGGTAATGAGGATGGCAGTAAGCAATTTTACAGGAAAAGAAAAGCTGAAGTACAATGACATACGAGATTTAATTCTAGCTGAGGAGATTTGCAAAAGAGATGCAGGTGAAACCTCAAGATCTGGTTCTATCCTAAACCTTGAGACAAGAGGCAGAGATAATGACAGAAATTCAAATCGTGGCAGATCAAAATCCAGAAATTCTAATCGAAACAGAAGTAAATCTAGATCAGGCCAACAAGTACAATGCTGGAACTATGGGAAAACGGGTCACTTTAGAAGGCAATGCAAAAGTCCTAAGAAGAAGAATGAAGATGATTATGCTAATGTTGTAACGGAAGAAGTACAAGATGCATTACTTCTTGCAGTAGACAGTCCACTTGATGATTGGGTTTTGGACTCAGGAGCTTTGTTTCATACCACTCTACACTGAGAAATCATACAGAACTATGTTGCAGGTGATTTTGGTAAGATGTATTTGGCTGATGGTGCAACCTTGGATGTTGTGGGTGTGGGAGATGTTCGTATATTGTTGCCCAATGGGTCTGTTTGGTTACTAGAGAAGGTTTGACATATTCCTGACTTGAGGAGGAATCTGATTTCTGTTGGACAACTTGATGATGAAGGGCATGCAATACTATTTGTTGGTGGTACTTGGAAGGTTACAAATGAAGTTAAAGTATTAGCTCGTGGAAAGAAGACCAATACTCTATATATGACCTCAAGTCCAAGAGACACAATTGTAGTTGCTGAAGCAAGTACTGATACAAGCTTATGGCACTGCAGACTTGGTCACATGAGTGAAAAAGTGATGAAGATGCTGCTATCAAGAGGAAAACTACCAAAATTGAAGTCCATTGATTTTGACATGTGTGAAAGCTGCATCTTAGGAAAGCAGAAAAATGTGAGCTTCTTGAAAACTGGCAGGACACCGAAGGCTGAAAAATTGGAGTTAATACACACTGATTTGTGGGGGCCTTCTCTGGTTGCATTCCTTGGAGGTTCAACGTACTGCATCACTTTCATTAATGACTCAAGTAGAAAGGTATGAGTTTATTTTCTGAAAAATAAATATGATGTATTTGAAACTTTTAAGAAGTGGAAGACCATGGTTGAGACAAAAACAGGTTTGAAAGTAAAATGTTTTAGGTCAGATAATGGATAAGAGTACATAGATGGAGGGTTCAGTGAGTATTATGATGCACAAGGAATTAGGATGGAGAAGACTATTCCTAGGACACCATAGTAGAATGGTGTGGCTGAGTACATGAACAGAACTCTCAATGAACGTGCTAGGAGTATGAGGTTGCATGCTGGACTACCAAAAACTTCCTGGGCTGATGCTGCTAACATTGCAGCTTACTTGATAAACCGAGGACTATCAGTTCCCATGGAGTTCAGATTTCCTGAGGAGGTTTGGAGCAGTAAAGAGGTAAAGTTTTCACATTTAAAAGTTTTTGGTTGTGTTTCTTATGTTCATATTGATTCTGATGCTAGTAGTAAACTTGATGCAAAGTCTAAAATATATTCTTTCATTGGCTATGGTGATGAGAAATTTGGATATAGGTTTTGGGATGAACAAAACAGGAAAATCATCAGAATTAGAAATGTGATATTTAATGAACAAGTTATGTACAAGGATAGGTCAATTGTAGTGTCAGATGTTACAGAGATAGATCAAAAGAAATCTGAGTTTGTCAACTTAAATGAATTGACTGAAAATACTGTCCAGAAAAAGGGTGAAGAAGATAAGGAAAATGTAGATTCACAGGTAGATCAGAGTACACTTGTAGCTGAAGTCCGTAGATCTTTCAGGACCATTAGACCTCCACAGCGTTATTCACCCACTCTAAATTATCTCCTATTGACTGATGGTGATGTGCCAGAGTATTCTAAAGAAGCTTTGCAGGATGAAAATTCAAGCAAGTGGGAGTTAGCCATGAAGGATGAGATGGATTCCTTGCTAGGGAATCAGACATGGGAATTGATTGAATTGCCAGTAGGAAAGAAGGCTTTGCACAATAAGTGGGAATACAAAACAAAGAATGAGCGTGACGGCAGCAAGCGTTACAAGGCCAGATTAGTTGTCAAAGGGTTCAAGCAGAAGAAGGGCATTAACAACTCAGAGATATTTTCTCCAGTTGTGAAGATGTCAACCATTAGACTGGTACTAGGAATGGTGGCTACAGAAAACTTAATTCTTGAGCAGTTAGATGTGAAGACAACATTCCTTCATGGTGACTTGGAAGAAGACATTTACATGATTCAACCAGAAGGGTTCATTGTTCAGGGACAAGAGAATCTAGTCTGCAAACTGAGAAATAGCTTGTATGGCCTCAAACAAGCTCCAAGACAGTGGTACAAGAAATTTAAAAGTTTATGCATAGAATTGGGTTCAAGAGATGTGAAGCTGATCACTGTTGCTATGTTAAGTTCTTTGACAATTCTTATATCATTTTACTGTTGTATGTAGATGATATGCTCATTGTAGGGTCTAGCATTGAGGAGATTAATAATCTAAAGAAGCAATTGTCAAAACAGTTTGCAATGAAGGATTTGGGAGCTGCAAAGCAAATCCTTGGTATGAGAATCATTAGAGACAAGGCTAATGGTACATTGAAGCTTTCACAATCAGAGTATGTGAAGAAAGTTCTCAGTAGGTTCAACATGAATGAAGCTAAACCAGTAAGCACACCCTTGGGTAGTCATTTCAAACTAAGCAAAGAACAGTCACCGAAGACAGAAGAAGAAAGGGACCATATGAGCAAGGTGCCCTATGCCTCAGCTATTGGCAGCTTGATGTTTGCTATGGTGTGTAAAAGGCCAAACATTGCACATGCAGTGGGAGTTGTGAGTAGATTCATGAGTAGGCCTAGAAAGTAGCATTAGGAGAGAGCCAAGTGGATTCTGAGATATCTGAAGGGTTCATCAGATACATGTCTTTGCTTCATATGTGCAAGTTTGAAACTGCAAGGTTATGTAGATGCTGATTTTGCTGGTGATATTGATAGTAGAAAGAGTACTACTGGGTTTGTATTTACTCTGGGCGGTACAACTATATCAAGGGCTTCAAATTTACAAAAGATTGTTACTTTGTCTACTACAGAAGCTGAGTATGTTGCAACAACTAAAGCTGGAAAGGAGATGATTTGGTTACATAGCTTCTTAGATGAATTGGGCAAGAAGCAGGAGATGGGCATTCTACATAGTGATAGTCAGAGTGCAATTTTTCTTGCTAAAAATTCTTCTTTTCATTCAAATTCGAAGCATATACAGACAAAATACCACTTTATCTGTTGCCTTGTTGAAGATAAGCTGGTAATACTTGAGAAGATTTGTGGATCTAAGAACCCGGCAGACATGTTGACTAAGAGTGTCACTATTAAGAAGCTGAAACTCTGTGTAGCTTTAGTTGGCCTTCTAGCTTGAGGATAGAAGGATGAGTTGCAGAAATGAGGGATTGTTTTTTGGAGGATTGCGGTTGATGTTGGTGATTAAACTAGTCTCCAAGTGGGAGATTTATTGGGCTTTGTAGAGTCTAGTTATATTTGATCCAATTGACAACCCAATCCGACTCGAAAAATGTTGCGTGGTTTTTAATGGGACATTTTCTGAGGCTTAGTCCATGGAGCGGAGGCTTGGGCAACGCTCATTGTGTATCCTGTGCGGAGGATGTAGAAAACGCAGTTTTGGTAATTAAGGTTTTTTGTTGTTGTTGTCGTTCTTGAGAGACTGAAGTACTGCTACATTTTGTATTTTTTCCTGATAATAGTGAAATCTCTGCAACTTCGTAGACATAGGAAAATTGCCAAACCACGTAAATATTTTTTTGTAAAATTGTGATTTACAATTATGTTTTATGTTGGCTTTATTCCATGACAAAAAGTATTGTAATTGCTTTAATTTTGTTCCTTGTATTTTGTGGGATTTTATTGTATTGGGTTTAGTATTTAGTTGGTGAAGAGTCGAGCATAAATTGAAGAACAAGTGGATTTTGCGAGAAGCTAACCTGCAAAAGAGCCATGTAAGAAGTACATGCTAGAAGTTGAAGAGTCATGCCAGACTGTTGTTTTCACGAGTGTCTCGCGGGTAAGGCCTTCTCGCAAGATACCCACAAAACTCTCTGCTTGGAAGATTTTTAAGTGTGACTTTTTTATTCTTCACCCATACTATATATACCATCATTACCCACAAAAGTAAAAGAGGTCATTCAGAGAGAAAAACCCTAGATAGGTTTTCTACAACACACACATCCATCTTTTAGAGAGAGAGCTACTCATCCTTAGTGAGAAATCATTCTAGCCTCTTCTCATTTCCTCTCACATTGTCATACCTTGAGAGGAGATTTGTACCCGAACACAACCCACACATTTTCAGAGTGTAGAGAGTGTTTTGGAGCTTGGGAAGCTTTGGAGATTTGCCAAAAGAAGCTAGTGAGGCTTAGCAGATACAATCAGGCATATTGCGAGATCCAGAAAGCCAAAGAAGACAAGATTTCGTTAAGTCAGTTGGTAGTAGGAGCTTGGAGGGCTCAAGTACATTGGGTAAACTAGGCTTGGAAGATCTTTTATTATTCATGTACTTCAACTTTATTCTCTAGTGGATCGATCTACCGCTTGGAGGGCGGCGGAGAGGTTTTTCGCCGAGTTTTTCGGTTTCCTCTTCGATAACACATCAGCATGTTATCTTGTGTTTGCATTCTTCTTCCCTACTCTTTTAGCTTTCATTTTATTATTGATATTTGATGAATATGGCTTAGAGTAGTTATATTGTTTGTTCGCTCGCATTTACTCTATTCCGCACTTAGAGAGTAAAATCAACCAAGCCGTAATTTTAATTTGGGGGTCTAAATAGCTCTTGTATTTTCACACAAATTCGAGCTTTCACATGTTTTTAACGATCCGTATGGTTGGCGAGAAACGCAAGGAGAAGAGAAAATGGTGTTTGGTTGGGGAGGGGAGAGAGGAGAGAGAATGGTGGGATTTAAGAGTTTTCTCTTTAGGCCGACCATTTGAGAGAAAATGGAAAAAATTTAGATAGTCCCGAAGAATTGCTCCAAGCTTAGTGAACTACTCCGAGACTACTTAAGAATTGTCAAAGAAAATAGTTTTCTCCACAAATTGAGGAGAAAATTGGAGAGAAAAGTGGGGGAGGGGTGGGTTTGATGGAAAATTACCCATTTGCTTTCCCCCATTTAAACGTTGCATTTGTTTCCCCTTTTAGGTATGTTACATTTTTTTTTTTTTTTTTGGTTTTTTTTTTTTCCCTTAACTTTTAGTTTCATTTTTTCTTATATACTACTACTTTTTTTTTCTTGGTACTAGGGGCATAGGAGTAAATTTTTATAATCTAGATTTTCTATTCTTAGTTTTCTTTTCTTTTCCACCCCAAAAAAATATCATGGGAGAAAACTAAAATCTCTTCTATCCTCTAACTTTTCCATCTCTTTCTCAATCCTTCAACTTTTCTATTCCCCAACCAAATGGATTCTAAGTGAAGAAAAAAAAAAGTAACTTCATAAGTGTAATTTTTAAGTTCATCTCAAAAGCTTGCTGTATTCTAATTGAGATTACAACGTTCGAAGAAGAAGAAGAAGAAATAACAAAGCAATAACAAAAATGCTAATTACAATTTTTTTTCCTCTTAATTTTGTTTTTGAATGAAGCAATGCTACAACCACAAACCTTTTTATAAATTGTTGAGGTGATAAATTATATTGGTTTTCATTTAAGATCACCGTTGATATTACTTTTTTATATGTCAATAACCACTCACCGCATTAACAATTTGTTAAAAAATTTGTAGTTTTAGTATTATTCTTTTAAACATGATTCTCTTCATTTTACAGTTTTCACTTGAGAGAATGGAATGGTGTTCTAAGTGTCAAAGTAACATTGTTTGATAAGTATTTTTAAATTATGTTTTTAATACTTACAAACAAAAACTTGTGGAACCTGCTAAAAAATATTGGTTGGATGAATGGCTCATGTCTCAAATGCAATGTTTTTAGAAAATACCAAAATGATGTTTTCTAATTGAGTTCTTTGTTTTCTCCAAAAGATGATGGCAATTTTATAAATAATTTCACCACCCATCGAACAAGCCCTTAATGTTAGTGTCTTTGGAGCAGTTTTTTTTTGAGATATGGAGGGGGGCCAAAATGGGGATATACCCCTTTTAGCCAAACTTTTTTAGCAAAATGCCCCCTATCTTAAACTATTTAGGGATATGCCCCTGTTTTAAACTCGATTTTCGGCAAATCGAGTTTTTTATAAAAATTGAGTTTTAAAACAAGAGCATATCCCTAAATAGTTTCAAACATGGAGCATTTTGCTGGAAAGTTTGGCTGAAAGGAGTAAAACCCAATTTTGGCGTATGGAGGGGCAAATTCTAGCAGCCTATTGTATAAACTATAAAGCTTGACTCCCATCTAACTTGGGAGTTACTCAATGTTGGTGGCATGTGTAAAGCTCTCATTTTCGCAAAATAGGTTAGTTTTTTGAGCTGATTGTGGATCGTGTTAGTGGATGCTTGTATAAAGGACTATGTGAAGATTGTCATCCTCACTATGTAACGAAGTTGCTATGGTTCTTGTATGGGTTTGCACTAGTAAAGAAGGGTCCTCAAGTATTGTTAGAGGGATGACCTTTTCTTTTCCCAAGAATTCAGTCTATTAATAATGTTGACGTAGCTTGAATTTCATTGTCACGTGGGATTAATTCCCATGACATGAACTCAATATTGGCGTTGGACTCAGAGGGGCACTTTATTTGGTTCGGCAATTTTGTGAACTTGCAAGAATGTAAGTCTTAACATTGCTTTGGAGAGTTGGCCGAATTTGACTAGGATTGAACTACCTCTCCAAGTCTCAACTACCTCTCCAAGTCTCAACTACCATTTCACAGTCAAGCAGGTCTACCATTTCACAGTCAAAGGCGTGAGCTTGAACAATTCAAACCGAAGGCTTCTAACAAACTTCAACCTACTATCATTGTGTATATATAAGTCTCCTTCACACCCAACATAAGTTGACATTGATTTTCAAAAACAAAACACAAGCTGATATTAATCTCCTTCAATCTTCATCTTTCTTTCTTTCTTTTGATCAGTTCAATCTTCATCCTTAATTTGATATTACAAGTTGTCTTGCATAACCCCCTTAAGACCATCATGGAGGTATCACCATTGAGGCAAGTCAGAAAAGAAAAAGAAGCAAAGAAAACCAAATGGGTATTGAAGTTGAAGTTTGGTGTAACTTGGAAGGCCATCAAAAAGGCATCATCATCCACTATGAAGCTGAATCGTTTTCATCTAACTTGTGCATCAAGCATGAAACAACTCTCCCTAGTCCGGGTTCAAGCAGAGGAGGCTGTTAAGCCAATTCAACAAGCACATACAAAGAAAAAAGCTTCTCATGTTGTCACAAAATCACTATTATCCCTCCTCCAATTGCCATACACAGCTTCAGATTTTATAGACTGGGGTGATCTAATGACTCCCACCAAGTCTCCAAAGGAAAACATATCAACAAAATGGCGTGAAATTCATGGTTTGCACAATTGGGACAGTCTTCTTGACCCTCTCCATCCTTGGCTTCGACGCGAAATTATTAAATATGGAGAATTTGGGCAGGCTACTTATGATGGATTTGACTTTGATACTTTGTCCGAGTTTTGTGGGAGTTGTAGATACAACCGGCACAAGCTTTTCGAAGAATTAGGCCTAACAAATCATGGTTACGAGGTTACCAAGTACATCTACGCCATGTCACATGTAGATGTTCCGAGTTGGTTTGAGAGGTCACATCTAGGTGAAACATGGAGCAAAGATTCCAATTGGATGGGCTATGTAGCGGTTAGCAACGATGAAGAATCAGAAAGGATTGGAAGAAGAGACATAGTCATGGCATGGCGAGGTACGATTGCTCCAACTGAATGGTTCACTGATCTTAAGGCAATGCTTGAGCGTATTGGGGATGGGAAAATAAAGGTCCAACATGGGTTTCGTAGTATTTATAAATCAAAGAGTGAGTTCACCAGGTATAACAAGTTGAGTGCTTCTGAGCAAGTCATGGAAGAAGTGAATAGACTCATCAAGTTCTATAAAGCAAAAGGTGAAGAAATAAGCTTCACCATCACTGGGCATAGCCTTGGTGGTGCTTTGGCTCTCCTCAATGCTTACGAAGCTGCAACTTCAATCCCTGGCCTTCCCATTAGTGTCATTTCTTTTGGAGCACCAAGGGTTGGGAACTTGGCATTTAAGGAAAAGCTTGATGAAATGGGGGTAAAAACACTACGCATTGTAGTTAAGCAAGATATAGTCCCAAAATTTCCAGGGTTCATATTTAACAATATTCTTCATAAGCTTAATTTTGTTACTAAAAAATTCAATTGGGTTTATAGGCACGTAGGAAGCCAGTTAAAACTTGACATGTTCATGTCACCTTATTTAAAGCGTGAGTCTGATTTGATAGGCAGCCATAATTTGGAGATATACCTCCATCTCTTAGATGGATTTCTTAGTGAGCGGCGCAAGTTTAGGTGGAATGCTCGGAGAGATGTTGCATTGGTGAACAAGACAACAGATATGCTAATTGAGGAGTTGAGGATCCCTAAGTTTTGGTATCAATTGCCTTACAAGGGGCTTGTGCTTAACAAACATGGAAGGTGGGTTAAACCGGGTAGAGAACCTGAAGATGTTCCTTCTCCATTATCTGTAGCATCTGAGAATGAATTGCATTAATTTGTAGATACATAGATGTTTTAAATTGTAATATCAAGCAGTTTTGAGCTTTAAGCTTCTGAGTTTCGTTGAGGATGTTGGGCACTTGAATTGATATCGATTTGTGACATTGTATTCTAAATTGCACTCCAAACTAAATCCTTTGTTTATTCAATCCATCGGCATCATGTGTCACCATGTTCTGCAAACCATTTTTATACCACAGGCACTTTTTAGAATCTAACTTTTTAGAATCTTGTTGTTTTGCTCTCTCTCTCTCTCTCTCTCAATTGTTTTCCCCTTTGCTTTCTGTTAACGTTTTTGTTGTCGCCATCAAATTTTTTTCTTTTAATAATTGTTGTCAAATAAAATTTTAATCTCTTAATTATTGGAAATGATTTCACAATTTCTTGGCAAAGATGCAAAACAATACCAAGCTCTAACAATATGATCTAGTTCCAAATTTCCATTCATCCCAACCCAAACCAAAACAAAAATTTACATGATTCGGCAATATGCTTACATTCATATAATTGCAGAAATTTTCACAATGTTAGAGAGAAAAATACATATAGCAAACTCTAATTCTGAAGGAATAAATATATTCCTCGAACAAACGATGTCCCAAAAAAAGGGCAAAAAACAGTTCAAGTTAACAAAACTGAACTCCACGAGCCCAACAAAGTGATGAACGAAATATTATTGATGATCAAAAAGCATAATACAAAGCTGAGCTAAGAGCCAAAAGGCTCAGCACTGTTTCAATGCAGAACATTTTCTTTACAAATAAGAACAGTACTAAAACAAAACAGGTCTAAACTTTTTTTTTTTGTTTTTATGGATGAATAACACACCTAAATTCAATCTATGCAATAACATGGCCAACAATAACCGTAATATCATCTCTCTTTCCTCCGTTGTGCTTCAGTCCAGCCAGCCGAGCAACTTGTGCAAATGGGCTATCGACATTTTTATCCATGGAATTGAACAATGCCAAGTGTGCAATAGTGGAGGCCAACTTCTCTGTGTTTACACCTTCCAAAGTTCCCTAACTGATAATATCTTCGATTTCTGCAGTGAACATATTGTCTAGAAGCCCACCACTACCAGTACCAAGAACTATAATGTCTCCAGGTAATAAACGTTCCACTGTTGTTACAATAGCTGAACATGGCTTATCACATGTCATGCTATTTCCCAACTGGTACGGATAGTTAAAACCATGTTGTTGCATCCGCGATTTATACACACATTTACTGTTCCTGAAAATCATAAACCCACTGTTTCCCACGTTGATAGCACGTAAATAATAATCCTTGAAAGTCACAATACAAGCAGTGGATGAACCCATAGCCTTGGTATTCAAGAAACCTTCCTCCAAAGCTTGTCTTAGGTCCACGATACGATTGAGTGGTGGTTGTTGCCTTTGGACTGCGGTCACAACATTCGACATCAGTTGGCGTGCGTATTTTCCAGCGTCTACGCCATATGTAGCCCAACCGCCAACACCGTCGGCCACGCCAATAGTGTTCTTCTCCGCACAGATAAAGTGAGCGTCGTCGCCTTCAGATTGAGGGTTTCCTGCTTTGTCCTTAGGGGTGTAGTGCGAACCAAAACTCATCCTCATGCATCCTCTTTCTTGTTCCAGCAGGACAGGAATTAACACCACTTTTCCATCAACACGTTGTTTCTTGAAGATCATGTTGGACGCAAATAGAGAAAAAAACCTACGAGAAATTTTGGAGTTGTAGAGGAGGTAGAAATAAAGGGTTTGAGTTAAAATTATATACTATATAGACACAAGTGTTCCTCCTCTCGACTAGTTTTAGTCGGAATAAGTGTTCCTGATATTTAGATAATGTTCCTAATATTTAGCCAAAAAATATAAATAGATAATGTTAATGTGTTTTTAATTGGACCGGTTAGATTGAGTTTCTTTTTTTATTATCAGAGGTTTTGAGGTTTGTATTTTTATGTACTCTTGTCCTGTTGGGATTCTGAAATCTTCAAAGCAATTTATGATTTTTAAAAAAAAAATATCTCTAACTTTTGTTTTATTTTTTAAATTTTAGTTTTTAATTACCTGGCAATATAAAGTCAAAAACAGAGAAACTCGAATTAAAGTGGAGAAAATAGAGTCGGTGGGTCATCGCGCTTAAATGAGAATGCTACGGGTCCAATACTCTCCAACAGTCATATTATAAGTTTGTACTACACTCAAATCAATTTATTCTTCTTGTGGTTTTTACCTCTGTTTTTCTCTATCTCAAGTATTTTCCTCTTTGTTTTCTAATAACGTTGTTCTTGTTGTTCTTGTTGTCAAATAAGAGTATTTTAGTCTTTTAATTATTGGAAATCTATACGATTTTTGTGACTATAATATGCTAAAGATTGATGGATTATTGTTTAATTATGGTTTCAAACTTTCATTTGATATAGTTTGTGGAATTAATTGAGAATTACGGCTTCCTTCTTTTATATGTGTGTGATTATAGTTTTTTTTTTTTTTTTTTTTTTTTTTTTTTGAGAAATAAACTAATTGTTAAACCCATACACACTTAATCACACTTTCTTATCAAACTTAAACACATCACTTAACCCAAAATACCACTATAGAACGGTCTTGTGATTATATATAGAATTAGCAATGCCATGCCAACGCTCCATTTGTTGACTACAAATCCAAATAAGGTATTTTGATTTAAGCACCCAAATTCAAATCCGCAAGGCCCAAATGTTGTAATCCAAAAGCACCATAGTGAATAAAAGAATCCTTATGCCCATTGCTAAGGGTCAACAATGGGCTGGGTTGGGTTGACCCACCCTGTTTTTACTAGGCATATGGGCCTAGTGGGCTGACCAAGTAGGTCGTTGACCAGTGAACGGGCCAAGATGAAATGTAAAACCCCAACTCATGACTTTACTCATGGGAAATGCCCATTTTGGTTGGGCCAAATGGGCTGCTCAAAGATTTTTTTAATTGCTTTTCCTTCCCCATTTCAAGGAAAGACTCAAATTATTTTTTAAAGGAAAAAATAAAAGATTCAAAACTTATTTTAATTTTTTACAGCCAAAACCTAATAACTTTTTTTTCATTAAGGTTTGAAATAGTTTTTTTCTTTTTTTATCTTTTAATAAACCAAAATGTCCAACATATAAAAAAAAAATCAAAGTTACTAGGCTATTAGCAAAAATATATATTTAGAAATAATTGAGCTCAATTATTTTAAGTATCCTAGAGGTTAGGAATGTTGTCTTCAAGTATTACTTTCTCACATCCCCACTCCATTCAAATATATTTTGTTAAAAAATATGGGTTAACGGACCAGGCTAATAGGCCCATTCAACAAACTAGGCTAATGAGCTAGTTTAGTAGGCACCCATGGCCTGCCCCATTAGGCTACTAGACTGCCCATGAGTCCTTAGTTAATGGTATCGGGATAAACAGTTCATTATCCAAATGGGTTGTAGCCCGCTAACCTAAGGGTCATGGGCAATTTGGTGACCCTTACCCATTGCATAATTATCTAAACTTTAACATTAATATTATATCATCTTAATTTTGCTATTAATGTTTTATCTCATGGATCTAAAAATATAGAGAATACCACATTATTTTTTAAATTATTAGATACTCTTATATTTTTAGATTTTATATAGTATTAAATTTGTATTGAACCATAAAGAAACGGATCCAAATATTGTGGTTTGTGAGACTCATTAGATTTATAAAATAAATCTTTTTGTGTATTATTAAAAGATGTTTCCCTACTGCTGGATGGAATCCTTTCTTTGAACTTCCCCCTGACGGTGAACTGAGACCTTCAGACACCTTCCTATGACCTTCGAGACCTAGGTGGCACTGGAATCCTAAGCACCCCAAAGATAGGCAGAAATGTAGTTTTCCTGCCTAATCGGCAAGGCCTGAGGGGCCAAGTCCTGAATGTCCGAAGGCTTCAGAGATAAAAGTAAAGCTTAAACAATAGCTTTACAATAATCCCTTCAAAAAGAAAAACCACCAAAAACTCGATTGATATTCGACAATATTCCTATTAGAACTTGGCCAAAAGTAGAGTGAAACACCAGTTCTCAAGAACACAAAGTGGACGACAGTGTCAATTCCTGAGATGGCGATGATGTCCTTTGCCATGGAGGAAATAGACTCCTGGATCCACGCAAACGGGTTCCGGGTCCTGGAGCCTCCTTCGTATGGATTCAAACCCTTCAAGATCTGATTCGTGTAGTAAACCACGTTGTTTCCTGGTTTTCTCGACAGCCATGTGAACAACAGCATCAAAACCACGAATATAACAAAACATGTACCTAAGGACGTGAAGAATGAACTAAAATCCATCTGGGTCTCTCTCTAAAACTCAAAAACACTCACTCTCTCTCTCTCTCTCTCTCTCTCAAAGCAAAAGCAACCGTTAGGATGGTATATTTTTTAACAAAGAGGAAAAAAGACAGTGTCAAGTAGGTATGGAGATTGATTGGAGGAGGAGGAGGAGGTGTTGGTGCAGTTACGATTCATTGCCAAAAAAGGCAATGCCATATTCCTTGTTTGAAAGATAAAAAGAGAGAAAAAGGAAAGAATAAATACCTCAAGGAAGATTACCTGGTAATTGTGGGGTACTCTTTGCTTTGCTTTTTCAATGTTTCAAGCTAAATTCTGGGAAATTAAGCAAAGGCCAACAGTGGCAGCTCTGCATTGAAGTCAGGTGTTCACACCCTGTCTAGCAAAAAAAAAAAATTATATATCTATCAACTAACCTATTTTGTCTACCTAAAAAAAAAAATATTAGACATCCTTGAATTCAAAATCCCAAGGAAAATATTAAACATACTGACTTCAAAATTTCAAGGATTTGGTTCTAAAAAAATAAATAAATAAATAAAAGTAATGTTAAGTATACAATATTTTCACCATAAATCATAAGTAATAAGTTCTTATTTAATTACTACTTAGAAAAAATTCTTAAAACTGCCACTAGAGGTGAAGTAGGCATTGACTAGGTCATCTAGGATAGGTGAATTGACAGCCATCGAAGACACCCTTGGGGCGCACAACATTCATGGAGGACATACATGTTGCAAAAGTTGGAGCAGGAGGAATTGAAGTGGAGGTCAAAGTTGATCTAGCTATGCAAGGTCTCAGCTGCACAATAGAGTTCTTGAGGTACACTGCATTAGATTTCCAATTAAATTATGTAGACTAATTGAATTTAACTGCTATTAGTACAAACTAATATTTTTATACTTTATTAATCAATGTAATCATGTATCCAAATTTAATTGAATAAATTAATATAGTGCACTTAGAAAACTGTATCTTGCACTATGTTTAGAAGGAAGGAATGAAAATGAATATATTATTCTGGAATGTTTCTTCCATTCCCTTATTTAGGAGTAGTGAATGGGATGGAATGGAATAGAATGGGTAGAAATGAACACTCATTCTCTCTATTTCCTCAAAACCTCAAATTTGCATTCTCCCAAAATCAGAAGGAATCAGAGGAAATTAAATCAGGTTTAATTAAATTTAAACTAAAACTCCCAAAATACCCTTATATATGCAAACATTTATTTTAAAATAGGGTCAAATAGTAATATTATCATAAAATTATTCAATTTCTTTTATAACATATACAATTATCAAGGAGTTTAAAAATATAGCCTACCAAAATAGGAGTTGGCCTCCCTCCCAATTATTAATTTGAGTTAGTCCATACTCCATAGTGCTCTTAAAAATATATTGACCAATTGATTTTTTTTTTTTTTTTCTTAATTTTAAATTTTTTATTGTAAAATTTTTTTATAGTGTTTATTAAAATTTTGAATTGTTTATGTCTTTGAAAACTTCATTGGTTCCATTATTTTTTTTATTCATTTTAGTAGACGATTTGGTAATTTAAATTGAAAATAAAAATTTAAGAATTTCATTATGAATATTGTAAAAGAATTTTTGTATCACAAACAATTTTTGTATATATGTACATGTCTAATATCAAATTAAATATATATGGGAAAAACTTAGGTACAATATAGGTTCTCTATTTAAATTCAAACACATAGTTGTATCAAATTTAATTGTCCTTGGAAAAAAAATTATTTGTTCTTCATTGGTTAATACAATATCTCTTAAGCAAATATATACACATACATACACTTATTTATTTGAATTTAATTACCTAATATCTTGTACCTAAAAAAAATACCTAATTTTCTATTCAATGAATTATGACTAATTATAGTATTAAAAAAAAAATTATGGTTTATATATATATATATATATATATATACATATGCATGTATTGTCGTATGTGTGTGAGGGTTTGTCTGGACTAACTTATTAGTATCATGGTCCCCAAACAATAATTAATAGCTCTGCCCTTACTGTTTTACTGTTCATTAGGATTTGGAAAGCATACAACAATGGAGGCTGCTTACATGAAAAAATTAGCAAAAAATCCTTTGAAAGTACCAAAGAAAAGCAATAACAAAGATATAAGATTCAACCAAACTAGAAATAAGTATAGGACACTCTAAAATTTTGAAAGATAAAAAAAATAACTGTCTTTCCACTTGAAGACAATTCCATGTCATTGTTCACATTCACATAGAAATCAAATGTCATAATGTACACACAAAGTCATCTAGTATTAAACTGATGATTAGTAGAAGACAACGACAGTATAGAACTATAGAAGGCATGTGATTGTAGTTTCAGATATGATTGCTGACATTATAGAATGCGTATCAACTGTCGTTTTAGGCGAGATGACTGACAACTAAGCCAGAAACAAAGAGTCAAGTTTGGTGTATCCAAGTGATGGCACACCATGGCAGAACATATAGTTTAGGTGAACAATTTGGTTTTATGCTCTCTGATCTGGGCCTCAATTCTTAGTAATGATAACAACTCAGCTTGGATTCATTTTTAGATCGTGAGCAAGAAACTCCAATCTATTTTTATTTCATGAAATGAAAATGGTCAGGGGCTAAGAAGGAAATTTTAAAACCTAGGAAAATAAGCCTCACCAAATCGAAGACATTGTATGACAGAATAATGCAATAACCTTAAATGTAAGCAACAGTTGCTAATCCAAGTTAATTCAATGATATCATTTT
This sequence comes from Quercus aquifolioides, assembly GCA_019022515.1. Classification (NCBI taxonomy): domain Eukaryota; kingdom Viridiplantae; phylum Streptophyta; class Magnoliopsida; order Fagales; family Fagaceae; genus Quercus; species Quercus aquifolioides. The sequence continues at coordinate 64,708,160 of CM032328.1, read as the reverse complement.
GTGTTGACAGTGAAAAATTAAACAGGACTAAATAAGATAACTCCACACAACTGGTGCAAATTAACATAATATATTACAGACAACCCAATGTCATGGTTCCCAATGCTTAACATATAAACAAATATGCTAAATTTTAAAAAAGTTTTGCTAACCAGATTACAGACACCAACAAACACAAATGTACATCAAACTAATGACCCTGATCTTGAAACTTTTGACAAGGCATCTTCAAACTGGTACATCATCAATCTTCTCAGAACTTAAGCTTGGTGGGATGTAAGATTTGAAAATTAGTTCCATATTATTATTAGGAATTTCCTTTGAATCGCGGAGAGCAACTTCCAGAGGTGTGTCACAGAAAAATCGGTAGAATTTCTTATGGCAGACAAAGCCAAATATCAGGGACGGTATGATGAGTGTAATTAGGAATGGTGCATAGTAGAATTTCTTCACCCCAAAGTAACCAAACATAGTAACTTGGTGTAATATTAGAGCTGCAAGGATGCGTGTATGAATGTGTGGCCACATCCTTCCATAGCTTTCATAAGATGGAACATAAACATTGAGTGCCTGTCACATAAAACACAAGAAAGAAAACTAAATTGACAAGAGAGAAAAAAAAAGGGCAAATAGTTGAGCATGCTAGAGCTCAGAAAAGAGATTGGTAAAAAAATAAATAAATAAATTCAACAAAAATATATTAACTTTACCTGATTTCTAAGAATTAGCCATCCCAGGCCAAAGTAAACTATACCAAATAGGATAATAATAGGAGCTATAACAGAGTAGCAGAGGACAATTGTGGCAATCAACATGTCACCAGGAACCCTAGTTCCATACTTAAGATCTCCTGGAAGCCAAGCTTCCTTCACCTCAGCCTCAGTCTTACAAAGATACTTCTTCTTTAAATGGAATATAATTAGAGGAACTATTCTGGACAATTCAAGACCATAGCCAACAAAGAACCTGGGAAACAAAGAATTATTAAATTAAATGAAAAGTGACCTCTTGCAAGCAGATAGATATGCAAAAATAAAAGACCAAATAATGTATTAAAAGGAAAAAAAAAATCTTGAAGACAATCTATCTCATCAAAATCCTGATCCAAAAAAATGGGATAAGCCAGATTTTGATACAAAGGGTGCATTGGCACCAATAGAAATAATATAGTTCCATTTATTTTCCATAACCTTTGTCACAAAAAATGGTTATCCCTCCAGATCATGATCAAAAGAACAGCCTTCTCATCAACAAGAACCTGTTTTTTTGGTGTTACAGAATATAAAAGAAACCATAAATATAAGAAATGCAGAATCATAATCTTACCTCAAAGCCACATAGGTCAGGAAGAACGTCGCATTGAGTGGCAGGCTATTCCCTAGTAAGGAAACTATAGAGTTAGGATTCTTCTCAATGGTCTTCAATGTACCGAACAATGTCCCACCCACCGACACTCCAATGAACACATCTAGCACTGTAAAATAAAAATATTTCCCTGAAGAAGCTCTTACTACATGACTCTCAGAGGGTATTCCCTCAGCCTTGGAGAGAAAGTGAAGGAACTTGGGCAGCAAAGCCAAAAAAATAATGAGTGCAAGCTGAGGGAGGTAAGCTTCCAACACTGTCTTGATTGCGTCCAAATTCACAATTGTCTCTAAAAATGGTAGATATTTCTTCAAATTTTCCAATGTTGTGAAAGCAGAAATAAATCCAATCGGAATCATGAAGAAAACTATCGTCAAGGCCACAATAACATAAACGACATATTGTCGTACTTGCCTCTGATAAAACTTGATTTTAAGATTAGTCCATATCACTTGGCGAGGTTCAGGAGCATTTGTAACTGTCCATTTGTCAACCATTTGAGAATGTAGACTCTGAGCTGCAGAAGCTGCAATCACCCTGCTCTTGAAGAAGACCAGAGCAGCATTTTGCTGCTTCTCTCTGAGAGTGACTTTTCGTTCTGATTCCAGTTTTGGGGTTACTTCTTTAATCTTCTTAGTATAGTACTCTATGCTATCAACTTTATTACCAATCAGACCAAGTAAGCCAATTCTGTTAGTGGGCCTTGCTCCTTCTGGTTTGCCAGCTTTATTTGACTGTGCATATACTGCTTCAGCATGGGCAAGCTTCTTCTTGTACCCTTCTAACTCTTTCCAAAGTTTGTTCACCTAACAGAATCAATCAATGTTATGATAGCATATACCACCACCAAAAATGTAAAAACACACCATAAACTGTTCAAGTCAAATGAGATAATCATCTGACCCATGGTATATTTTCTAATTCATCTTGAAAGTTAGCACAATTCAGTTTCAAATGAAATATTGTCTTAAATTTGAACCTTCAAATATGATATATCCATATATTATAATAATAATTTACTTAGTATCACCGAAAGCTGATAAATTATGGTAAAGTAAATTGCTCGGACAAATATATCACTTAAAGTGCATAGATATAAACAATTTTATAAGTACTGTGCAATATTTAACAGTCAAATTAATGCACAAAAAAAATTATATAGCAACTCAATGCCTTACCACTTTGTTGTCTGTGACCACCATTGATCTGTAAAACGTCTTCGGATAGATACTTTCAAAGTATGAATCAACCTGTTTTTGTCTTGTTTGACCTGCAGGGACTGGAGGTATGTCTCTAACAAGAATGGCAAATTGTTCTGGTTTATGTTTCACTTCATGAGACATAAGAGCATCAGCTCTCAGTCGAGAGACATGCTTATAAGCCTTCCACAGCAGGTAATATGTGAGAAATGAAACCCAATAAGTGGCTATCAGAAATGCCCACAAGCGAGGACTCTTCGCCTGTCATTTACAATGAAACACAGAAAACTGAATTCAGAAGAAATGATCAGGAATAGATAGCTAATTAACAAACAAAATAGAAAGCCATTAATAGTTTGAATTCATTAAGAAAAGATAGATTAGTTTGATGGCACCACCAGCTCTGCAAATTGTGCCCCTGATTCCCTGAACATATTCATTTGATATGTATGAAATATTATTTGGTGGTTGAAAAAATTTACTATATGGACTTTGACAAGTCTAATAAATATCTAAGTCCTCTTGGCTCTTGATCATTTGATAACCTATGTCCTGAGACTGAGAGAATAAAAGAAATAGAACTATTCATCCAGATCATGAAAGGTAGTGTAGAATACTTTAACATTTCCCATGTATGAATAGTCAAGATCGCTGAAAGTCCCATTGGTTTTGGCTGCTGTAGACTTCACGCTATCATCAGTGGCAGCAACTGGTAGAAGAATCGGCAGCAGCGCTATGCCAGTTAAAACCAAGATTCCCAACACTGCAGATTAATTGGGAAAAGGAGAATATAAGAAATTTGTTTCTTTTCTCTGGAAAAGGTAACATGTTTTGAGATATAAGTAATGTATGGCTAACATATTAACACAACCTTTAGTTTAAGGTTTGGACAGCAAAAGTGGCATTCACTCATTCCCATTAAGTTGAAATGTTGTATAGGAACAACTCATTCACTGAAAAACTACATGCTTCATTATCTATCTTATCTTAAGGATTTTCATTTCTCCTATCATTTGTATGTTTCAAAGATTTCAGATTATCATTTATTCAATTAAACTAACAATAACTTTAGTCATTCATTGGTTAAAGTATGGGTATACAATGTGGTTTTACTCAAAGATACTAACCTATATTACACATACACATGTATATGTCTGTAAGTATGTCATTCTAACAAGAAAAACAATTCAGTGAGGCTAATTGCAATAATGTCACACACCAAGACAAACGTTCTAGTGACAAGTTTATGATTAAACAAGTCCACTTGCCACTCGGTTATTTATTTTATGATTTGATGGAGGAGGCTCTGCACTTCATAGTGCCTCTCAGAAGGATAGATTATATTAACCACTAATGAAATTCCTTTATTCCTTTCTTATTTGAAAATGAAAGTACTACATCCCTTTCTTATTTGAAAATGGAATTCCTTTATCCCTTTCTTGTTTGGAAAGATAATAATATAACCGGATACTAAATGTCATACCCAATGTAAAAGATTCCAGTTTTATGGGATTGGAAAAGGTTTTTGGTAGGCAGTCTTACCCTCAAATTTAAAGAGACTAATCTTGACTTAAACCCATGACACATTGTTTGGGCCAAGGGTCCTTGTCATCACACCTGAACCAACCTCTAACATAACCAAATACTGAAGATTCTAAAATTACATACACAATGATGCGTTTTTGCAAGCTATTCTGCCATTCCAATTCCTCAAATATCAATACAGATCACAACATTTGTGCCTGCTAAAAATCTCAACAGTCAAACTACAATATTGAGGGCAATTATCAAAAGATTGTATCTTGTAATCCTAGGTAGACATTTGCAACTATAGCACACTTTGACTTCTCCAAAAATATCTTTTGCAACTACATCCTTACTTGAATCACCTCCCACAAACTTTCCTTATATGCTTTATTGTTAGACAAAGTTTGGTTCCAAACTAGTCTAAAACTATCTTTTTCAACTCATTACATAGCAAATTATAAGACTATCTATGTGAATTTTTTAAACAAGTCACACTGCACATGGATGATCTCTTCAATTACCACATAATTGATTAAACTTTTTCTAATTTTAAAGTCATATATTATTAATTCTTAAACAATAGCTTTATAATAATCCTTCCCAAAAAAACAAAAACCAACGTAAGTAATTTGTCTACAATTTAATTCAGACCTGATTCTAAGAAGAAGAAAAAATTCACATGAATTCCGCGAAAGGAAAACTCGATTGACAATAGTTTTACGAATTATTTTAGAACCACAACTATTATCACACTTTTTCTTTCCGTAACTACCCTATCTAGTAATCTACCACTTTCTCACATTAACCTACAACTTTTTTTTTTCATCATTCATAGACAGCCACATAGAATAATCGTGGAAGAGATTGTGATCATAGAATTCTATTGTAGTCCTACAAGGACTTGACCAAAATTACATACAGAAAGTGACAGAGTGAGAGAGAGGCAGAGACAAACCAGTCCTCAAGAACACAAAGTAGACAGCAGTGTCATATCCCGAGATGTCGATGATGTCCTGTTCCGTAGAGGACATAGCCTCCCGGATCCAAGCAAGCGGGTTCCGGGTACTGGACCCTCTTTTGTACGGATCCAAACCCTTCAAGATCCGATTCGGGTAGTATATCACGGTGTTCCCTGGCTTCCTCGACAACCATGTGAACAACAGCATCAAAACCAGGAATATCACAAAGGACGTCCCTAAGGACGTCAAGAACGAACTGAAATCCATCTGGGTCTCTCTCTAAAACTCAAACAAGCAATCTAAATTTGTCTCTGTCTCTGTCTCTCTCACACAAAGCATGAGTGAAAAGAAGGTTTATGAGTGTATTGGAAATGGGAAAAGCCGGTCGATGCATCATTAAAGAAGGAAAGCAAAAGATAAAGAGGAAAGAAGATACTGTAATGTAAGAATGAAGATTGACTGGAGGAGGTGTTGCAGTCACGATTCATTGCCAAAAAAAGCAATGCCATATTCTTCTTTTGAAAGATAAAGAGCTCAAGAAAAGAAAAGAAAAAATGCCTTAAGGATGATTTGCTGGTTGTGGAAACGTGGGGTACTCTTTGCTTTGCTTTGCTTTGCTTTGCTTTTTCAGGCTATTTTTCTTTCAGTCTTATGGTGCTAAAGGTACGTGGAGGTGACTAGCTAGCAGTAGACTCTGCAGAAGGATTAATGGAGAGTGATGAGATAGAAACTAATGGCAAAGAACGCGTTGGCCAGGTCGTCAAGGAGATAAATCGGCCGCAATCAAAGACACCCCTGAGGTACATGACATTGATGGAGGACATAGAAGTTGCAGAGGTTGGACGAGGATCGAGCTAAGTGGAGCCGTGGAGGTCGGAGTTGGTCTAGCTATGCATGGTCGCAGATGCATGATATAAATTATAATACACTAGTGTACGTTACATTTTCAATTAAATTTAAATAGATTAATTTAATTTAATTATAATAAAGATAATTTTTTTATAAAAATAATAAAGATAATATTGGTTAACATAGCCATATATTTGAATTTAATTGAAAATTTTACTCTATCTAAAAAATTATACCTAATTTTTTTTTTTTTTTTTTTTTTGGAGAAGGAAAAATTATACCTAACTTGTACTATCATTTTTAAAAATTCTTTTTTAACATATACAACTATATAAGACTACAAAAACAGGAGTTCCCCCTCCCCAAATTATTAATTTGAGTTAGTACTACATACTACTCACATAACCACAGGTTTGAATTTAACTGACAAATTTACTCTGCCTAAAAAATTATACCTAACTTTTATCATTTTAGAAATTCTTTTTAACATATACAAACTATATAAGCCTAGAAAAATAGGAGTTCTCCCTCCCCAAATTATTAATTTGAGTTAGTACATACTGCTCTTAAAAAATAGACAGGCCAATTGCACTTTTTTTTTGTCACAATTTTCATTTTTTATTATAAAAATTGCTACTGTATCTAATATATTTCTTTGAAGAATTCATAAATTCCATTGATTTTTTTTATTATAATTCTATTTAGTCGACATTTTGATAGTTTATATTGAAAATAAAAATCTGCAGAGTTTTACCATAAAGATCGTAAAAGATTAATATTATTCTACATGAAAGATCATTATCAAATATAATTTTAATATGAGACACAAAGTTTCTTTTTATATATCCTTTTGTATATGTTTAATATCAAACTATTCAGTTTTCTTTTATACTAGTTGTTAAAACATGATAAGTTCTTTAAAAAAATTATCTAATAAATATATGTAGGTAAAATTTTTGTTCAGTTCCTTATGTATCATATAGTAGGTTTTTCATTTAAATTCAAAGACATGGTTGCACGAGATTTAATTTTTCATAAATATATATATATATATATATGTTATATCTATATATATGTCTCTATGTGTGTCTAGGGGTTGTCTTAACTAATATATATATATATATATATATATAGTATCACAACTTGGTCTCCAAACAAAAATTATTAGCTCTGCCCATGCTGTTATGACTGTTGATTGGGCTTTGAAAGCATACAAGTATACAACAATGGAGGCTGATGACATGAAGAAATTAGCAAAAAATCCTTTGGATGCACTAAATAAAAGCAATAACAGAATTTTAAAGTGTCTTGTGATATTGTGCATAGAAAGTCATCTAGTATTGTACTGATGATAATTAACTGATGGTAAAGTCATTATAGAAGGCGTGTGATTGTAGTTTTAGGTATGATAGCTGACATTATAGAATGCATATCAACTACAGTTTTAGGGGTGATAACTCAGCAGCCACGTTCACAGAGAAACACAAAGTCAAGTATGGTGTATCCAAGTGATGGGTTACGAAAAATTATCTAATGAAAAGTCTTATGAAATATCTCTCTCACAACATATAGAAAAATTATTGGATGTTCCCAAAGCACCATGCCGTAGTGCTCCATCCTCTCACATTCATGATTGATCTTATCATAAATTTACTCCAATATGTGTGGGTCTCACACATATGAATTTCACATGTTGTGAGCAAAATGTTTCATGAGACCATTTTATGAAACTTTCACCATGACAGAACATTTATACTCTCTAAACTAAGGGAAAATACAAGGTGTTTCGGATGCATGCATCCTCACAGTCACATGACGATGGGTCCCACACTTGTGAGGCCAACCCTCATGTGAGTGTGAGGATGCATGCATCCGAAACACCTTATACCACCTCCTAAACTGGGCCTCAATTCCTCGAAGTCACAGAGCCAGCATGACACCTAAACTTAAATTAAATTGCCTTTCTAAAACGTTGTATGACACAATAATGCAATAACCTTAAATGTAAGCAACAGTTTATTTCACAGTTTCCTTGAAATTGTTTTCGTCAATGTGTTATATGGTTTTCAATCGCGATTCAATATCACTTTTCCCTTTGTTATATAGTTGAAAGAAAATTTCCTATTACCCAAAAAAAAAAATTTTTTCCCCCACTTTACATCGAGTAGGGGGTTCAACTTCAAAGCCAAAATTTGAATTTTCTCCGTGAAATAGTCCAATAGTGTCACTCATGACTCAACCTTAAGGATTTTTTTTTTTAGGCAACCATAAGGATTTTGACAACAATTAAAGTTTACAAACATTGCTTCACATGGGATTATCATCAATTGCCCTACTACTGCATTTATTTTAGCTGGATCATCTTCCACATCTTCAAATTTAGCAGGCATGCGGTCAAATTTGAAGATTTGGTGAATTACAAAAGAAAAGAAAACTAAAATGTGGGTTCACATTCGTGCCCAGAATACTTTTTTTTTGAAAAAAAATAAAAAATAAACAAAATCTACAAACACTCATTTAAAGTATTAGGGGCTTATTCTCATCATCAAAAAAAGTATTAGGGTTTTTTTTTTTTCTTTTAATTTTCATTTGTTTTTGCCATCTTTAACTCATAATTTAGGAGCATTTACCATATATATTTGACTTTAAATCACGATTTCAGTGCAAAAAAGTGTGTGTACTATGTACATTAGTACATATATTGATCAGGAAGTCCATTTATGGAGGATATGTTATTGGGTTTCTTGTAAGGGAGGAAATTGTGGAAAAGCTCAAGTGCAGTTTCTCAAATTCTATTAATGCTGCTTCTCTATGAACCATGAAAGATGCTTGGAGTGCTTATCAAAATATACAAAATCCTACTCTTAACCTATTCATGTTGCCACCTATTGTCCAATAACATTCTCAGTTACAATTACCATTCTTGTAACATCATAAACCAAGCTTTTGCTCCAGACACATCATAAAAAGATCTTAAAAATTAACGCTCAAAATCCAAAGATGAAAAATATGACTGCTCAATAAGACACGAGCATTAAAATTAGACTGAATTCTGGTTTAAGGGTCTACAAACACACTTAATATAATTCCTAGAGTTCTTCACAAATTGAACATAGTGGTGAATTTATACAATGTGAGGCATGAACCAACTCCAGCTTTCTTCACCTTCGGGCAATATGGACACCATATATAGCCTCAAGGTCATTTTCAAGGCTAAAAACACACTCATCTCCAGGTTGAATGAGATTCGCTTTGCTAAAATCTTTCCATCCGCTTGTCAATATCTTGAAATTGGGTCCCTCATGGTAGAGGACTGGCCACATTCTCATAGCTGAATCTCGCAGGTAGACAACCTTCCTTTCCATTTTCATTCTTCCCTTGTTAGAACTTGGCAAGCATGTGGGCAACTCCTGCATTAAGTGTTCGAGGAAGGTGAAAATAAATCAGTAGATACAGAAAGACTCACCAACACCATGCCATATACTGATCAAAAGGTTGTATTAAATCTTTCAAATCAATATGCGCGCATTTGTGTGTGTGCATTCGTTTACATATTGTGTTCTACAAATGATAGTGTTAATGTTTCCATTTATTGACTAAAAGATATGATTTAAATCTTTCTGATTGAACTCCAGAAAGCATGCCACCAACAAGATTTAAATTTTTCATTTTTTCATTACATAATTCAACCTATAAAACTGTCAAAACAGTAGAATTGATTATAAAAAAACATATAATTTCCAGGTGCCTCTTATCAGGAATAGGAATGACAATATTTAGGAAGAATAACAGGATAACTGAAACAAAACGCAACAACTGCAATTTGTGACAAGATATAGGGTTTATCAAGATCAAATTAGTTGTGTAAGACCAGTTAAAAAGCAGATAGTAACAACATAAAGAAATGCTAATACTCAATAGACCAATCAATGAATAACATACAAGAAAAGATTGATCTTCTGTGGCCACCAAACAGGAGACAGTGGGTCTGGGTGTACTCTGTGAGAGAACCCCAATTGGGTCGACAGGTTCAGCTTTCACCGCTATATGACCTTTGTCATCATCTCCAACATTTGTGTCAGCACTCTGAATATTCTCCTCCTTGATCACCTTTGATTCCTTCCCTGCATTTTATTACAAGCCAAGTTATAAAGTGAAAAAATACTAATAATCAAAAAGAAAAGCCAACCAGTGACTACGTAAACAACAACAACAACCAAGCCTTAGTTCCTAAACAACAAGACTTGATCATAAAACTTGACCGTGTATTTCTTGAGTTTTGTCCTTATGACTGCACGAATCTGGAGTCATATTCTCCACAGGCTCCTTTTTAACGATTTCCATCAATTCATCTGTTTCAAAATGGCAAAACTTTTTGTCAGGTAAAACATATTAAACGATCACCATAATTCATTATGAAAAATATAGCTTTTGAGAAGAAGAAGAAACAACCGCTGCATGCCCAACAAACACGAATAGAACATATAATTGCAGTAGACACAAACCATTTTGACAGTCCCGCTTCTCAGAGATTTTAGGAACAGCAGAGGACTCTGACATTGCAAATTTCTGTGCAGCCGATCGAGTTGAGCAAAAGTACGATCGTTTTTTTTAGGAAAAAAAAATATTTGGTATCAAATAATGAGTGAGAGATACGTGCAAAATAACCCTATCAGCGTTCCACCGCTACTCTCAGGATGTTAGTAGGTGGTTATCTAAGGGGCTGTTTGGTACATAATTTCAAACACATGTTTTTAGTTTTTAAACAACATTACACATATTTTTATACATTTTTTCACCTATACGTATTTTCACGTATGTTTTTAAATAACAAAACACATGTTTTTAAATAACAAAATATATATATTTTTAAGTGCATGTATCAAACACCCCATTAAAAATTTAACCAATAGCGTTAGATTGTAAAATTATTTTTAAAATTCTAAATTTTAGATCAATTTGAAAAACCGTTTCTTTTTAAAATTCAAATTTAAAAATAAAACAATTTTTTATTATAAAAAAAATAGAATGCTTTTTTTAGATAGTTTGAAATGCGGAGTAGAAAAAAAAAATTCCCTTTTTCTATCACGGTGATGGGATACTTACCCACGTTCACCACTATCATTTTTTATTTTAAAAAGTCAGAAAATAATTACTGTCATTTTGAATTAAAAAAATTCTTTAAAAAATCCATCCAAAAAAAATATGAAACTAACAAAAAAAAAAGGAACACCAAAACTATTATTTTGAAAGTGCATGGGATGTGTTCATTTTTTTGGTTCTAGCCTCATAGTATATACTAACTTCTAAGCACACACTCACGATCGTGCTTAAAGACTCTTCTATTTCTTTTTTCTAAAGATTAATAAACTTCATTCATCATATATAATTCAGGATTGCTGCATTCTTCAATCACAAAAGGTGTGATGAGATTTATGTGTTTGTGAGTGAAATAATTTTTTTGTATATAAACCCTCATCACACCTTTAGCTATTTTATGATTGAAGAATGCAGTAACCCCGAATTATATATGATGAATGACAATTATTAACCTTTAGGGAAAAAAAAATAGAAGAGTTTATAAGCATACATGTAAGCTTACCCATGATCACCACTTCCCATTAATTACTATCATATTTTATTTCAAATAGTCAGAAAATAATTACAATTATTTTGAATTTAAAAAAATTCTAAAACAAATCATATATATATATATATATATATGAAACTAGCACCCAAAAAAAAAAAAAAAACCAAAACTATTATTTTGTATTTGCATGGGATGTGTTCATTTTTTGGTCCTAGAGTCATTAAATATATATATCACTTTTACACACTTAACTTTTTTTTTTTAATAACTCACACATACTTGCCTCACCCTCCCTTAAAAGTTACCATGGCTTTTGAGTGGAGTTGTGGTATACTTTTGTATTAGAACCCATTTCCTTCTCCCTTGTGTGTGTGTGTGTGTTTGTTTCTCAAAAAAAAGAATGTGTAATTGTCTCACATTGCTTAAGAGAGTGTGTTTTGTGTAGTATAACTTGCCCCACCCTCCCTTAAAAGTTACCATGGTTTTTGAGTGGAGTTGTGGTGTGTCTTTATGTTAAAACCCCTTTCACTCTCCCTTGTGTGTGTGTGTGTGTGTGTGTGTGTGTGTGTTTGTTTCTCAAAAAAAAAAAAATGGGTAATTGTCTCACATTGCTTAAGAGAGTGTGTTATGTATAGTATAATTTGCCCCACCCTCCCTTAAAAGTTAATGGCTTTTAAGTGGAGTTGTGATGTGTCTTTGTATTAGAACCTCTTTCCCTCTCCCTTGTGTGTGTGTTTGTTTCTCAAAAAAAAAAAAAAAACATTTATTATGAACTCCATCACTCATAGAAAAACAACCAACTTTGATACACTTTCATGTGAGCATATGAAATACTTTTGTAGCTCAACAAGCACCATCCAAGGTTCAAGTCCCCCCACCCTCAACTATTAAAATATCAAAATAAAAATATCAATCAACTTTCTATATAATTTTCCATGTGAAATATTGGAGGAAATTAAAAACCATTTTGACAGTCTTGTTTCTCAGAGGTATTAGAAACACTAGAGGACTACTCTAATATTGCAAATTTCTGTGCAGCAAATTGATAATTGTCGTTGAGCAAAGTACACTACTTTTGAGAGAAAAAAATATTTAGTATCAAATAAATAGCACGTCAATTGCAACAAAATTAGAGACATGTGCAAAATAACCGTATCAGCTTTACACCACTACTCTTAGAGTCTTAGAGCATCACCAATAGCTTATCTATATCTATTTTTTGGAGAAAAAACCCCACTGTTCACCCCAAAAACCCACTCCAACAGCTTCTCCATCTCCAATTTTTAGATTAGAATTGCTACAATGCTTCTCTACAAGTAGAGAATACTATAACAATTACTGTAGCACCTCTAAACAATATTCTCCCTTAAAATAATACCCGGTTAAATAAAAAAATAATTCTTTCTCTCTCATTCCTTTTCTCTTTTGTTCTTCACTCTCTCATGCTTCTCTATCTCAACGGTTATAAACTAAAACATACCGCAATCAAAACAAAAACACAAAACCCAATCGAAAGATTTGAAGCACAAAAACAATCTTTCTCATAAGCCTAATGAAATCTAAACAATAAAATAAAACTAATCAAAACAGAACCAAAAAAAAAAAAAAAACATGTAGAACGCCGATTTGTGTAGAACACCGATCTCCACTTCTCTGCCGGTGATCTATGTGTGTATGAGAGAGAATTTGTTTGTGTGAGATAGAGGAAAAGAGTGTTCTAGAATCAAGTAAAAATAGAAAAAGTAAAAAAAGAGAGAGCTAGAGAAAGAAAGAGAGAGAGAGATAGCTGAAGAAATGATCCGGAATGAACTAGAAAAAGAAAAAGACGGGCAGATAGAGATAGGAGTGGGATATGTGTGTGGTGGAGAAAAAACCAAGGGAAAAAAAAAAAAAAAAAACCTATGGATGAAATTAAGACAGGAAAAATAATATAAAAAATAAGAAATGGTAATTAAAAAATGCTACCACAATATTTTTACAATAAATCTAAAGTAATAAATTGTTATTAGCTAATATTGGTGAGTAAAAAAATAATTTCAGCGATGGGTTCAAATTAGAACTAGTAACAACTTTCCACATAAGATTTTGATGTGATTCTTGTGAAATTATTGCGAAAAATGTTGTGGATATAACACTTTTCATTGAAAAATATAATTGTTAAGAATGAATATAGGAAGAAATAATATTTAAATAAGATAGAAAATGATAGAGAGCCTGTTGGAAAGTGTATTTAAAAAAGTAAATAGGTAAAAACTAAATGTCACTATTCATTGTCCAAACAGTACAAAAATTTAGATAATCTGCTGGAGATGCTCTTAGTGGTAGTTATTTAAAATTTTTTGTAAAATTACTTTTAAAATTCCTAAATTTTAGATATATTTGAAAAACAGTTTTCAATACAAGTTTCTTTGTCAAATTCAAATTTAAAAATAAAAATAAAAATAAAAATTTAGAAAAAAATAGAATTTTTTTCTAGATTTGAAAGAGTAAACATTCAGTCAAACTGTCATATAAAACCAGTGTTTTATGCCAGCCAATAGGAGGCTGCCATGTCATCTCCGTTTAATGAGTCACTTAAATCCTTCTTCAAAGAAAACCAAAACCAAAACCCAATCTAAGAGACAGAATCGGAGTGAGAGAAATAGAGAAAAGAAAAGAGAGAGAATCGGAGAGTGAAAGAAGAGAAAGAGGTTGTTGTTCCCAGCCACACACCACGCGCCATTGACGTCAATCCCTAGCCCACAACCCACAACCCATATGCTACCATGGCACGTGACCACTCCACCACCGCGCCGCAACCATCGAACCACCCTATAACCCAGCAAAAACCCATGCCACAAAACCCACAACCCCATAGCCCACAACCCTCATGCCACCACTGCCACGACCAAGCCACCAGCACAGCGCCGCCACCATCGAGAAAGATTGGCAGAGAGAGCCCTAATTTGATGAGAGAGGTTTGAGTTCTTATAGAGAGAAGTCTGAGTTTTTTGAGAGAAAGTTGATGAAACCCAGTCAACAACGATCCATGACCCACGGCTACTGTCGCCTTCAAGGTGGTGGCGGTGGAGACAAACGGCAGAGAAAAGGAAAAAGTGAGAATGAGAGAGAAAGAATAGAAAAGGAAGAAGTGAGAAGAGAGAGAGGGAGAGAGTGACCGTGAAGAGAGAGAGAATGATGAGATATTTTTATTAAAATAATAATATTTTTTTTCCATCTTCAGTCTGAGGGTTATGGGTCTTCTTTAGAGAGGGATTTAAGTGACTCATTAAAAGGAGATGACGTGGCAGCCTCCTATTGGCTGGTGTAAAACACTGGTTTTACGCCACAGCCTGACCGAATGTTTACTCAATTTGAAATGTGGAGTAGGTTTTTTTTTTTTTTTTCTCTCACGTTAGTAAGTATTATTACAATTTTTTTTTTTTTTTTGCTCTCTGTTTCTCTCACCTTAATATGTTAATAGTTCTCATGGGATACTTACCCATATTTTTAAAAAGTCGGAAAATAATTACTATTATTTTGAATTAAAAAAATTTTAAAAAAAAAATCTCCTAAAAAAATATGAAACTAGTACCAAAAAACGAGTACTGAAACTATTAGGACCTGTTTGGTATGATGATTTAAATGTAGTTTTTTTTTTTTTTTTTTTTTTGTAAACCATAAAATGGTAGGTCCCACACTTGAATATATTGTTTAGCTGATATTCTCTAAATATAGTTTTCAAAAAATTGTATCATATTTTCCTTGTTCAGGCCAGGATTTTGAAAACAGCAGACCCCACAGATTGGTCCAAGCTCTTCTTTCTCTTAAATTAAGGAGTTTATCTTTATCACCAAAAAAAAAAAAAAAAAATCTCATACTCCAAATTTGAAACTTATCATTATCCAAAAAATAAATAAAAATATATGAGCTTTATCCCCTTATCATTATCAACCAAAAAAAAAATTAATCTACAAATTCTACACGTTACTTTTTTAAAAAGAAATATCAAAAATAAAAATGGTCCCCCAAACATCATTTTTTGTTTTTAGTATTTTGAAAATTATTTTTAAAAGTATGAGCCAAGCACATATAATGTAAAAATTATTATATGAAAACTAGTTTCAATTTCAAATTTTTGAAAATTGTTTTCATATTTTTTTGAAAACAAAAACAAAAACAAAAATCCTCCTACCAAACTGCCCCTTATTTTGCATGTGCATGGGATGCATTCATTTTTTGTTCCAAGCTTTATCATTATCATTTTAAAGATTAATAATTTTTATTCATCATAATTTGGAGTTACTACATTTTCTAATAACAAAAAATACCTAGGGTGAAAAAATAAAAAGGAAAAGAGCAAACTTTTAGAAACATGTTAAGAGTTTATGTTTGAATTCTTATATAAAAATAAAAAGGGAAAACTTTTGGAAACAAGCTGGTGCAAAGCTTGTGTTTGAATGAAAAGTTCGTATTTAATTCTAGGTATAAGGTTATCTTTATTAAAAACTAGCCTCATCACATGCGCATGTGATGAGGCACTTTTTTTTTTTTTTTTTTTTTTTTTTTTTTTTTTTTTTTTTGTCTAGTGCACGTTAGATTAGGAAAGGAAACTGGAAATTCAAAAAAAAAAAATAAACAGAAAAATTAAATAAAAAAAAACAGGTGAGTCTTGATAAAGTTTAAAAAAAAAAACAAAAAAACAAAAAACAAAACAAAACAAAAAAGTTGGAACAATATTGTAGACATTTTACGTGGAGTTGGAGATATATTTTTACCGAGTTGTTTTCAAGTTTTGTCCCTATTAAATGTAAGGTATAGGGATGTTTCTGAATCACATAAAAGTCCAATCCAAAGAGGAGAATCCTATTATTGATAGTATAGATAAAATAAAAAAGTAGAAAATGGAAACACGTTGGTAAGAGTTTGCATTTGAATTCCTATTAAAAAAAGAGTTTGTGTTTGAGTGAAAAGATTGAAAATTTCCACACAAAAAAGGAAAAGATAAGGAAAAAAAAAAAAAAAACAAATACACGTTGATGCAAATGACAAAGGTATTGTGAAAACTGAAACACAAAATACATAAATGAATAGACCCATGAAGTATGAACAAACACTCAAATAGAGGTTTATGCCAAAGTTGATTCTTTTGGGGCTTAAATATTCGTATAGACAACCTCAAAAAAAAGAGTGTGTGAGTGAAACTGAAATGTTTGAATATATCCACACAAAAAAGAGAAAAGATAAGGGAAAAAAAAAAAAAAACAGACACACGTTGGTGCAAAGGAAAAGAAAAAACATAAGAAAAAAAAAGCAAAAGGAAAACAGATATTTTTTTTAATTAATAACTCACACATATATTTATTATGAATTCCATCACTCATAGAAAAACAACCATCATTGGATATACTTTCATGTGATCAAAGCATATGAAATACCCTTTTAGCTCATTCTCCACCCTCAACTATTAAAATATCAAAAATAAAAATATCAATTTTCTATATAATTTTTCATGTGAAATATTTGAGGAAATTAAAAGCTTCTGAGCACACGTGTAGTGAGTGTAAAAGATAGCCACACATGATGACTCTAAGTGATTTTCGAATTCAAACCAACCAATTATGATATGTCCATCTAGATTTGTTTGAGTTGAAGTTGAATCTGTGTATGATGGATCAGTGAATTAGTGGTTAGTGATATCTAGTTTTTAGGATAAGATTATGTTACTTTTTAGGATTTGAAGGTGGAATTAGTTCCTATTTTGTAGTTCTTGAATGTTAGGAGGATATCACATTTTTACATTCTCTCCCAAAAATTTTGTACATATAAAATTATCAAATCATAAATGAAAAGATTAGAAGGTATATAAACACAAGAAATCTTGACAAAAAAAAATTAATTTAAAAAAATTAGGACACACATGGCAGGACATGTATTATATAGATATGGCAAAACGGGTCGGGATTTGCCAACACGACCCAAACCCAATTGTTTTTTTACCCGAAGTAAAAATGGGTTAACCCATGACCTAACCCGTTTTGCGGATCAACCCAACCTGACCTTTTTTTTTTAATTTGGGTTAAAAAAAATTTATTAAAAACTAAGACATTTTTAGTTTAATTGTTTGTGTGAGCTTTACAATACACAATTCAAACTCAGTTAACAAATGTAATGCACATTATTATTATTATTATTATTGATGGGATAGCAAAAAATTACGTCTATGCTTCGTCCAGAGGAGTCGTCCATGCTCACCATTTAGTCAAACGGACAAACCATCTCTGATTCGTCCAGGTATGTCGTCCCTGAGTATTAATCAATTAAATACCAGGGAACCAGGTCGGAAGAGTCGTCCATGGGCAAAGCGCATGGACGACCACACAGTAGTCTAACAAAGAGTCGTCCATGGGCATTGCACATGGACGACCACACAACACTTAGCAAATTCTGGAGCGGTTAATCAAACCGTGTTCATCGCCACCGATTCCTCCCAAGTATGTAACTTCCAGCAGCGGTTGTAATTTTCGTAACCGTTGAGGAAGTTATGTCCGGACTCCACAAATCTGGGGGAAGTTATTGAACCAATAACTGCCCTAGAGTTCCCTATATAAGGACCAGTCTGAACCAAACAAAGGTATGAGATTCTGAGATTTTACTCCCAAAAAGTTGGAACTTCATTTTCTTTGAGAAACTGACTTTGCCATCGGAGGGTATTTTGGCTGGTCCACCCCGGTCACCCCTTGATTGTTTCTTCTTTACAGGCCTTCGCTACCGCCGCAGTCCACCGAAGCCGAAGTGTTCAACCCACTGATTCCTTACACTATCAGTTGGCGCCGTCTGTGGGAAGCGTAAATTGTTTTTACGATTTGGCTTTCTGGGACAAAAGGTTGAATGGTTCGGACTAGGTTGAGGGCTACAAGCCCAGGCCATCAGGGAAGCAGAGACGCTTCAAGCAACCCCCATCGCGATCGCCAATCAGCGCCTGTCATGCAGTCGCCTTCCATCCAACAGATGCAATCCATGGCGGCCGCTATGGCGGAGTTAACTCACCAGAATCAAGAGTTGACTAGGGAGATGGAGAGGCAGCGCCGTGAAAGACATGCTGAGAGGCAATCCTAGAGTCAAGAAGATAGAGGGGGACATGCTGAGCCCGAGACTCAATCAAGAGGCACCACTTCGCGAAGGGTGCCACATTTGGAGAAGGAAATGGATCAGATGAGGAAGGTTATGGACGAGATGAAGGAGAACATGAGAAGGGCAAATCCCGTAGAGGATTTGGTTCATCGAACAGATTCCCCATTCACGGCTTCTATCAACGGGCATCCCTTGCCGCCGAAGTTCAAAATGCCTTCCCTGGATTCATATGATGGAGCGCGTGATCCTTTTGATCACATCGCTACTTTCAAGACCACAATGCATCTCCAAGGGGTTCCAGACGAGATTATGTGCAGAGCCTTCCCTACCACCCTTAAGGGACCAGCGCGAGTGTGGTTCAGCAAAATACCCCCGAATTCTGTAAGTTCTTTTGAGGAGTTAAGCAAATTATTTGTCAATAATTTCATTGGGGGACAGAGACACAAACGTTCCTCTTCCAGTTTGCTGACCATTGAGCAAGGAGAGAATGAAAGCCTGCGTTCCTTCATCACGCGCTTCAACAGGGAAGCCCTGACAGTATACGAGGTGGACGACAAGCTACT
This sequence comes from Quercus aquifolioides, assembly GCA_019022515.1. Classification (NCBI taxonomy): domain Eukaryota; kingdom Viridiplantae; phylum Streptophyta; class Magnoliopsida; order Fagales; family Fagaceae; genus Quercus; species Quercus aquifolioides. The sequence continues at coordinate 64,688,995 of CM032328.1, read as the reverse complement.
ATTGGCAGCCTTCCACAATGAGGTTAACTCAGACTTATTCATTCACAAGTTGTATGAAAAAGAGCCCCAATCCATGGCTGAACTCGTCCATTCAGCCCAAAACTTTATGAATGTAGAAGACGTCATCATAGCTAAGAAGAGGAAGAGAGCTGAGAGAATAGAAGTCAACCCCCCGCGTCACTCTGATCAAGGGCCTCATCCAAAGAAGGGACGAACGGAAGATAAGAAGGATCGAGACAGGGATAATAGGAAGGCAGGCCCATCAACAAGGAATCAGAATTACACACTCTTGAATGCCCTACTCGATCAAGTGCTCATGCAAATCAAGGATGATCATTCCTTGAAGTGGCCAGAGAAGATGAAAGGAGATCCTAACAAGCGCAATAAGAATAAATATTGTCGCTTCCATAGAGATCATGGGCATGACACGGACGAGTGTTATGACTTGAAGCAGCAGATTGAGAACCTCATTAGGCAAGGGAAATTGCGGCACTTCGTTGGAAGAGATCATAAAGATGAGAGGGAAGATAGAAGAATCATCACGGCCTCCACTTGGAGAGATAAGAGTTATTATAGGAGGGACTTCTGAAGGACAATCTTTAAGATCAAAGAAGACGTATCTCAAAGTGGTGCAAAATGTACAACTCTCTGGACGATCCCCAAGGATGAGGGGGACGGACGAGCCAACCATTTCTTTCACGAATGAAGAAGCTGAGAGAATTCATCATCTACATGACGATGCAATTGTCATTACCCTACTCATAGCAGATTACAGAACCAGGAGGGTGTTGGTGGATAATGGAAGCTCAGCGGATATATTGTATTATCCTGCCTTCCAGCAGATGAGGCTTGGACGATATAAACTTCGTCCAGCGTGTTCACCACTGATAGGATTTGGATGAATGAAAGTGCAGCCCGTAGGTACCATTACCTTGCCTATAGTGGTGGGGTCATACTCGCAGCAGATAACCAAGGAAGTGAATTTCCTTGTGGTGGATTGTTCATCCTCATACAATGCCATCATTGGAAGACCAACCTTGAACAGTTGGAAGGCGGTAACATCTACCTACCATCTATCAGTCAAATTCCCTACGGAGTGTGGGATTGGACAGGCACAAGGAGATCAGTTGGCAGCCAGAGAGTGTTACCTAGCCATGTTGGCTGTGGACGAGTAGATGCAGACTATGAGTATAGAAGAAAGAAGAATTGTTGCAGAACCGACTGAAGTGTTAGAAGACGTTTTATTGCAAGAAAATGATTCTGAGAAGTTCACTAGAATTGGAACAAGTATGAAGGAGAAGGCGAAAGAAGACCTCGTTCAGTTTCTAAAGAAGAATGCCGATGTTTTTGCATGGAGTCATGACGACATGCCTGGCATTGATCCAAGTGTAATCACTCATCGACTGAACGTGTCCCCCTCTTCTAAGCCTATTCGTCAAAAGAAGAGGGTGTTCGCCCCTGAACGAGAGAAGGCTATCAAGGAAGAGGTTCAGAAATTAACCACAGCACAGTTCATCCGGGAAGTCTATTACCCGGATTGGTTGGCAAATGTAGTGATGGTGAAGAAGGCAAATGACAAGTGGAGGATGTGCGTAGACTTCACTAACTTGAACAAGGCTTACCCTAAGGATAGTTATCCTTTGCCACGAATTGATCAACTAGTTGATTCTACAGCTGGCCATCAACTGTTGAGCTTCATAGACGCCTTCTCAGGATATAATCAGATAAAGATGGACGAGGCAGACCAAGAAAAGACATCTTTTATTACCAGTCAAGGTTTGTTTTGTTACAAGGTGATGCCCTTCGGTCTAAAGAACGCGGGGGCAACTTATCAAAGGTTGGTGAATCACATGTTTCGTCCGCAGATAGGACGGAATGTGGAGGTGTACGTGGACGACATGCTTGTGAAGAGCTTAGACGAGGGAAGCCACTTGGATGATCTTCAGGAAACCTTTGAAACACTTAGGCGATACAAGATGAAGCTGGACCCAAGTAAATGTGCATTCGGAGTATCGTCAGGAAAGTTTCTAGGATTCATGGTTTCAGAAAGAGGAATTGAGGCAAATTCAGACAAGATCAAAGCCATATTGAACATGGAACCACCGAGGAACATCAAGGAAGTCCAATCCCTGACTGGACGAGTTGCAGCTCTGAACAGGTTCGTCTCAAAAGCCACTGACAAGTGTTTACCCTTTTTCAAAATTCTCAGGAAGGCGTTTGAATGGACGGAAGAGTGTCAAAAGGCCTTCCAGGACCTGAAGCACTATCTTACCACGGCCCCATTGCTAAGTCCGTCCGTGCTAGGAGAAGAACTGTATATATACTTAGCAGTGTCCCCACATGCCATGAATTCAGCATTGATCAGGGAGGAAGAAAAGGTGCAGAAGCCTGTGTATTATACTAGCCGGGCATTGAGAGGGGCAGAAGGAAGGTACCCACTGACAGAGAAGTTAGCCTTCGCACTAATAACGGCTTCTAGGAAGTTAAGACACTACTTCCAGGGTCATGTTATCAATGTCATGACTGATCATCCACTCAAGAAGGCAATGAACAAACTTGAAGCTGCAGGACGACTAATTCAATGGGCAGTTAAGCTCAGTGAGTTTGACATTCGGTACCAACCGAGGAATGCAATAAAAGCTCAAGGCCTGACAGATTTCATTGCAGAATTCACTCCAAGTTATGAGGACTTGGATGAAAAAAAGACAATAAGAAATGGGTCGTCCATGTAGATGGATCATCTACACTATATGCAGGAGGTATAGGAGTTGTTTTGCAGTCGCCAGAAGGAGATAAGCTGGAGCACAAAGTTCGCTTGCAGTACCAAACGACCAATAATGAAGCAGAGAATGAAGCCCTTCTTAAAGGGTTGGAATTGGCTAAATCGGTGGAAGCAGATTCAATACTTGTCTTAGGAGACTCTCAGTTGGTCATAGGCCAAGTAAATGGGACGTGTGAAGCCAAGGAAGATAGAATGAAAAGGTATTTGAAGAAGGTAGTACGCCTTATGAAGAAATTCAAAGAAGCTGATTTTGTTCGAATCCCAAGGGAAGAGAACATGGAAGCAAATACTCTAGCGAAGGAAGCCTCCACAAACGAAGCAATGGGTGAATTTGATGAAGTACAATACATGCCAAGCATAGACCTCCCAGAGATATTGCAGATAAAAGGCGAGGAGAATTGGATGACCCCAATAATATCATACCTGAGGGACGGAAGGCTTCCAGAGGGGAAGGACGAAGCCAGGAAGCTCAGAGTTAAATCAGCTAGATACGTCCTTATGGATGAAGTGTTGTACAAAAGAGGTTTTTCACAACCATACCTGAGGTGTTTAGCTCCAGACGAGGTGAATTACGTGCTGAGAGAAGTTCATGAAGGAGCATGTGGAAACCACTCAGGAGCTAGATCACTCGTCCATAAGGTCATCCGTGCAGGGTACTACTAGCTAACCATCCAAGCAGATGCTAAGGCATATGTTAAGGTATGTGACCAATGTCAACGTTTCAGTAATATTCCTAGACAGCCTTCAGAATACCTCACCCCAATGATGGCCCCTTGGCCTTTTACACAATGGGGTTTGGATATTTTAGGCCCATTTCCAACTAGAACCAGACAGATGAAGTTTTTGGTGGTGGGGATAGATTATTTCACTAAGTGGGTGGAAGCTGAACCCTTGGTGAAAATTACACAACAAAATGTCAAAAACTTCGTCTGGAAGAGCATTGTATGCAGATTTGGAGTACCGAGAGTACTGGTATCTGACAATGGACGACAGTTTGATAACACACCCTTCAGAGAATTCTGTGAACAATTTGGAATCAAGAATCATTATTCCTCACCCTCCCACCCACAGGCTAACGGACAAGCAGAAGTAGCAAACCGATCCTTGTTGAAAATCATCAAGACTCGACTTGAGGGGGCAAAGGGAATATGGCCGGATGAATTACCAGGTGTTTTGTGGGCTTACAGAACAACAGTGAGGACTCCCATAGGAGAGACTCCTTTCAAACTGGCTTATGGGAGCGAAGCAGTCATACCTGCAGAAGTGCATATGGCCAGCCATAGGGTGATGGAGTATCAAGATGAGGAAAACAACAAACAACTTCGTCTTAACCTCGATCTCATAAACGAGGTAAGAATGGACGCGGAGCAAAGAACAGCAAGGTACAAAAATCTTATGGCAAAGCAACATGATGCCATGGTGAAACCCAGACGCTTCAGCGTTGGGGATCTCGTCCTTAGAAGGGTTTCTTTGGCCACCAAAAACCCGGCCCATGGGAAGCTGGGACCAAATTGGGAAGGACCTTACAGAGTTATCAACTCCAAGAGACAAGGATCCTACTATTTGGAAGCCCTGGATGGACGAAAGTTAGAGCACCCGTGGAATGTTGAACACCTAAGGAGATACTATCAATGAAGGGTGATCATGGACGAGCCCAGGCATGGACGAGACCCTTGGACGTTTGAAGTAATGCTTAGTATTATTTTCCAGTTTTTTCTTATTACTATTGTGTTTTAAGTATTTTATGCTGCTCATGGACGATGTTATGTTGTATTATGTGTTTTTAATTCCCTAAAAGCACAAGCTCTTAAGCATGTGCCATGATTGTGGACGAATGATTACATAGTATGGATTTCTGAATATATATATATATATATATATATATATATATATATATGATGTGTTTTAAATATGTATATGATTGTATGGGAATCCTTCATTTTCTATGATTCAAAATGATCCACGGAAGGCGAAAAGCCAAAAACGAGTAAAATCCTTGGACGCAAGGAAGTATCGTCTAAAAGCTTTCCTTTAGATAAGGATAAAGCAAGAAAAATAAACAAGGTATGTCCGTCTAAGCTCAAGACGAGACAAACCTGAAGTGTAATCGTCTACACCATGGACGAACAATGTGCGTGTTAAAACACCACAAGCCCATAGACGAATCTAACCAACTTAACAATCCAGCCCATGGACGAGTATTTGTTGGGAAAATTTTATTAAGGACGAGTAAATAATCGTCCTACATTTGAGCAACAAATTAAATCTGGCAAAAAGACATCATTCATGGACGAACTTTACTTGAAAATTGAACATCTCATGATGTTATACAGGAAAGGATTCGTCCATATCTTCAAGACGAGATAAAACCTCCATAAAAGGGAAAATCCCACAACCACAAAAATGGTATGGATGATATAAATGAAATTTGTTCACAAAGCTTAAGGAATATTCAAACACAATGAACAATAAAAAGGAAAAGCATTCATACATTCATAAAATTCAAAGGGTAGACGACCACCGTCCAAAAACCCTTAAAAGAGTAATGAGTGCTTGTTCATAAAACTCGTCCGTAAACTTGGACGAGGAAATTGTACTTGAATGAATTCTAGAAATAAGCAAAAGCCCAAAACACTGGGCACCTTCAAATAAAATTAAAGTATAAAAACTTTCTAAAGGGAAGATGAAATCACTTAGGTTGACCACTGGCAACGTTCTTTGGATCGTCTTGTGTCACCTCGTTGTTAGCGTCGTCCTCCACATTGACGTCCTCAGAACTCGTCGCTAGCATGGAACTCTCTGCAGCAAAGGGAAGCTTGAAGGAGTCAAAGTTTAAGTCAGGGAATGCGTCCTTGGCATCAGCACGGAAGTCCTCATACCCAGCAGCATAATGGCTGTCTAGACGATTCTTGTATTCGTCAGATTTCTTAAAAGCTGATATGGCTTCCTCACGTGCTTTCTCCAAGGACGAAGGAAACCCTGAGACTTGTCCCTCCAAGTAAGTGATGCGAGTATCCTTCTCAATAACATCTGCTTTAAGTTCCTCAACCTCGTCCTTTAACTTCATCTCACATGCTAGCAAACGGTTGACTTCATCAGTCAGCCTAATCACCTCCCCCTTTTTCAACAAAATTTCGTTATTCAGCTCCTGAGCCTTCTCTTTTGCCGTCTTGGCCTCCTCAGCAAGTTCCTTGGCCTGGCACGTCGCTGTATAAAACTTTGACATAGCCTGTGCATGGACGAATGAGAGTTAGAGATTCTAAAAAAAAAAAAAAAGCACACAAGGACGAATTAAGGTCCTACCTTAAAGAGGTCATGGACGCCAGAACGTTCAAATTCCTTCACTGACATGTTGTAACATTGGTTAACTTCATTGTCAGTGACGATTCCTTTGAACGTCCTCCATGCATACCCCTCGTCCAGCACCAAGTTAGAGGGACGATCTGATTGCTCTGACGGATGAAGCTTTCGAGGAGTCTTAGCTGGAGGGGGAGTAGGATCAGTCTGAACAGGATGAATTATCTGGACGGGCTCCACGTGCGTAGGAGGGTCGTCCAGATTCACCGTCGGAGGAGTAAATTTAGGGACCTTGGGAAGAGATGAAGTCTGAGCGGTTTTTGGTTTTTTAGAACCTCGACGACTAGGAAGGTCATCCAGGTCCACAGCATTTGAAATTTTCTTGGACTTTCTCTTCCCAGGTTGGACGGCAGCCTTCTGGACGACTGGAGGCACAGGAGCATCCTCGTCCCCACTGGTTACTGTTTTTTCCCTATTTTCTGTAAGTATTCCTACAACGAAGGAAATAAAAAATAATAATAAAAAATAAAAAAAAAATAAAAAAATAAAAAATAATAGAGAAGGAAATGGAGTAGAGATGGACGATACTTACTTCTACGAGTAGTTTCTTCGTGGCCTAGGTTCTCAGCAGTTGGTTCTGGACCAAGACCCCACGTAGCCAAACTGCTGAAAGTTACTAAATCGTGGAAAGTCCTTCTAGGGAAGGCATGCACTTGATCAATTCGATCCAAGACCGGCCTGTCCACATGTGGACGAATAACAGCTGCACCAGAAAAAGAAAGGTGGTTAGACGATTGAAAGATGGAAAAAGTGTAAGGAATAAAATAAATAACATGAAAAGAAAACATACCCTCAGGACGAAGGCGACCTATGGGGCTGGTAAAAGGAGGGAAGGGGGCATTACTAACATCTATTGGGTCCCCAGCCCAGTTTCCAGAAATAATAAAAAATTCTTGTTTCCAGAGCCTATCAGACGAGCTACGGCCCTTTATTAAGCTATAGTGAGACCCTCTGGACGAGAACTGGTAAAAACCAGCTGACTGTTTTATTTCTGAGGGCTTATAACAATAGAGGAACTCGTCCACTGTTATAGGATGGTCCCCTTCCAGTGCCTCACGCCATAACACTTGCATGGCAACTATCGTCCTCCAACCATTAGGATTAAGTTGGTTAGGACCAATACCTAACCTATGAAGAATACCTCTACAAAATGAATTTAGGGGAAACCTAAGACCAGCTAAGAGATAAGACGAGTATACTCCCAAACCAGAAGAAAGAGAACAACACCACTCTCCTTCCCTGGGCAGACGAGGTTCAAACTCCCTAGGAATTTGGTATCTATCTACTAATGTTTTTAACTTAGGGGCGTCTAGGGTGGACGCTACTTCAGGTGCACAGCTGTATATTATGTTTTCCTCTTCCTCCTCCTCGTCCTGAGGAGGGCTAGGTGATGCTCTGGACGAGCTAGCCCCAGTTCTAGAGGCCGTCCTACGTTGTATTTCCTGAAATTCTTCTAAGGAAATGCCAGGAACCCCGGACGAATAACGCTCGTCCGAGGAACTACTACTATAACTAGTGCTACCCTCACCACTCTCATAACTCCCAGACGAGACGTCCTGATACTCGTCTATTTCTCTCTCTGTGCTACTAGACGAAGACATAGCTAAAATAAAGATCAAGACGAAAACCTAAAAGGAAGAGGAAATACCTGACAAAACTAGGACGAAGGCTAGACGAGAATCTTGGACGAGATGGCAGAAGGGAGTTTATGAGAAAGGTAAAGGGCAAGAAAGAGAATGTGCCTATTTATAGGGCCCAGGGGTAGGGTCAGCGAAGCGACGCCATCCACTAAGAAGATGACACGTGGCAATCACCTGGGAAAATGTAATCGACTTAACTGGTCAACGAATTAGATCACAACACGTGGCTACATAAAGGGAATTAAATACCCACAATATCCTTGGACGACACCTTGGACAAGGGGGCAACTGATGGGATAGCAAAAAATTACGTCTATGCTTCGTCCAGAGGAGTCGTCCATGCTCACCATTTAGTCAAACGGACAGACCATCTCTGATTCATCCAGGTATGTCGTCCCTGAGTATTAATCAATTAAATACCAGGGAACCAGGTCGGAAGAGTCGTCCATGGGCAAAGCGCATGGACGACCACACAGCAGTCTAACAAAGAGTCGTCCATGGGCATTGCACATGGACGACCACACAACACTTAGCAAATTCTGGAGCGGTTAATCAAACCGTGTTCATCGCCACCGATTCCTCCCAAGTATGTAACTTCCAGCAGCGGTTGTAATTTTCGTAACCGTTGAGGAAGTTATGTCCGGACTCCACAAATCTGGGGGAAGTTATTGAACCAATAACCGCCCTAGAGTTCCCTATATAAGGACCGGTCTGAACCAAACAAAGGTATGAGATTCTGAGATTTTACTCCCAAAAAGTTGGAACTTCATTTTCTTTGAGAAACTGACTTTACCATCGGCCGGTCCACCCCTTGATTGTTTCTTCTTTACAGGCCTTCGCTACCGCCGCAGTCCACCGAAGCCGAAGTGTTCAACCCACTGATTCCTTACACTATCAATTATTATTATTATTATTATTATTATTATTATTTGTTTTTTTATATAAAAAATCAATTTTTTAACAATTTTTGGATGACATCATTCAAATACAACGGTCTCAAGAAAAAGCTACATGCAAATGAATTGAAAGATAAATGGTTAAGGCATTCTCTGCTTAAATAACACAATAAGTAAAGATTTTTAGCTAAGATAATCTGGTTGTGGTAGAATTAAAAACATAAATTTGAAATTATAGACATGTATGAAAAGTATTCATAAATGTGAAAAGAGTGAAGCTGAAGAATGTCGATGAAATTGGCATAAATTATGGTCACTTAGGTCTATTTTTTAACCATCCATGGCCAAAATAAATGGTTTTTAAAAATAAAAAATGATATTTCCTAGAGTGTGTGTTACTTAACAATGATATGATATTCATAATAGAGACCATGTAAAAATCAAATTTTAATATATATTCTCAAATTGAAACAGAGTATCAACCTCAATTATAAATTAATTTTCAAGATTATAAATTTTTTATATGTTTTTATTCCTTGTCAAATTAGCATAGGGCACTTGTAATTTTATATTATGTTTTGGGATGTTGATACTATATAGAAATAAAACTTGTGTGTTTGTTTTAATTAGATAAAAGGGTAGACTAGACTCCTTTGTGCTATTTTGTTTTAGTTAGCAATGTTGGAATTTGTATAATTTTATAATTATTAAACAAGTATTAATTTGTTGAGTTTAACTCATTTTTTATATGAGTAGTAAATTCAAAATAATGCATTTTATACAAAATAATTTGTTGTATGATTTAACAAATGGAAAATACATTTTTTTTTGTTAAAAAAATAAAAATTCATGTAAAAAATTTAAGTCAACCTGACCTGACCCTTTTTTAACCCATTTAAAATGACCTATTTTTAACCCAAACTCAATTTACAAGACCTGATCCACCCATTTTGCCACATCTATATATATTAATTAATTATTAAATATATTTTACTTATATTTTTAGATATTGTTAAGCATTTATTTTTTCCTGTAATGTTAAGCATATATCAATTTAAGAGCAATATAGCGTGAATTCATAACTACTAAATGAGGTATAGAAATTAAAATACAAATCAAGAATAAGATCCAAAAGAGTGAATAAGATCCTAAAGAGAAAATAAAACATAAAAAGTTAAGGGGGTATTTGGTTTGTGTTTTCAAACAATAATTTTTAGTTTTTAAACAACATTTCATACATTTCCACACATTTTTTCACTCACATGTATTTCCACAAATATTTTCAAATAAAAATTTTCAGTTTTTAAACACATGTACCAAACGAACTCTAAGTATTCAAGATTATAACTAAATAGACATAAAAAGTTAAGGGAGTGTTTGGTTTGTGTTTTCAAACAATCATTTTCAGTTTTTAAACAACATTTCACATATTTTCACACACTTTTCCACTCACACATATTTCCACAAATATTTTCAAATAACAATTTTCAGTTTTTAAACACATGTACCAAACGGGCCCTAAGTATTCAATAGACATAAAAGATAGGGGGATGGAAGTATCAGTGCCTCCTGGGATGTATCTATAGGTCCTAATCTTCGGATAGAAACCTTTGTGATGTAGAACATCCAACATCTTTAGCTGCAGCATTTTTAGTACCATCAGCACCAGAGTTGTTCCCCATTTCGAAGCCAGACAAGTCAAACATAATGTCATCTCCTTGTTTGCCCCCCACGTCTCGATTGATCATGTAATATGTATCTTCAAAGTATTCTGATTCTGGCATAGGCTTGGGCCTTTCGATGGTATCCTTATGATCAGAAGGATTTTTTTCGATGGTATCCATATGATCAGAAGGATTTTCAGGGACTTCAAGTATTTCTTCCAAATCATTAGTCTTGCATTGACTTGGACTTATTTCTTCATCTGACATAGGTACAGCAGAGGTGCTTGTGCCCTGTTTGTTCATCGAATCTTCATCAATTGTGTGCCATTGGCTACGTTTGGCAGTAGAATTGCTATAAGCCCTAGCTCGTTTCTTCGGATTGTTGTTCCAAGGAAAGTCTAATTTTTCACATCCACTTTTGGAGTAGATGCTAACAACAAAGTGTGATCCCACGTAATTGAACACCAGAAAATCTCCGATTTCTAGGCCATGGTCTAATGAAAAAGAATTCCACCCTTGTTGAAAAGCGAGAGAGCCATCAACTTTGGATATGGTTACTAGCCATTGCTGCCCACTTGAGTCCTCAAGAAAGGTTTTCTGATTGACCAATGCTGGTACCATAGCAGCAAATTTCGGAGGAAAATACTGCAATGGAATGACACATTCAGAATAGATGCACGAATTGTCCATAAGGAAAAAAAAAAAAAGAGCTCATTATCACTTGGAAGGAAAAGTTGTACAGTATTTCAGAGTCTAAGAGAAGTCCCTTTATCCCATACTTCAGTTTTCAGCAGATAAATAAAAAATGTTGCATGTATTATTAGTTAAACCCAATATGAAATAAGATTCTTCTTTCTTGTGCCCGTCTAATATATGGTGCATCAAATTTCAACAGCTATAGAAAAGTAAGAGCATCATATTGGTACAAATAGAGTATAGACCACAGTTTAATGCAACTTTAGTATTTCAGATAAAAACAATATTTTGTTTGACTCAAATTCTTACACAATGAGAGAGAAAAGGAGAATATTCAACAACAACAAAATTTATCAATGCAAAAATAAATTATCTCAATCATAATGAGAACTTTTAAATTTTAATGTAGCAATATATGTCTCTCATATAGAAAAATACCTAATTAGAGATATAGGCCATCGGAGTAGTAATGTAATTAAATGAATGTAGTCAAAAACTCATCTAATTAAATTACTAACTTAGGTTATACTTACACTCTTCCCCGAAATAAATAACATTTGGAAAAATGTTCATTCAACATCCAGCAAAATTCCATAAGGAGATCAAGTTATCTCTTCCAAACAGAAGTGAGAATATATATCAAAATTGAAGTGCTTCAGGCATGGCAAGAGAATGAAAGAACAATATTAAATTAATTGCAATTCAGTCATAGTAACACCACGATACGAATATGCAGGAGGCATTGGGGAAGTAAACATAGTAACATACTCAATGCTGAAGATAAAAATGGCAACAATCAACATATAGAGAGGCTGAGAGAGAAGAAAAGCCCAAAATGTTTTCATACCAACACTTGTGCAAACTTTGCACCAATCATGACTTTGAAAAAAGAGGTAACTGCAGGTAATGAGATTTTCTTCTTCTCATGAATCTTTAAACATTTCTGGGTGCACTCCACACAAGCTTCCACCTTGCCACCCATTGCCCTCTCCCCCAATTTGTTGAACACTTGCTCCACTGCAAAACATTTTGGTTTCAACAAGAAAATTGATTCAGAAGAAAATACAAAAAGAAAATAAGGATAAGCTTTAGGGGTGTAGAATTTGCAGTTTAGCCTAACTTTATTTCATGAAACACACACAATAATTTGATACTAAGTAATGCATACGACTGTTTTCACTGACGCAATCTGACCCTCAGTACTTTTGATATCCACTCTAGAGTTTTGGGTGTCTAAAAAAACCTAACCCTAAGCCCAACATGAACTAAAATTTAAGAACATTGTTAAAAAGTCATGCACATGAAAAACACTAATAAAGGTGACAATTTTACAGTGAAACACATAAATGATTATGTTATGGAATTCAAGAACAGAATCAAAATTTTGGGACCCAAAAATTTGTTTTGGAAAAAAAAAAAAAGATTGAGAGCCAGAGTAGGTAAACTTACCAAAACTTTGTAAGAATTTTCAGATTTCTTTGAGCTTTAACCGTCTTTTTGTTTAATACCTGCACAATTTTCGGGAGGGAAAAGATGGTTGCTTCTAATTAACCAAAAAAAAAAAAAAAAACGAGGAGATAAAGTTCGAATTTGACCGAAGAAATTAATCCTGACCTCTAGGAAGTAGGAACTCTGAAGATTTTTTGAAAATAACTTCAACTATTTAAGTAGTAACTTCTCAAGTAACATTAAAAACCTAAAATAAAGGAACCACATCTCCTAAACTTATGGCCACAGTAGGAAACCACTAACACGTAGGAAACCACTAACACTAAAAATAGTATAATACAGTTCAAATACAACTCAAACACTAAAACTTTTTACTCCCACTAATCCATATCTATATCTTAACTTAAAGATATATGCAACCTAATTCTCCAAAAAAAAAAACTAATAATAAAATTACGGCGAAAACACTATTTTGATCTTTATATTTTGGAGTCATAGTCAATTTAGTCCCCACATTTTAGTAACAGTCAATTTGGTCCCTGTTATTTTTAACTTATAACTAAATTGGTCCCTATACTTACTAACGGAAAATGCTTACGTGGCTAACGGTGTATATAGTTGGCGCACCTTACGCTTACGTGGCTTATAAAATATTATTAAAATGTTTTAATAAACATTAGAAAATTCCACACAAGCATTTAAATTGAAAAGAATAACAAAATAATAATAATTAATTTATGTATTTAAAAGATAGAAAAAAAAAAATGAAATATCAATCCCAATTTTTCTTACGCTTCCTTGCTAACCAAACACAAAAACAAAAAACTCAAACTGATATTTGGACTAGATCTAACAAACTCAGCAATTAACAGTCACTCTCGTATGTTTTGCTCATACAAATACACAACCGATCAAATTTAAGACACGAAAATCAACCAGCAACTAAATCAAATTTACCAAAAACACAAGCAATTTTGAACAAAGCCATATCTATCCAACTAGGTTCGTCTTTACCCAGGGTAAAAAAGAAGTTTGCCTTCTTCTTTCTTCGGCATAAGCACAGATGGCTTCCCTCCAATGCATCTCTCTCAAAGCCTTTGTAAAAGTTATATATTCTAAAACGGATGACATCCCACCACTGTTGGGTTCAAATCTTTAACTTGCTTGGTGAGTTCTTGACCATGTAGAGATCAAGACTGAGAGGGTGAGAAACAGAGATGGGAAGAGAGTAAGGACTTTGGCTATGAAGGCCGATCTGTGCTTCAGCCATAGGAGGGTTCAGTTGTGGATTATAGAGTGAGAGCTTTGGGTTTGCAAGTGAGGAAGGGAGATTAGTGAGATAAAGAAAGAGAAACAGACGGTGAGAGGGAGAAAACGAGACCTTTGGGTTTGCTGTTTGTTCAAATCTGGGTTTGAGTTTTTTGTTTTTGTGTTTGGTTGATAAGAAAGTACAAGAAAATCTGAAAATGATCTTTCATTTTTGTTTTTCTATCTTTTTAATTCAATTTTTTTTTTTTTCGTTTTATATTTTTTTCTTCAATTTAATCTCTTACATTTTATTTTTTAATAATATTTTATAAGCCACGTAAGCATGAAGTGTGCCAACTATATACACTGTTAACCACGTAAGCGTTTTCTATTAGTGAGTTGACAGTAGAGATCAAATTAGTTATAAGTTAAAAATAGCAGGGACTGAATTGATTGTTACCAAAATGTAAGAACTAAATTGACTATAATTCCAAAATGTAGGGACCAAAATGGTGTTTTCACCTAAAATTATTTTATAAAAAACTAATAATAATTATTAATATTTTTATCTAATAAATTAATACTATATGTAACATGGTTAAAAAAAAATTCTAATACTATGAGATATTTTTTGGGAGGGTTTTGAGTTTTTTTTACTAACTAGATGGGCAAATGATGAATCAAAAATTCAGAGTTTGCTTCGAAATACGCTATCTTTATTTTATTGAATATTTAATTTTATAAAATTAAAGTGTTGGCGAATTAAATTCAACTATATAATTTGTTGTTCAATATAATTTGTATTTTTATTTTTATATATTAAGAGGATTATTATTTAAAGAATAAGAAAAGTTAGTTATCAATTCATTGAACGCGCTAAATAGTAAATATTATCTTCTTTCTTATAATAATGAGAAATAGTGGGGAAGAGTCGGTAAGCAAGTAAATTTTTAAATTAAATTTGTAAGGACCAGATTTGAGTTTCTAGCCCAAAAATAAATGGACTTAGGCCTAAAAAGCCTAAAACAATGAATTTGTAGAGAATGAGTTGAAAAACTAGATTTTAATGAATCAGACAACCACTAAAGTGGATTCAGATGACAAGAGAATGAAAATAGACAAGTTTATGCTGAAGAAAATCGTCCTCAGCATAGCCCGAGGAGTTTAGTTCTTATATATTTTTCTTAGGTTTGGTTACAAATGCAGTTCTTGATTGCTACAGTCTTTTTCTCTTAATTTCCCGATCCCTATACCATGGAGGGTCTCTTCCATTATATAGTTCTCTTTAGACGATCTTGACCCTCCACTTGTTGATCATCCAAGCCACCATCTGAGTACTTATCTCTTCGAACACCTTCTCAGGCCCTCTGTGCGTTGGGACAACTAAAGCAACATTGTTCAGGAGTCTTCTCCACATTAATGCAGCCATAAAGTTAGCTGCAGAGCATTCAATGTGGTGGTAACAGCCTTCTCCTTATATATTTTAGAACTCCCCTATGTCCTATGTTTTTGTAATGTTTATCCGTATCAACAGAATTACATGGAACGTTCCCCAGGGCGGCAGACCACCCCTGCGGACCTCGGCTTTGGTTAGCCGAGGAGGCATTCATTCTCGAACCACCCTCATGGGCTCTTATGATCAAAACTAAATCCTGCGTTTATTAACACGGACTTCCCTAGCGATGTTTATTACTCCTCAGATGATTTCACGTCATCGGATTGGGCCCTAGGCCTAATATATAGATAGGTAATGAGCTCCCGGGCCCAATACCCCTACAAAATTCATTAACAAATAGAAATAGATAAAAATAAATAAATAAAAACCTTATAAAAAAAAGATTAAAAAAAGATTAAAAAAATCCAAAACAATCTCAAAATAAATTCAAATCCCACGTACAATTATAAACCCACAAGCCACTACCAAACCCTCCAACAGAGAATTGTGGAAATCATGGGCATGGTCTTTCAAATACATTCAAATAGTTTTTGGATAAACATAACTGTTAATACAATTTTTTTAAAATATCTATTAGTTTTTCAAAGTTTAAAAAATAAAATAAAATACTATAAAGTTGCTTCACACGTTTCCTTCAAAAACAAAATTTCAAACCTCCTTAACAATTGCTTTTGTTAAAACTACCATCATCTGTTTCTTAAAAAAAATTGTTATCTATTTTTGTTTTAAATATTAATTTTAATTTAATACATGGTTTTTTTTTTTTTTTCTACTTTGTTCTTTTGAGTGTTATAAAAAAGTGAACAAATCCATTAAATTCTTTGGAGCTTTAATTTTAGATTCAACTAGCCATTAACCTGTGCAATGCACGGGAAAGCTATTGAATATGAATTTTTAATTAACCTTTGTTTATTTTCTACAATCAAAGCAAATGGGAAAAAAAATTCCAACAATGAAAGAAGAATTTAAGCTACTACTTATGTAATGTTGTTGACAATGTCAAGCAGCCTTAAAAACTTTAGGATCATAAACAAATAAATATCTAAAGTAATTAGAAATAAAGCAAATAGACATCTAACTCTCATCACAAAGAAAGAATATTGCACATTAGTATCTAACTCTAATCACAAAGAATGCACATTAGGATTACAATCTCTAAAACCCTATCCTTGATACAAAACATTCAATTACTAAATGGAAAATATCAATTAAAATTTTTAAAATTTTCATCAATCTTTGGATTGGATTTTTTGCATAACTTGCTAATTGTATAGTCTCCCTATTTTCAACCTTAGACACCACAATAAACACACAACTGTGATTAAGTTGCAGATGTTGCATAAGATAGTTAGGCTCTACCAATAGGTTACTAATAAATTGCACATTTGAAAGGTGCCTAACCCATGCGCAAGATTCTCATAAGTTTAGCCACGTGACACTCCAAAGCAAAACTTGAACACTAACATCCTATGCAAACTTGACAGAATGCATATGTACTCAACAACAATCATCTTCAAACTACATGCCCCAATCACTTTTCCTTGATAACCACGAATATTAGGCACCAAACCCGCATAAGAACAATTAGAGTGCACATAAGGTTATACATGAAATCTATTCTATAATTGATGAAAATTTTTAAATAAATATTAGCCACCAAACTGACATCAAATTCACTGCATCTAGTGATTCATTGTGTATTAATAATTGATGAAAATTTTTAAATAGTAATCATTTTTATTAATCAAAAGAGTTCTGAATTATTCACTATCGAACCAATAATAGAAAAGCTATAAGAGAAAACAAACCTCAGTTCTCACGTGCAACATAAATTTTTTTTTAAGATTACCTCAAAAATTTGCCGACACAAAATTGAAAGAATGGGTGATTTTGTAAGGAGATGTCAGACAGTGAATGGAATGTATCTGTTAGGTTTGTGTTTGAGTTTGCCATGAGAATAGTGTTTGGCTTTGAGGGGGCTGATAGGGAGGTAGAGGTGAAGGCATCGCATGAGGGATCGAGAGAAAGGGGGGAGGTGAAGGCTGTGAAAAAGGGACTGAGCTAGGCAGAGGCAGATCGTTGAAACGTGAAAAGGGAAGAGTCGGGTTCTTTTTTCTTAAAAATTAAACTTAATCAAATAAATAAAAATTAGTGATGTGGAAAATTGTGGAGACTCTTAAGCTTATGTGGCACAGCCTAAAAAAGTCAACCATTAGCGGTCTTATAGTATATATATATATATATATATATATATAGATTTGTTCACGATTATTTGTTTTATATTCAGGCCAAAACATCAATTAGTTTTTAGTTTTGGCAAGAATTAAACCTAACCTCAAGTCTCTTTGAGCTAATTGGAATTTGGAAGGTGGAACCTACATGAAATATTAATTTGTTGTGTTTAAAAGATGCAGTATCAGTGTATCACCATTGGTTGATTTTGTGTATTTTGTAAATGGATCTACTCAAATTACTTTCCCAAAAGATATTAGTAATTTGTATTGCTTCTTCTCCTATCTCTGTTTTTTTTTTTTTTTAATAAAATTTAAAAATACAGAGCTGCAACCACTTGGTTTTTTGGATAATGATTTGTTTCATTTTCAAACATTGCAACGTGTAAAATGAGTTGCACATGGACTCAACAATGTCAGTGATACCAATAGGCTAGAAAACCAAAGTACTTCAATTTGGGACAAATGAAAAATTATGCCACTAAACCCAAAAAAAAAAAAAAAAAAAGGAGCCTCATTGCAAATAAAAATGATAGGAATAAGATGCATTTTGAAAAAGATTATGACAAAGTGATTAGATTGATTGCTGGAGTAATTGACAGTAAAAATTTATATATCTTCATCTACTATTGTTGACTGAATTCTAATAAAAATTTAATTTTGTTCTTTAATTTGACTTATATATTGTTTTGGATTTCATAAGAAAAAAGAAGGAAAATTTGTTTTTTTTTTTATTTATAAAATTCTGGGTTTTTTTTTTTAGCAAATAGATCAAGAAGATTAGGAAGAATAATTGTGATGTATCTGTTGCAACTGTGTATATATTTCAATTCTAAAAAGAAGACGACAAGCTAGAGATTCCGAAGTGTTTTGTTTCAATCTAGCAATATTGTTGAGCTAAATTACCAACTACACGCATCTTTCCCTCTTTCTTTCTTTTTTGTTTTGTTGCATATGTGACTTTGTGAATTGTTTGCGCAAACAATTCACAAAGTCACATATGGAAGAAATAATTCTTGTTGTTCTATATCTGTCAATTCATTTAATTAATGTTGTAGGCATATAAATTGTTATTGGTTACAAAATATCATATTTCAACTCAAAATTAAGTTAAAATTCCCTGAATACTTTTCCGAAAAATCCACAACTGGGTATATACTAGTATACAGTAACTCTTGTTACTGAGAGATGTAACAACTACATGTAATAAGAATTTATAGGAACCTTTTGTTACTGAGAAATGTAACAACATGTGATGTATAAGAATTTATAGGTAAAACACCTTTAGAATCCTCCTCTAAATTAATACTGAGATGTAATTTTTAATTTTTTATGTTGATTTTTCAAAGGATTGCTTTTTAAAATATATATATATATATAATTTCCATTCACCCTAATTCAAGATTTATGCATTTGTAATAAAATTTATGTGTTTTCCAATCACCAAAATACTTAGGAGTGTGACAAGATCTAGCACAAAAAAGAAAAAAGTTAACATACTGTAAATGCATAAATCTCATCACACCCTACATATTTTGGTGGTAGGAAAATGCATCAACCCTGAAATTAAAATATCCACTTCTCACCATCCTTATGCTTCTCCATCTTCTTTAGAATAAAAAAAGAAATTCCCCAGTCTCAAGAGCATTTTTAGAGACACATTTGGGAGTTTCACAATGATATATAGGAACCAACTTTATCGTACGTGCTCTAAAGCTCTTTTTTTTTTGGGGGGGGGGGGGGGGGGGGGGGGACATCATATCTCTCTCTCTCTCTGAGAGATTTTACCACTACGTTATTTTCAAAAATCCAAAAAAAAAAAAAAACCCCAAGTTCCCTTAATTTCACACATAAGTTTTTTTTTTTTTTTTTTAATAATTCACACATAAAAGTATATTTGCATGTTGCATGTATATATACATTTATTATGAATTCCATCACTCATAAAATAAAATATAAAAAAAAGGGTAAATTACGTTTTTGATCTCTATTATATACACCATATTTCAATTTGATCTCTAACCTTTCAATTGTGTCAATTTGGTCTTTACCCTTTCAGTTCCGTGTCAATTTGGTCTTTACCCTTTCAGTTCGTGTCAATTTAGTCCCTGCCGTTATCTTTTCAATGAAAATTGATGACTTGTCTAATTGCTAAAATAAAAAAATGAGCTTCTGTTGATGTGAGAATAAACTAAAATTTTATTTTGACTGTTTGCCATGTCAGCAGTTTTCATCTAGGATATAATGACAGAGACTAAATTGACACGACACTAAAATGGTAGGGATCAAATTGACACAATTGAAAGGTTGAAAGCTCTAAAATGTGTTGAAAAACACAAGAGCTGTTTAGACCCCCAATTAAAATTACGGCTTGGTTGATTTTACACAAACTTAATACTAAGTGCGGAAACGTGTAAACACAAGCGTATAATCAATAAGCTACTCTAAACCATAAACTAAGCAACACAGCAGTATAATGGAATATAAAAGAGTAGGGAAGAAAGATGCAAACACAGAAAACACCAAGACGTGTTTTCGAAGAGGAAACCGAAGAACTCGGCGAAAAACCTCTCCGCCGCCCTCCAAGCGGAAATCGATCCACTAGACAATCAGTTGGGATACATGAGTGAGCAAAAGACCCTCCAAGCCTAATCTACCCGATGCACCTAAGCCCTCCAAGCTCCTACTCTAACAAGGCTTCTCGGAACCGTGTCTTGTCTAGTTCTCCGGATCCCGCAACAAGCTCCATGTTGCATCTGCCATCCTTGGCTTCTTCCAATGCTTCCCAGCAGCACCAAAACGTCACTCAACACTCTCAAATGGTGTGGTAAGTGTTTGGGCTATCAACCTCTCAATGGTGTGGAAATGGAGAGGGAATGGTTGAGGAGATACCACAAGCAAGTGTATAGAGAAAGGTGGGGATGACAATCTCTAATTGCAAATGTGTTTGGCTAAGGTTTTCTCTCTAAAGCATTCCTCAACATTTGTGGGTAATGGGGGTTTATATAGGATAGGTGCAGAATGTGTGAGTCAGTCAGTACAGGCTGGCAGAACAGCATGTCTTGCGGGTGTCTCGCGGGAAGGCCTTACCCGCGAGATACTCGCGAGAGACAGCTGTCTCCACCTGGCTTGACTCTTCGCATTCCAGCATGTGCAGGGCACATGCCTCACTTCGCGGGAAGCTTAGTCGCGACATACCCGCGAGATTCCATCAGCTTCCACTTTGCTTGAGTCTTCACACACTCTCTATCACACACCCCTTACATCAATTCCCACAACAAATACAGGGTATAAATAATTGAAAGTAATTACAATCAAATTTGGCACGGAATAAAAGCCAACAAAACACATAGTTGTAAATCACAACTTTACAATCTCCCCCTTTGGCTATTCCGTGACAAAACCCTAAAACAGACTCTAGACTTAACCGTGAGTTTGGGAACACAGGCAAAACTCACTCACACTTAATTCTAGATTCTGATAAGCTCTTGAAACATATGAACAAGTAACTCCTGAAACACAACAACAAAATATTATCATTGTATGCAGAAAACTTGAAAAGCATATGGAGCAACAATAGCATGATCAAGCAAAATGAAATAGAAAACACTAGATCATGGCAAGATCAAACAAGTAATCACTATACACAAGCAATTACTATGCTCATTCACACAAGGAATGAACATCCGGATATGCAAGATGATAAGCTCATATGAAGAGTACCATTTGCAAATCCAACACTCAACCAATGCAAAATACTCAAAGTATTTGCATCTAGGAACAATCCTACATGGGCACAAGAGTGTTCATCACTCAACCAATGCATAGAACGTATATGCATCTAGGAACAATCCTACTAGGGCACAAGAGTGATGTACTGAAGTAAATGTATGACATTAGACTTCAATAGCACAAGCATAAAGGCTGCATAAGCAAAGTATTGCAAATACATGGCACAAACCATAAAAGCCTACAAAACATGCAATGAAACAAAACAACCCTTAAAGCTTACAAAAGCAACATGGGTACATGCAAAGTATGCTACAAAGCAAATAGACTAACACAAAAGAAAACTTCTGAAATAATACTTAAATAAAGCATAGTATCAAGGCTTTTAAAGAACAAAATAAACACAGGAACAGTTGACTTCTTCTCCCCCTATCTCCATACTCCCCCTTTCACCATACTCCCCCTATCACAAACATCATCTCCCCCTTTTTGTCAAGGAATAGCTAGTCATCCCCTTCTAGCTTCCGTTGAATTTCATCCATCTGAGTTTGGAGAGCTGTGAGTTGTGCATCAAGACGTCGGTGGTGAGTGTACATGATAGTCCCAAATCCGGACATCTTTGTACTCAACTCTTGAAGAGCAGTAAAGATATTGTTGATCTGTTCATCATTGATACGAGCTGCAGAACTCGAGGAACCCGATGGTGCATGAGTTTCTTGCTTGGGGTTCTTCTTGGCATGGCTCATACTAGCATGGAGAGACCGAATGTTGATTGGACTTGGCCTTGGATATGGACGTTCATCATCCAATGGGCGGACACCTTTGAGCTTCAAAATCTTTGAAATAAGACGAGAGAAAGGAAGACAATTCCTTGAAGCTGTCCGGTCAACTGTTTTGGCCAAAATGTGAAAGATGTGAGAGCACACATCAATCTCGACATCCGTGATCAGATCGTTCAAAAACAAAGCTCGTCCAAGGTTCATATATCCAGTGCTGGACAGGGGATAGAGATTGCTACACATGATCATTGATAGAAGTCGTAGCTCGGAAGAAAGAGATGCCACATTGATTGACTTTCTAGTGGATGAGAATTCCAATTCAGCTCCTAAAGACTGTCGTAGATATTCTTCATCGGGGTTCAGCTCATCATAAATCGGCGGAATGGGGAGAATTGGCCGGTTGATGTGTAGAATTTCTGCCAAGTACATTGGTGTGACAGAAAAGGTCTTTCCCCGAACCCAACATTTAATCTCATCGCCGACGACACTGGCATTGGCATAGAATTCCTTAACCATGTTCTCATAGGTATCCTCGAAAGTTGACAACAGATAGTTCCAATCCTTCGTGGCAAACCAAATAGGTATTTGTGTGTCTTTGAGTGATTGCTGGTCAACCCCCCTCTCAACTATCAAAGGAGCACCCTGAAAGTGGTTCTTGAAGGATTCAAAAGCAGCATGAGACTTGAACAAGTGAGGATCAAAAGTTCTTGTTGAGCCACGAGTTCGCTTTGGTCTAGGTGAATCAGCATCAACGTCAATGATCGGTTCTTTCCCTTTGTCGCGGCCTCCTTTCACAGCGGAAGTCTTGAATGGAGACATCTGTGCACCACAAAACAAACAGGAGACAGGAGCACAACCCATAGACCACAGAGCACAGAACTTAATTAGAGTCAAGTGAGGACAAAACAGAAGTAACACTGCTGAATGTATAGACACAATGCATGGATCTCAGCAAATGTGCATGAGTATGTATGTGAGAGCAAGTGCAAGATGCATGTGACACACTATCAATGACCAAATTGAGTAAAATAAGGTCAAACAAGTGAAAGTCAATAGATTGAAATCACTTGATTTCAGAATAGGACAAAAATGTCACTTGGACATTTTGACAAACACTTAGTGTGCACAACAACAACTAAGACATGAGCAATGCATGAACAAGGGAAAATCTGCCCTCAATACAAGATAAAATGCCACTAGGGGCCAACACAGAAGCAGAAATAACCAATGGGACACAGCCCAAGCAAAAGATTTGACAAACATTCACCCAATTTTGAAAAACAAATCAAATTTTCGAAAAACCCCAAATTTTTGGAACCCTAACGAAAAATCTGCAAAAACAAGACAAAAAACTTGAAAGGAAATGCATTAGAAGACATACCTTGAAGATGGAAATGCAGAAAAGATGCTTAAAGATGAAGGGTTTTGAAGAAAATGATTTTGGGTTGAAAAAGGTTCGACAAAGGTTGAGCGAGGGAAGTTTTTGAGTTTTTGAAACACTGTCACATCAGCAAGATAAAGACAGAAAACACGCGGTTTTCGCGGGTTAGGGAGTGGCGACACAGTCGCGAAACAGTCACGAGAAGAGCCACTGAAGCATAAAAAATTTCGCGAGAAGCATTAGGTCGCGAAACAGTCGCGAGACAGTCGCGGTAACTTCTGTCTGAAATTGGAAAAATCCAATTTTTAGCTAACCAGCATTTCGCGAGTAGCTTTTGGTCGCGATCCAGTCGCGACACAGTCGCGAAAGTTCCTGTGTGACAAGTTAAAAGAAAAAAAATCCTCAACTCCTTTTCGCGGGAAGCTCTAAGTCGTGAGCTTCTCGCGAAACAACCTCTGAACCAGTTTTTGAAGACACACAAAAACATGCTTTTTAATGAAAAAACAAAAGACAAGAAAGTATAAAATCTCTTTCAAAAACAAATAAAACATTCAAAAATCTTTTTGGGTTTGATCAACAGAGATTGAGCATGTGAAAAACACATTTAATCAAGTACAATCACACAAATGAATAAGGCATTCATTGAACATAGACTTGTGTGTTGTGTGTGAATATCAAAAATGAGATAGTCCTTAGTCCAATGTGAAGCTTCAATAATCAATTCAATCAAGGCATACACAACTAGCACTAGATTATGTGATCTATCTCAATTATAGAAACATGCATATATGACCTCCCACATGTACTTGACAATAAATCATTGAAGCTTTTCATTTGGCTCCATTTTTAACATATCATTTGCAACTTTTGAGCAAAGAGAATCTCATTTAGAGAAAGATGCCTGAAATTTTTGATATTTCAATTTATGAGTTAGCCTTTGGCTTGTTGGGCATCATACATTTTATTTTGGTCGCTTTCCCTTTTTCCTAGTCGAATACTAGTTTGTGCGACAGGCTTTTGCAGCTCTATATCTCTTTTCATTTGGAGATTTACAATTAGAGAGCTCTTTTAAGCAAAAAAATAAAAGTGGGAAGATATATAGGCATGAGTCTATGCATGTCTCAAGATCAACAAAACCATTCACTAATCATTCATGACAAGGTTGAAGATCTATTTACAACAGTCACATAGATTTCAGAATTTCTTCCACAATGATATGAGTGCATGAGAGACAAGCTAAGCTCGTTAAATACACAAAGCCATAAGTACAAAGGTACAGGGCAAAACATGCTTTGAGACAAAACTCAACAAAGTGATCAAACTTTTTGGATTTTCTATTTTTTATGTGATTTTGAATTTTTGAACACACCCAAAACAGAGCAATAAAAGAACGATCAACAGAAAATTCAAACCAAAACAGATAAAAACTAAACAATTAGACACTAAACATGTGGAACCAAAACAACAGGTATGCAACATAAAGTAGTATAGGTTCACACAAGAGATAGAGTTCAGGGAATGATACCGACACCGATGGTCTTACGCAAAGATTCAAACTTTGGGCCATCTAGAGGTTTAGTGAATATGTCTGCCTTCTGATTCTCGGTGTTGATGAACTCTAAGTACACGGTCCTTTCCTCCACCAAATCTCGAATGAAATGATACCTAATTTCGATATGTTTTGACTTCGAGTGTTGAACTGGATTCTTGGACAAGTTTATGGCACTTGTATTATCACAATATACACACATCGTGTCTTGAGTGATTCCATAATCATGAAGAAGCTTCTTCATCCATAGTAATTGAGCACAGCAACTTGCAGCAGCAATGTATTTGGCTTCGGCTGTTGATAAAGAGACTGAATTCTGCTTTTTGCTCATCCATGACACCAAGTTATTTCCAAGATAGAAGCATCCACCGGAAGTACTTTTTCTATCATCAATGCAACCAGCCCAATCAGCATCAGAATATCCGGCTAAGCAGTCATTTGAATCTCTTGAGTACCAAATCCCATAGTCTGAGGTGCCATTTATGTAACGGATAATTCTTTTGACAGCTATTAAATGTGACTCTTTGGGGGCTGCTTGGAATCGAGCACACACGCCTACACTGAAGGCTATGTCTGGTCTACTAGCAGTGAGGTATAAGAGGCTGCCTATCATGCTTCGATACAGCGTTGGATCCACTTCTATCCCTGCTGCATCCCGACTCAGCTTTGATGAGGAGCTCATTGGAGTGGAAGTATGCTTCTTAGAGTCTAGACCAAATCTTTTAACAAGATTTTTGGCATATTTCTCTTGAGATATGAATATTCCATCTTTCCGCTGTTTCACTTGAAGCCCAAGGAAATAGTTCAGCTCTCCCACCATACTCATCTCAAACTCCCTTTTCATTTCTTCAGAGAATTCATGAGCCAACTGGTCAATGGTGGAACCGAAAACAATATCATCCACATACACTTGAGCAACTAGGAGAGACTTCTCATCTCTCTTTACAAACAAGGTCCGATCAGCATGACCTCTTTTGAATCCGCGATCCAACAAGTATGTTGTGAGACGATCATACCATGCCCTTGGTGCTTGCTTCAAACCATACAATGCTTTCTTCAGCCTTAGCACATGATCCGGAAAATGAGGATCTTGAAATCCTTTTGGTTGCTCAACAAATACTTCTTCATTTAGGAAGCCATTCAGAAATGCACTTTTTACATCCATTTGGTACAATTTGAAATCCATAACACATGCAATAGACAGTAGAATTCGAATTGACTCTAACCTTGCTACTGGTGCAAACGAATCATCAAAGTCTATGCCTTCCACTTGAGTATATCCTTGAGCTACCAACCTAGACTTGTTTCGAACTACTTCACCATCTTCGTCAGTTTTGTTCTTGAAGATCCACTTGGTGCCAATGACATGAGTATCTTTGGGTCTCGGAACCAACTCCCATACATCATTTCTGACAAACTGATGTAGCTCCTGATGCATAGACTCGATCCAATTTTCGTCTCTAAGGGCTTCCTCTACTTTCTTTGGTTCGAATTGAGCAAGATAACAATTGTACGTCACATGATTTGCACTGTATTTTGGTCCTTTTCTCAAACGAAGTCCCTCATTTACGTCACCAATGATATTACTTGTTGGATGATTGAGGGTTACCCTTGATGATGGTCTCTTGGAGGTGGAAGGTTCTTCATCTCGAGAAATTGGAGGTTGAACTTCCGGAGGAGTGAGAGGGCTAGAGGGCCCTTGCATCGATCTGGTCTCCCTTCTTGGTATAGGAGGTGTAGACTCTTTTTCTGGTGACTCTTCCTCGATTTCATCATCTTGAGACATGTTGTCCTCAACTTCCCCCTTCTTCAGGTTCGACCCTTCACCGTCATCCCTTTCCCTTTCAGATACGGTATCATCAATGACCACATTTATTGACTCCATTACCGTCTTGGTGCGTTTATTGAACACCCTATATGCTCGGCTATTTAATGAATAACCTAGAAATATTCCCTCATCACTTTTAGCATCAAATTTTCCGGGATTCTCTCTGTCGTTGAGAATATAGCATTTGCTCCCAAATATTCGGAAATATTTCACCTTCGGCTTCTTTTCTCTCCAAATTTCATATGAAGTCTTCTTCGTTCCTGCTCGAAAGTAAATCCTATTCCCAATGTGACAAGACGTGTTCACAGCTTCAGCCCAAAACTTCTGTGGAAGATTTTTGTTGAGTAACATTACTCGAGCCATTTCTTGAATCACCCGGTTCTTCCTTTCAACTACTCCATTCTGTTGTGGAGTCTTTGGGGCTGAGAATTCCCTCTTAATACCGTGTTCATTGCAAAATGCTTCAAATTTCGCATTTTCAAACTCTTTCCCATGATCACTCCTGATTTTGATGATAGGTACTCCCTTTTCATTCATCAATCTCTTGCACAATTTCTCCATCTTATCACATGCTTCCGATTTCTCTCTAAGAAAGTCCACCCAAGAATACCTTGAGAAATCATCAACTGTCACCATGATGTACCGCTTTCCACCCATGCTCTCTGTTCTAGTAGGACCCATCAAATCCACATGCAGTAGTTCTAACGGACGAGAAGTTGCAACCACATTCACTTTAGGATGGCTTGACTTTGTTTGTTTTCCCAATTGACATGAACCACACAAATTCTTTTCAATCTTCCCAAACTTAGGTAAGCCAACCACAGCCTCAAGCTTCGAGACTTTCGCCACTTGTTTGTAATTTGCATGACCAAGCCGTTGATGCCACAGTTCCAAGAGATTTACCCGTGCACTTCGACATGCTATGCTGGGTTTTGGAATGATCCCATAGCAATTATCCGTGGTCCTTAGTCCCTTTAGAACTTGGACACCTTCTTCATTCAAGATTAGACACCCTTTCTTTGAAAATTGGACCAGAAAATCTTCATCACAAATCTGAGTGATACTTAACAAGTTCACTTTTAAACCCTTAATATATAGCACATCAGTCATCAACGGCAGACCCGGAATATCCACTGTTCCCTTTCCAAGAACTTGTGAATGACTACCATCCCCAAATGTCACAAATCCATCTTCCTTCTCTTTAAGAGTTTTGAATAGAGATTTTTCTCCAGTCATATGCCTAGAACACCCGCTGTCAAGGTACCACAAACATGAGTTAAACACTTTCAATGCGGTATGAACAAAAAGGCATGCATGAGAGAGACATTCTTGATCATCAAAACAAGACTTATTTTTATTGATTTCATTCAAAGATGAGTGAAGTTTCCCTTTTAAACGACCAATTTTCTCACTTAGCTGTTTATTTCTTCTCTCATATTCATAGTTCAAAGACTTTGACTCACATAGGCTGTTGTGAATATCATGATTCCTATGAACTAAAGATTTCAGCATGTGACAAAAAATTCTAGCATGTTTCTTGGATTTAAATAACTCTAAGACAGCATTGCTAGAACAATCTTTAAATATGTTCATTGAGTCATTTTCACAAACACTTATCAAATCCTTCATGGTGGTTAAAACACAAACACTTTTCCAAACACACCGAGGGGTCTAGGATCACACTAAGGTATTTAAACCAAGCAAGTGTACCCGCTCTGATACCAATTGAAAGCTCTAAAATGTGTTGAAAAACACAAGAGCTGTTTAGACCCCCAATTAAAATTACGGCTTGGTTGATTTTACACAAACTTAATACTAAGTGCGGAAACGTGTAAACACAAGCGTATAATCAATAAGCTACTCTAAACCATAAACTAAGCAACACAGCAGTATAATGGAATATAAAAGAGTAGGGAAGAAAGATGCAAACACAGAAAACACCAAGACGTGTTTTCGAAGAGGAAACCGAAGAACTCGGCGAAAAACCTCTCCGCCGCCCTCCAAGCGGAAATCGATCCACTAGACAATCAGTTGGGATACATGAGTGAGCAAAAGACCCTCCAAACCTAATCTACCCGATGCACCTAAGCCCTCCAAGCTCCTACTCCAACAAGGCTTCTCGGAACCGTGTCTTGTCTAGTTCTCCGGATCCCGCAACAAGCTCCATGTTGCATCTGCCATCCTTGGCTTCTTCCAATGCTTCCCAGCAGCACCAAAACGTCACTCAACACTCTCAAATGGTGTGGTAAGTGTTTGGGCTATCAACCTCTCAATGGTGTGGAAATGGAGAGGGAAGGGTTGAGGAGATACCACAAGCAAGTGTATAGAGAAAGGTGGGGATGACAATCTCTAATTGCAAATGTGTTTGGCTAGGGTTTTCTCTCTAAAGCATTCCTCAACATTTGTGGGTAATGGGGGTTTATATAGGATAGGTGCAGAATGTGTGAGTCAGTCAGTACAGGCTGGCAGAACAGCATGTCTCGCGGGTGTCTCGCGGGAAGGCCTTACCCGCGAGATACTCGCGAGAGACAGCTGTCTCCACCTGGCCTGACTCTTCGCATTCCAGCATGTGCAGGGCACATGCCTCACTTCGCGGGAAGCTTAGTCGCGACATACCCGCGAGATTCCATCAGCTTCCACTTTGCTTGAGTCTTCACACACTCTCTATCACACACCCCTTACATCAATTCCCACAACAAATACAGGGTATAAATAATTGATAGTAATTACAATCAAATTTGGCACGGAATAAAAGCCAACAAAACACATAGTTGTAAATCACAACTTTACAAAGGTTATGGACCAAATTGAAATATGATGTAAAGGATGGAGACCAAATATATAGTTTACCCAAAAAAATATTTTTATTATGAATTTCTTCACTCATAACAAACAAAATACTTTGAATACCCCTTTCATATGATCAAAGCACCTTGTAGCTCAATGGGCACCATCTAGAGTTCGAGTTCATCCACCTCAACTATTGAAGAAAAATAAAAATATTAATCTATTTTCTATATAATTGTTCATGTGAAATATTGGAGGAAATTAAAAGCATTTGAGCACACGCATAGCAAATGCAATAGGATTTGGCTTACACTCCAACAAAATGTATTTTCAGTGACGAATTTTAGTGAGAAAATTTTTTTCGTCACAAAAAAGTACCCTATAGTGACGAAATTTATATTTCGTCGCTATTTATAAAAAAAATAGTAACATTTAGCAACGAAAGTTAGATTTCGTCGCTATATGTTGTGTTGAGCTATGGGCGCCAAACAAAAATGTAGGTGTCAAACTAAATTCATCTACAGTGACGAATTATTTCGTCACTAAAAGTTTAAGTTTTTTGCAACAAAAACTTTCGTCGCTAAAGGTGTTGCTAGGAACACTATTAGTGACGAAACCCATTTCGTCGCTGAATGTGACAAATAGTGACGAAAATAAGTCGTCGCTAAAAAGAAAATCATAAACATCAGTATCATTATCAGTGACGAATCCGAGTTCATCGCTAAAGGTAGCGAATAGTGATGAAATACAAGTCGTCACTAAAAGTTTTATATTAATATCATATTCAGCCCCTTTTTGTTGTTTCACTTCCCACTCTTTTTTTCTGCTCTCTCACCCGATTCTTTCTTTCCCTCACTCTCTCCCCCACAGTCGCCTCACCCAGCTCGTCGTCGCCGCCACCACCGCCTTAGCCCTCCGCCGCCTCTGCCCACCAACCCTTCGCCTCACAAACCCACGCTGACCCTCTTTCCACCCTCATCAAAATCTCCACTCCTCTCAAATTGTTTCTTCTTGCATTCCCAGGTGAAAATCGTTTTGATATCTTAAAGGTAAGGATCAAAACAATAAAACTCTAATTTCAATGTCTTTGTTTTGTTTCCTTTTTTCTTTATTTTTAGGATTACCCATTTGAAAACGTAGATATATGAACTCTTTATTTCATTGATTTTCTTGTGGGTATTGTGTATTGGGCGGGTGAGGAGGAATCCTCAATCTTCTTCATGCCATTTGTGTTGTTTTATTGTAATCTTCTTCACTCCGGTTCTATTGCCCTATGTTTGTGTTGTTTGGGTTTGTGGGTTCAATTTCAATGAGTTCTTTGGGTGTTATCCTAGGTTTTTGTGGCTGTGAATTTTAGAGGGCTTTTAAGTGGGTCTTTGGGTATTTGATTTTTCTGATGAGCCGTGGTTATTCAATGGGTCTTTCTGTTTTCTGTGGGTTAGTGGGTTTTCATTGGGTCTAGGATTTTTCTGTTGATCTCTCTTGTTCAGTCGTCTATTTGTGTTGCTGTGAACTAAATTTTTTGTTTATATTTCCTCTATGGAACAATTACAAGTTGCAAAGAAATTTTGTTTGTTTTGTTATTTATAGTATCAACAACCAATGTGTGTTTGTGTTTCTTAATAAAGATTCTGCTTGATATTCATATACTCGTTGATGATGCCAAAAATCGTCAGTAAACCGCACAATACTCACATGCTCGAAACAGGACCTGCGAGACAATAACAAAAAAGAAAACCTTAGGAGAGTACCGGTGTAGTACTAGCCAAAGACCCTTTGAATGTTAAGTTAGAGAACTTTTTCACAACTCTAGAGTGCTAGAGCTAGGGGAAATTATGCGTACCTTGGTTTGTGAGGGTCTCGGGGTTTTTATAGTAGTGTAGGGTTGACATCTGTGCCTTGGTTAAGAAGATGTTTCCTTGTAGAAGAGATCCTCCTTAAGTGGCGTATTTTGCGGAGTTCTTTCCTTATAGGACTCTTGATTAGAGTTGAGCGTGGTACACAAAGCATTTCCTTATATGCATGCGTGGGGATCATGGCAGGCCACGTTAGACCCGTCAGGTGTACCCTCTTCAACTTCTTCCCGTCAGCTTCCCGCTTTGTTGCTAAAGTTGCTGTCGTAAGCTTAAAGGTGAAGCTGTAGACTTTATGCTGTCGTTATTTTTCATGGGTAAAGCTGGCGGGTTTGTTAATATTGTCACATGTTGCCTCATTATGTTTAAGTATCAATACTGCAAAATTACCCTTATTAGTTGCCCCCTACTCCATGACCTCGTCAGCTTTGGCTGACGGGTTATGGAGTTCGAATTGCAACTTTTGCCATTATTATTTATTATTTTTATTGGAAAAGTGAGAGCATTTATGGGTGAATCCTCGAGCAACCCTTATTAATTGCCTAGACACACGTCAGAAGTGGATTGAGTCCGGTTCTGGACGAGAGTGTCGCTTCGTCTTTTGTGCAATTTTTCATTCTACATATACCTTAGTTCCCCCCTCATTCTCTCCCATTTTATTGTTGATTCTTCAGAGAGAGAGCTTGATACTTCAAGAACTCTACTCCCGTTGCTTTATTGCCTTGTCAACATTCCTCTGTCAAGACCGTCATCCTTCCAGAAGCCATCTACTTGGTAAGCCGTCTTCTTCTTTCTTTCATTTTGTTTACTTTAATTGTTTGAGTACTTTATAGAGAGGCTGTCAACTTAGGTACTTAGAATGCCTCCATCGCTTGTAGGTAAAAATGTCTAGAGAAGCGATTAGTGAGCAATTGTCAGTCCGTGAAGGAGCGGGCTACAACGAGGTCTTCCAAACAGGTCAGGAGCCCGAGGAGGACCATTCCTGGTTGTCAGAGAGAGAAATGTCAGCCCGTTCTCCTGACGAGGACGTGGAAAGTTATGTAGGAAAAGGAGATGAGGATGAGGAGATAGATGAGGGAGAAGTTGAAAGTGAGGGAGAGGTTAAAGGTAATGAGGAAGAAGAGGATGAGGGAGAAGAGAAGGACGAGGGTGAAGATTATGCTGTCGAGAGAACTCCTGAAGTTGGAAGTTCAAGAAGTCCCGGAGATGGTTTTACCCGTCCATTTATTCTCCCTAGAATGTGGACTGTCAATGATTTCTTACCAAAGATGACGACCAATATTTTTAAGAATTTGAGGGATCACTACCAGATCCCCGACCATATCCCAATTCGTCTCCCTGGGAAATGCAAGAAGAGCTACTTAGGGAAGACTGCGGACGTTGGCATGTATGACACGGTGTTCGCAGCAGGATTAAGGCTACCACTGATGGCTTTACACTGTCAGTTGGCCAATTTTCTTGGTTTATCCATCAGCCAGATCGCTCCGAATGCCTAGAGGATTTTTATAGGGGCTGAGATTTTGTGGGGCCGTCTAAGTGGTGGGAACCGTCAGCCTACGCTGGACAAGTTCTTTAGGTGCTATAGACCCCAACACATAGTCTCGTCCCAAGAAATATATCACTTTGCTGCACGAAAAAAAGAATTAAGGCTTGTGTCAAACAAGCCCGATTCTAACAAAAATTGGAAGGGCAGATACTTTTTTGTTAAAGGGATGGATTGGGTGTGTCGTCCTGATGAGCGGGAGACAATGCCCCATGGTTTTGACAATACTTGGGGTATTGTCAAGCATTCAGGTTAATCCCATCTGTCATTATTTCATATTTTATTTATTTATTTATTTTCAAGCTTCTAACGCCGTCTGTTTTTCTTATCTTCAGCTAGTGTTCGTCCACATATTTCAGACGAGCAAGAAGCCTTTATCCATCAGGTAACAGAGATCCCGTTGGCAGAGCGAAAGTGTTGGGACCTTATTACACTCGACACTTTACACCTTTACTGCAGAGGTTCGGAATCGACGCCGATAGCCCGTAAGTTAAATGCCTATTCTCATCGGTGTAAGTATCCTTAATTTCTTTTGTCATTTTTGGATTCGTATACTTGTTATAACTCCCATCATTTTTGTCTTTACAGAAATGGAGGCAGCTAGGCAGAGGGTGAGGGCAGCCGCCGCTCGTAAAAAAGAAGAAGAGAGGAATGCTAATTTGAAAGAGGGCATCCTCGTCAGCTCATAAGGCTATCGTAAAGGGAGTTGCCAAGAGAAAAAGTGATAGGAAGGATGATCGTCCTTCTAAGAAACCCGCCGTCACCCTTAGGGACATGCATCCCAAGAAGAAGTCACCTCCTAAGCCTAGCCACGGAACAGGCAAAGGACTGATGACGTCAACTGGTCCCGTTACTGAGGGATCCCGTCCCCTTCTCACGCACAAGGAGTACGCTGTGGAAATAGTGGGGTCAATCATAAGGCCGACGAATATGGATCCTTGCGTTGAGCATGGGACGGAGGAGCTAGGGGCGTTAGCTCTCTTCAACCTTTCCCGAGTTAGCTTATTTTCTTGGTTAATTTCCTCTCGTCACCTTTTACTTATTAACTAACGGTTGTGTTTCTTTCAAGCCCTGGTGCGTGTAAAAGCGCTTCAGGACCAATGCGTTGCCATGGAGGGGGTCGTTGACCATTTAAGGAAGCATAATACAAATTTGAAGGATGAACAGGATCAATATAAAGACACCCTTCGCACCCTAAATAAGGAGGTGAAGGAGCTGAGAGAGAAGCTGGAAGAGGAGGGCCGAAAGAAGGTGAAGGTGGCGGAGGCCAAGGCGTCAGTTGAAAAAGAGTTGACGGCTCTTTTGGGGCAGGTGGAGACGGCTAGAGCTAGCGTCGTGGAGGAATTCAAGGCATCACAATCATTTATTGATTCCTACGCCAATTATTATGGTACTGGGTTCGAGGACTACCTTAAACAGGTTAAGTCTACCTACCCATCCTGGGATTTCTCTAAGATTACCATGGATGAGCCTATGCCGTCAACACTTGCTAGCAACACTGCCCTTGGAGAAAGCGACGACTCTTCCGAGCCAGAGCCTGACCCTAAGGATGGCGTCGTCCTCGCACAACCTGCTGCTGACGCTCTCGTTACTTCTTTGATCCCGTCTGCTGTTACTCAGACTGTCAAAGGTTCCCTTGTCCAAGATGCCCAGGACCTCCCTTTGGGGAATGATGAGCACCCTCCAACTCCCGTCGCTTAAGGTCTCCTAACTTAGCTTTTTTTTTTTTTTTTTTTTTGTATATTTAGTTTATTTCTCAAACAATATTAAGTGCCCTACTGTTTTTTGGGCTTTACTTGTAAGAACTTCATTTTATAATATTTTATATCCATCACTTTCGACATATGTGTTGCTTTTTATTTGTTGACTTGTTTGCTCATTCCTTGTGCTTGTATGATATGTTTGTATAAGCTGGGATGAACCCGTCTACTCAGTTATGGATCTAGACTTAACAATATTAACTTGTTTATTTATGGACTTAATCATGGACCCGTCTACTTAGTTAGGTCCGTCCACTTGTTGTAGATTTGTCCACTATCTTGTGGATTATAATATTAACTCATCCTTATGGGGTGAACTCGTCAACTTTATTGATTATGTTGTGAACCCGTCCTCTCGTGGATCTGTCCACTTTATGGTTTTGCTAATAAACTCGTCCAATTCATGGACAACCACTTTGTGGATTTATTATTAAACTCGTCTACTTTATGGACAAGCTAATGAACTCGTCCATTTTATGGACAAGTTAATAAACTTGTCCATTTTATGGACTTAGCAATGAACTCATCCACTTTGTGGATTTATTATTAAACTCGTCTACTTTATGGACAAGCTAATGAACTCGTCCATTTTATGGACTTAGCAATGAACTCATCCACTTTGTGGACTTATTATTAAACTCGTCTACTTTTTGGACAAGTTAATGAACTCGTCCATTTTATAGACTTATCAGTGATTCATCCTCCTGGAATGAACTCGTTAGCTTTATAGACTTGCTAATATTTGTAGAAAAATACACTAGTCATTTCTGAATAAACTCCTCTTATTATGATAAACCATGCATTCGTAAAAAAGTTGTTCTTAAAGGAAAAGACCTGCCCTTTGGGCTTAAAAAGTAGCAAAAACTATCAAAGGTAAATGGGAAAACTGAGGAGCGTAGTTAAAATTAACTAAAGTAAACTAAAAATGAAAGGGTGTTGCTTTTCATGTCGTCATCTCTACTGGTAGTACTTTCGTAAGTGTTCGGTGTTCCAAGGATGGTGCAACTTTTGTCCGTCCAGTGTCTCTAGGTGGTAGGTACCTTTCCTCTGCCATAACGTAATTCTATAAGGTCCTTCCCAGTTAGGGTCAAGCTTTCCTTGGGCGGGGTCTCTAGCAGCGCTCGTTACCTTCCTCAGGACGAGGTCTCCAATCTTGAAGTCACTGTGTTTGACTCGGGAGTTGTAGTGCTTGGCCATGAGGTCCTGGTACCGTGCGAGTCTCTGCTCCGCTGTCGCCCTAACTTCGTCCAGTAGATCAAGTTGTAGACGCATTGCTTTGTCGATTTTCTTTCATTGTCATTGTCCACCCTGTAGCTTGTGAGCCCGACTTCTGTTGGAATGACCGCCTTGCTCCTATATGCTAGCCGAAATGGTGTTTCCCCTGTAGGTGTTCTGCCCGTTGTCCTGTATGCCCATAGTATGCTTGGAAGCTCTTCAGGCCATATACCCTTTACCCCCTCGAGCCGAGTCTTGATAATTTTAAGCAAGGATCGGTTTGTGACTTCAACCTGTCCATTGGCTTGAGGGTGGGCGGAGGAGGAATAGTGGTTCTTGATTCCTAATTGCGAACAAAAGTCCCTGAAGGGGTCGTTGTAGAATTGCTTCCCATTGTCTAACACCAGGACTCTAGGGATTCCGTATCTACAAATGATGAACCTCCAAACGAAGCTCCATACGTTCTTCTCTATGATGGTGGCTAGGGCTTCAGCTTCTACCCACTTCGTAAAGTAGTCTATTCCTACTATAAGGAATTTCAGCTGCCGTGCGGCTACCGGGAATGGGCCTATGATGTCCAACTCCCACTGGGCAAATGGCCACGGGGCCGTCATTGGAGTTAACTCTTTCGACGGCTGTCAGATGGTGTTGTTGAACCTCTGGCATTTGTCGCAGGCTCTGACATAAGTTTGGGCATCCTTCTGCATGGTGATCTAGTAGTACCCAACCCGAACCAGTTTGTGTACTAACGATCGTGATCCTGAGTGGTTCCCGCAGATTCCTTTGTGGACTTCTCTCATGACATAATCTACTTCCTCGGGGCTTAAGCACCTCAGGTATGGGCAGGAGAAGCCTCTTTTGTACAATACGTCCTTTATCAGAACGAATCGCGCTGCTTGGACCTTCAACTTCCTTGCGGCTTCCATACCGTTAGGTAATGCGCCGCCTTTCAAGTAGGAGACTACAGGGGTGGTCCAATTTTTCTCAGAACCTATTTCCTACACATTGATGACATTTATCAATGGCGTAAGCTGAATAAAGGAGAGTACCTTATTGGGAATGACCTTAATGCGGCCTTGGCAAGATGGTCAGCTTGCTCGTTTTCTCCTCTGGGGACTTGAACAATCTTGGCCTGTAGGTCGTCCACTCTTTTCTTTGCTTGCTCCAGGTACTTCTTGATCCTCTCATTCTTACACTCGTAATCACCGTTTACTTGGTTCATGACGACTTGGGAGTCGCAATGAATAATCACACTTGTGGCTCCCACTGCTTTGGCGAGATCTAGTCCAGTAACTAGTGCTTTGTATTCTGCCTCATTGTTGGTCGTAGGGAAATCAAGACGAACCATGCATTCAATTTCGTCACCTTCTAGAGAGCGAAGTACAATGCCTGTTCTGCCAGCCCGTCTATTGGATGATCTGTCTATATGTATACTCCACTGAGGGTACTCTCCTACCCCTTGGCATTCTATGTTAGTGAATTCTACGATGAAGTCGGCGACCACTTGCCCTTTGATGGCAGTACGTGGGTGGTACTGTATATCAAACTCACTCAATTCTATTGCCCATAATGCCATTTGCCTGGTAGCTTTGGGATTGCTCATTGCTCGCCGTAGAGGTTTGTCAGTTAGGACGACCACAGTATGAGTTTGGAAGTATGGCTTAAGCTTTCGAGTTGCTGTAACTAAAGCGAAGGCGAGCTTCTCCATTGGTGGATATCTTTCTACTGTGCCTCGGAGTGCTCGACTTATGTAGTATACGGGCTTCTGTACCTTGTCTTCTTCCCTGACTAAGGCCGCGCTGACGGCTACCGAGGATACTGCTAAGTAAAGGAACAGCTCTTCCCCAGGCTGGGAAGGACTCAGCAACGGAGGAGATGAGGGGTAGGTATTCAAGTCCTCGAATGCCTGATGACACTCAGTTGTCCATTTAAAAGATTTCTTCAGCGTGTGGAAGAAAGGCAGACATTTGTCTATTGCCCTTGACACGAATCTGTTTAGTGCTGCTATTTTGCCGTTGAGGCTTTGTACTTCTTTCACGCTCCTCGAGGGTGCCATCTCCATTATGGCCTAGATCTTGTCTAGGTTGGCCTCGATACCCCTCTGAGACACTATGAATCCAAGAAACTTCCCTGCTGTCACTCCGAAGGCACACTTGCTCGGATTGAGCTTTATGTTGTAGGAATGAAGGGTGTCGAATGTTTCCTTGAGATCTTCTAGGTGATCTTCCTCCCTTCGGCTTTTTACCAGCATGTCGTCAACATATACTTGGCCATTTCTTCCAATTTACTGTGCGAACATCTTGTTCATGAGCCTCTGATATGTCGCACTCGCATTTTTGAGTCCAAATGACATTACTTTATAGTAGAAGAGGCCTTGGCTAGTTACAAACGAGGTCTTCTTCTGATTGGCTTCGTGCATTCTGATTTGGTTGTAACCCGAAAAAGTGTCCATGAAACTTAATAACTAATGTTGAGCTGTGGAGTCAACCAGGACATCAACCCGCGGGAGGGGGTAGCTATCTTTGGGGCATGCTTTGTTCAGATCTGTGAAATCTACGCATATCCTCCACTTCCCGCTGGCTTTCTTGACCATCACCACGTTTGCCAGCCAGTCGGGGTAGTAAACCTCCCTAATAAAGTTTGCTTCTTGTAGCTTGTGGACTTCTTCCGCTATTGCTTGATCTCGTTTTAGGGCGAATACCTGCTTCTTCTGACGGATGGGTGGAAAGGAAGGCTATACATTCAGTCTGTGCACCATGACCGAAGGGTCTAATCCTGGCATTTCTTCATGGTTCTAAGCGAAAACATCTCGATTATTGTTGATGCCCAATTTTGTGAATCCATATCCAAAAGCCCATGAAGAAGAAAGCCCAGTAAGTTGCAAAACGCAAATCTGCCGCAGAATACAAGTCTGCCGCAGAATACAGATCTGCCGCAGGATACAGTTCTCTGGCAGGATGGCTTTGGCAGATGAAAATAAATTGGGCCCAAGACCCTTTTGATCCAGTCAACATCATTTGGCCCACAAAGGCTCAAATCCTTTTGTATAAAAAAGATAGGCGTGAAAGCTGAGAAGAAAAACACACGGCAGGCCCAAAAGGGCCCGGCAGGATTGAGATAAGCAGCAGGAATAACAATTCGGTGTGGCAGGAGATGCCAAGCCATGAAGCAAACACCCAAACTAAAGGGAGGCCCAATGATCTAACAAGGCCCAACTCTCCAAAGAAAGGGACAAGTCATAAACGTTGGCCTGCCGGAGATGCAATCCACACCAGAAAATGCCAAAAAGCGCACGGCAGGATATGCGCACCCATTTTCAGACCTCGGCAAACGTATGAAACATCAAGAAGGTAAAGCATGCGTACGACCCAGGCATCACCAGCCTATACCCAGCCACTATGGGAAAAGGTGAGGTCATGGGAGAGGGCACGGTCTGGCGGTGGGGAGAGGAGTGGAAACCTATTCTTGTGTTTCTTGCCCAGGCTCTTTCGGTGGGCACAGTCCTGCTGGGATGACATGCCACCCAAAAGAGGCAAGGCTGGGTAAGAACCACTGGGTGCATGCCATGAGAGACCGAGAGGGAGAGGGTACACACTAGACGAGTAGAAAAGGAACCGTCATTGTCTGAAAGCCACAGGTCAATGGTGGTAGTCAGAACCATTGACTCGGTAAGTGGTTGGCAAAAGGTTCCCATACCAGACAAGGGCCATTAAAGGGCTAGAATAGTAAAATCGGTCACGGCAGGCTCTATATAAGAGACCCGTAGCTGTGTACAGGAAAAAGGGGGGAGAAAAAGGAAAAAAAAGAAAAAACAGAAGAGGGAAAAAACAGGGGAATTGAAAAAAAGAGAAAACAAAGAGAAGAAAACAAAAGAAAAGAAAGAAAGAAAGGAAAAAAGAAAAGAAAGGCAAGAATTCTAAGAAAGAAAACAGAGAGAAAAGATAAAACAAAAGAACAGAGGAGGAAGAAAGAAAACAGAGTGTTTTATGGCAGGCATGCACCCAAATGGGTTAACCCCATCTCTCCCTCAATAGCCTTGTCCTCTATTGAAGGGAAATACGACTTATACTCGGGCACATACCATTTGGGGCTGGCCTCTCAAAGCAACTAATTTCGTCTTTGAAGTTATTTGCGTTGAGGGAACAGTTTTCCCTTCCCTGGTTAGAGTCCCGCGGCAATACTTGAATATGGCAGACTCGTT
The DNA here is from genome assembly GCA_019022515.1 of Quercus aquifolioides. Classification (NCBI taxonomy): domain Eukaryota; kingdom Viridiplantae; phylum Streptophyta; class Magnoliopsida; order Fagales; family Fagaceae; genus Quercus; species Quercus aquifolioides. The sequence goes on along the minus strand of CM032328.1, from coordinate 64,648,951 downwards.
CTTTTACTCTACTAATCTCGCTCTAATCCTTTGTTTAAGTGTTATTCTTTAAAAGCGAGACCTTTTAAGTTATTTATCTTGTTTATTGCGATAGAAATAATGACTGCATTTTCTTTACGTTTTCTATATATTGTCTGCCTGCCATAACCTCTTAACAATGACTCTGCCTGCTGTGAGCTTATAAACAGACTTTAGCAAACGTGGTGTGGCTTGCGCACAAGCCAGGCCAAGGAAGTGGAAAAATGTTTCTGCAGTAAAAACGAAGAGTGGTCATTCACATTGTAGAAGGCTTTAAAGCACGGCAGACAGCTTCACTACATAGTAGAAACTTTTATTGCACGGCAGACGGTTTCATTGCACGGCAGAAGGCTTTACGGTAGAGAGCTTTAATGCACGGCAGAAAGTTTTGTTGCACAGCAGGCAGCTTCACTGCATAGCAGAAACTTTTATTGCACGGCAGACGGTTTTACTGCACGGTAGAAAGTCTTGCTGCACAGCAGAAAAGTCAAACCTGTGGCAGAAATCGGAGAAAAGTTCCTTCTGCGGTAGAAACGTCGATCTTGCGGCAAAAACTGGAGAAAAGCCTTTTGCGGCAGAAACAGAGGATAACTTGGACTCAACGTTTGCGCACAAGCCGGGCCAAGGTGTGCTCCAATTGGGCCGGTCCCGACTCCTCACCCAGAAACAACTCGGGCCTAGTGCAGCAAGAATTTGCCCAAAACCCCAATCCAGGCCCACCCCCTTACAATTATCTCTAAGAAAAGTCGTAAGTGCTTGGCAGACCGTTGAGCAGGCAAGGGTACCAATCTTGGTTGTTCGATCAGGCTTGGAGTCGTCAAGAAGTATCTCTTCAAGCCTTTTGACGGGCTTTGTCGCCATTCGATGTTCTTCTATGTTCATGGCCTAGAAGTGGTCGTCCATTTCCATCATATCTATGTAGCATTCCCGCGCGGCCACCTGATTTTTGCGTAACTCCCCTACTCCATAATCTGTAGGGAATTTGATCATCAAGTGGTAGGTTGAGGTTATAGCCTTCCATGAATTAAGGGTGGACCATCCGATAATGGCATTATAAGTAGATGAATAATCGACCACAAGGAATGTTACGTCCTTAGTGATCTGCTGGAGGTAGTTGCCTATCGTTACGGGCAGTGTGACCGCACCTAAGGGGAATACCCTTGTCCCTTCAAACCCAACGAGCAGAGCATTTGTCGGGACCAGTCGTTCTTTATCAATCCTCTAATGCTGGAATGCTGGGTAGTATAGGATGTCCGCTGAGCTGCCATTGTCAACAAGAACCCGGTGCGTGTTGTAATCCCTTACTCGTATGCTGACGACAAGTGCATCGTCACGTGGGTGGTGAAGACGTTGAGCATCTTCTTCTAAGAATCCGATGACGGGGTTGTCTATCCATGCCATCTTTGGTACAAATTTCGTCAGTTGAACGTGCTGAACCATCCTGAGGTAGGTCTTATGGGCCTTTTTGGACGACCCCGCAACCATCGTGCCCCCTACAATCATTCTTATATCTTCTATGGGCAGCCTGGGAAACTTATTCTCCCGTCGAGGAGCCTGCTCTTGAGGTGGGTCCGTCCTTTCCTTACTAACGAACCTCTGCAACTTTCCTTGTTTGATAACGGCTTCAATTTGTTGCTTTAGGTCGTAACAATCAGTTATGTCATGGCCGTGATCACGGTGGAAGCGGCAATACTTGTCTCTAGACCTCTTATTTGGATCTCCCTTCAGCTTACCGAGAAATGTTAGAGCTTCTTCGCCTTTGATTTGCATAAAGATTTGATCGATCGGGGCAGTTAGTGGGGTGAAACTTGTGAACTTCCCCGTGGGGGGCTTGGAGCGCCTATCCTCCTGCCATTCTCTGGTTTTAGCCATCTTCTGCCCCCTATCCTGCCATATATCGTCCTATCTTTCCCTCTTTCTAGGCTTCTCTTTGTGGGCCAGCAACGCGTCCTTCACGTTCATGTATTTGGTTGCCCTGTAAAGTACATCTGACATAGTCTTTGGGTCATTCTTATATAGGGAAAAAGGAGCTTACCCTTCCGTAGTCCATTCGTGAAGGCAGTCGCGAGTATCTTATCGTCAGCTTCATCGATCGATAGGGCCTCTTTGTTAAAGCGGGTGATGTAGGACCTCAGTGTCTCGTCCTCCCGTTGTTTAATGTTCATCAGGCACACAGTTGACTTCTTATACCTGTACCCCTCGATGAAGTGTGAGGCGAATTGGGCGCTTAACTCTTTGAAGGTTCCAATGGAGTTGGGTGTCAACTTACTGAACCAAATCCTTGCGGATCCTTTCAGCGTGGTAGGGAAGGCTCTGCATATAATCTCGTCTAGCACCCCTTGAAGATGCATCAGGGTCTTGAAAGACTCCAGGTGATCTAAGGGGTCCTTGGATCTGTCATAGTTTTCCACCTGTGGCATGCGAAACTTCAGTGGGAGGGGGAATGAAGTGACGGATGCTGTGAATGGTGAATCAGTTCGATGGACCAAGTCATCGAGGTCGCTAGACACCCGTCCTTTGAGAGCGTTCATCATAAGGTCTATCTGTTCCTTCATTATCTACATCTTGGCGACTATATAAGATGGGACTGTATCAGTGATGGATGGTCAGCTTGTGTTTATCGTTCTAGCCTGCTTAGGGTGTTGCTTCCTTCCGGCCCTTCCTAGTTCCTTCGCTTAGTGATGGTGCCTTCTTGTTCTTCCTCTTGAGTATTAAGGTCTACGTTCTTTCGGCGCAATTGTTCTTCCAGGTCATGATTTTATTTAGTGAGGCGTTCCACGGCGGCAGCAAGAGTTTGAACCTGTCTCTCAAAGGCAGTCGTGCATGGTTCATCTCATTGAATGTCGTTGGTGTTTGACATCGAGCGAGTGAGCACCATGCAACTTTTTGTCCGGGAGGCGATAGTGTGGCTTACAAATCGCGAGTTCCCACAGACGGTGCCAACTAATGATGCCAAAAATCGTCAGTAAGCCACACAATACTCATGTGCTCAAAACAGGACCTACGAGACAACAACAAAAAAGAAAACCCTAGGAGAGTACCGGTGTGATACTAGCCAAAGACCCTCCGAAGGTTAAGTCAGAGAACTTTTTCACAACTTTAGAGTGCCAGAGCTGGGGGAAATTATGCGTACCTTGGTTTGTGAGGGTCTCGGGGTTTTTATAGTAGTGTAGGGTTGACATCCATGCCTTGGTTAAGAAGATGTTTCCTTGTAGGAGAGATCCTCCTTAAATGGCGTATTTTGCGGAGTTCTTTCCTTATAGGACTCTCTTAATTAGGGTTGAGTGTGGTACACAAGGCGTTTCCTTATATGCATGCGTGGAGATCAAGGCAGGCCACGTCAGACCCGTCAGAGGTGTACCCTCTTCAGCTTCTTCCCGTCAACTTCCCGCTTTGTTGCTAAAGGTGCCGTCGTCAGCTTAGAGGTGAAGCTGTAGGCTTTATGCTGTCGTTCTTTTTCATGGGTAAAGCTGACGGGTTTGTTAATATTGTCACCTGTTGCCTCATTGTGTTCAAGTATCAATACTGCAAAATTACCCTTATCACTCGCTAAAGATTTTCATTTTAGGTGTTTGTTTTTTAGTTTGAAGTTTGTTTCTGAAAACTTTTTTCTGGTTTGGTTGGAAAAGGCATTGGTGGGTTGTCATTTTTCACTTTTATCCTATCATGGCAATAAAAGAATCAGAGATACTATAAACTGTTTAATGTTTTTATACAAAAGCGTTTCATTTTGATTAACTTCCCAACTTCTTTGTCCTAATTCATTGAATTTCTAGCATGCGTACACCGGTAACCGGAAAAGCAGTTCAACCCTCCCATTTCCAAATGCGGACAACTTTTGGACAGGCTACTAAACTCAACATCCCCAGGTTTTCTCACACACCCATCTGAGTAAATAATTCTCATATATTTTGGATGCTTGTTGGGTTACACAATTATAAATTTACAAGTCATTTTATAGCATATTTTTACATATTATGTGAGCCTCACTTTGTTGCAATTTGAGCTTGAATTTTTGTTATTTTTTATTGTAATGACAGATTGACAGGTACACGTTGATGAGAGAGATCGATTAAGATACTGGGGTCAAATAGAAATAGGAGAATATGTTGCCTTTGTCTCATGCTATATATCATATTTTAAGACTAAATTTCATGTACTATAATAATATTAAAAAAATTAAGCTGAAAGTAGTTTGTGGAGCTCCGTGAAAAACAGTAAAACATCAGTCTTGCTTTTTTTTTTTTTTTTTGAGAACAAGATATTTGGTGGGAAAAATTAAGTGACAACATTTTATTGTCCTTGGTAGCCGGGAAAACAATGACATCCCTATGACTCAACTTCTAAAGTGCTTGACTTGCACAAGACTCGAAATGTTCACATGTTATTGGCTAGAAAACTGCCATATGTAGAAGCAGTGTGTGGTCTTGCATCTTTTTCTTGTAAGAGTCTTGTGACCTCCCAAGTGTGGTGAGGCCAGTGTAGGTACCCCATCTTTTCGATGGAGGAGAGAGTGGGTAGGTAATCAAATGGCTAATGAGCTGGAAGCTCTCTGGAGCAAGTTAACGTTCACAAAAGAAGAGGGAGAGGGTATGGAGTTAGGAAGTGATAGCACAAAGGCAGTGAGAGAAATTGGGAAAAACTGCTTGGTCATGAAGATATTAACGCAGCGTACCATCGGTTTGGAAGCTCTACGAAAACACATGAAAATGCTGTGGAAGCCTAACAAGGGACTACAGGTCTCAGAAATAGGAGAGGACATGTATCTGGCAGAATTTGGATATGGCAGAGATAAAAAGAGGATCTTGGAGATGTGCCCTTGGAGCTACAAGAAGTAGTTAATACTGTTACAAGACTTTGAAGGGGAGTGAGTTCCTAAGGAGATTACCATCAAATGGACTCCTTTTTGGGTGCAAATCTATAACTTTCACCTGAAGAGCATGACACGAGAATCGGGCATGGAGATTGGAGCGAAGTTAGGGACGGTGTTGGAAGTCGATGTGCCTGAAAAGGGAGTACATTGGGGTAAGTTTTTGAGAGTAAGGGTACGAATTGACGCAATGAAGAAATTGTTTAGAGGGAAAAGGGTCATGATTGAAGGAGGGGAGAGCAAATGGGTCTTCTTCAAGTACGAGAGATTACCAAATTTTTGCTACAGGTGTGGAAGGCTGGACCATGGGGAAAAGGATTGCTTAGAAAAAACAAATTTGGTGAATGGAGAAGGGGAGGGATGTTTGCAGTACGGAGCATGGCTGAGGGGCGAGCCGAGCAGGAGGGGAGGAAGGGAACAAGTCAAAATAGGTGAAGAAGTCAGGCCGGAGATTAGGCCGGAACCAAGTACGCACGGCATGGAAACTCTCCGACGTAGGGACATGCCGGAATTAGGTGAAAATCACGTGAACAAGCAGAATCTTTGTCAGGAGGTGGGGCATAGCGACAAGACAGAGAGACTTGGGGCAGCAAACCAGGAAAGTAAAACCTTTCATGGTGAGGGCAAAGTCAATCTGCCACAAGGAAAAGAGAACGAGAGCTTAACTCAAAACAGAAAGGATTCTTTGTTGGACTCACTGCCCCAAGCAGACCTAGAGAAAGGCATACATCGGGAGAAATCAAAAACAGAGGAGGGATCAGGGATGGGAGAAGAAAGGATGAACATGATGGAAATTTGTGGGGAAACGGGCCCAAAGGAAAATGACTCAAAGGCTTGGGCCGAAGGTAACTCAAGCCCATTGGCAATGAGTTTTATTCAAGACAAAGTTTGGGTGGCTGAACATTTAGGCCCTAATAGTGGGCACTGGAAGCGTTTGGCAAGGACAAATAATAAGCAAAGCCCAAAGGTCAAGACCAGCTCGGATAACACAAACACAAAGAGAAAGGGTTCTGTTCCTGTACAGGAGCTTGATCCCAACGCGCTGAGCACCAAACGAAAAAAGGGGCTGAGCAAAGAAGAGAGTGAAGCAGATGGTCATGAGAATATGGTTGGCGGTGAGGCGGTGCCTGCTACGCAGCACCGCCGAGCCAAATGAGTGTGTTATCTTGGAATTGCCAGGGGTTGGGGTCTCCTCCGGCAATTCGTACACTCACCGAAGAGGTGAAAGGCAAAAACCCCGTGGTGGTGTTCTTGGCAGAGACAAAAGCAACCATAGACAGAATGAAGGGCTTTCAACACAAACTGGGTTTTACTCAAGGAATCATTGTTCCGAGTGATGGGAAAAGCGGTGGGTTAGCGCTGCTTTGGCGAGAAGGTACGGATATAAGATTCAAGAGCTGCTCGCACTCTCACATAGACGTAGTGGTTCACGGCGAAGGCAAGGGAGGTCCATGGAGGATTACGGGTTTTTATGGACATCCTGACATGAGCAAAAGGCAGAGTTCATGGCAGCTTCTCGATGCTTTGAATGCTCAATGTGTGATGCCGTGGGTGGTTTGTGGGGATTTCAATGAAATTTTGCACCCGGATGAGAAGACGGGTTGGAAGGAGCGTGATGCAGATCAGATTAAGGAGTTCAGAGAGGTATTGAGCAGGTGTGGCTTATTTGATTTAGGTTTTGTGGGTCAGAGATTTACTTGGTGTAACGGACGGTTTGGGGAGCAACGCACTTTGCTACGCATAGACAGAATGGTAGCTAATGAGGCTTGGATTCAGATCTTCCCTGAGGCAAAGGTTCATCATATTTCGATGTCGGCTTTGGATCACTGTCTTTTGGCGATGTTTCTTAATAGGAATCAGCCCCACAAACGGAGCAAAAGGAGATTCTACTTTGAAGCAATGTGGGTGAGAGAGGAGGAGTGCAAGGAGGTAATCGAGTCGGCTTGGGATCCGTATGTAGAGGACTTAGTCCGACCTATTCAGCAACGACTAGAGAGATGCCAAACCGAACTCAAGTGCTGGAATGAAAGAAAATTCGGCAATGTGTATAAAATCCTAAAACAAAAACAAGCCAGGTTGCAACTCTTAGAATCTCTCAATTTACTCCATGAAACAGCTGAGGAAATTCAAGCCATCCGGAAAGAGATTAATGAGCTTCATACCAGGGAAGAAGTTATGTGGCAGCAGAGGTCTCGAGTGCTTTGGCTGCAAAATGGAGACAAAAACACGAAATTTTTCCATGCCACCGCTAGCCAAAGACAAAGGAAAAATAGAATTGGGGGTTTGATGGATGAGGGGGGTGTATGGCATGAGGAGCAAGAGGCAACAGAGAAGCTAATCCTCGAGTATTTCTCTACAATCTTTAGCTCAGGTCAACCATTGGGTTTTGATGCAAGTATGGAAGCAGTGGACAAAAGAGTGACCCCCGAAATGAACGAAGAGCTGATAAAAGAATTCAAGGCAGTTGAAGTATGGCGAGCGCTCCAACAAATGCATCCAACAAAATCACCCGGGCCTGACGATATGTCCCCTATCTTCTACCAAAAATATTGGGATGTCGTAGGACCTACTGTATCAAACTGTGTATTACAGGTTCTTAACTCAAGGGTGATGCCAAAGGGAATAAATGATACATATATATGCTTGATCCCAAAAACCAAAAATCCCCAGAAGATAATTGAATACCGTCCAATCAGCCTATGCAATGTAATTTATAAGTTAATATCGAAGGTCCTGGTGAATAGGCTAAAAAAAATTCTGAATGTAGTGATTACTGAAGCACAAAGTGCTTTTGTGCCGGGGAGGCTTATAACAGATAATGTGATGGTGGCCTTTGAAACCATGCACTCTATTGCCAAAAAAAGAAAAGGGAAGGAAGGGCTAATGGCCATCAAATTGGATATGAGTAAAGCCTACGACAGGGTTGAATGGGCTTACCTTGAGTCAATGATGCGTAAGTTGGGGTTTAATGATAGGTGGATCTCTTTGATCATGATGTGTGTAACAACGGTGTCCTATTCGGTACTTATTAATGGGGAACCAAGGGGTAGCATTATTCCTTCGAGAGACTTACGCCAAGGGGATCCTATATCCTCGTATTTGTTTGTATTGTGCGCTGAAGGGTTGTCAGCAATGATTAGACAAAAGGAAGCCATGGGATTGATTAAGGGGGTGGCTGTAAGTAGACAAGCACCGTTGATCTCGCACTTGTTTTTTGCAGACGATAGCATCATTTTTTGTAGAGCAACAATGGAGGAATGCAAGCAAGTGGCCTTGGTGTTGGATACCTATGAGAAAGAGTCGGGGCAGAAGCTCAATAGGGACAAAACTTCATTATTTTTCAGCAAGAACACAAGTGAGGAAATCCAGAATTTCATGAAGGAAATATTCGGGGCCTAAATTGTCCAACAACATGAGAGATATTTGGGGTTACCTCCAATGGTTGGGAGGGGTAAAAAGAAGGCTTTTAACCGCATTAAAGACCAAGTGGGTAGGAAAATAGCGGGTTGGAAGGGGAAGTTGCTGTCAAATGCCGGAAGGGAAATACTTATAAAAGCAGTTGCACAGGCTACACCAACTTACACAATGAACTGCTTTAAGCTCCCTGACTCTTTGTGCTCGGAAATAAATTCTATGGTTGGAGGGTTTTGGTGGGGAAAGAAAGAGAAGGAAAGGAAGATTGCCTGGGTATCTTGGAAGAATTTATGCAAACCGAAGGTAGAAGGAGGTATGGGATTCCGGGATTTAAAAGCTTTCAACCTTGCGCTCCTAGCAAAGCAAGGATGGCAGATATTGCAAAATCCAACATCCTTAGTTCACAGAGTGCTCCAAGCAAAGTACTTTGCCAAATCTTCTTTTATGGAAGCTCAGGTAGGGAAAAACCCCTCCTACATTTGGAGAAGTTTGTTGGCTGCTAGACCAGTGGTGCAGGAAGGGGCAAGGTGGTGTGTGGGTGATGGTAGAAGCATCAAAATTTGGGATGATAGGTGGTTGCCCTTCACGGAGTCAAGCAGAGTGGTCTCACCACGACCATCACTGGAAGTGAATGAGAAAGTGGAAGGTCTGATTGTATGGGATAGAGCTGAATGGAACGTTGAAAGGGTGAGGAGCATCTTCCTTCCCCATGAAGCCGAGGCTGTCTTAAGCATCCCAATCAGCCCCATGAACCCGACAGACTCACAGGTATGGGCTAAGACTGTAAATGGTATTTTCTCGGTCAAGAGTGCCTATAAAGTTGCAGTCAAGTACCTTTCAGACACAAATGGAGGTGATGCTAGTCCAAGCTGCTCTGACAACTCCAAAATGGCAGCAATATGGAAGATGATATGGAACTTAAAGTGCCCAAATAAAATCAAGCACTTCATGTGGCGTGCGTGCAAGAATGTTCTCCCTACGAAACAGTGCCTAATGCATCGCAAAGTCTTGCTGGAGGACAGGTGTGGTCTTTGTAAGGAAAGTGAATCTTCAGGCCACATCTTGTGGGGGTGTCACATTGCAAGGGAAGCCTGGAACGAAACAAGTCTCAAGCTTGACAGGCCAAGCCGATCGCCAAAGGAGTTCATTGATGTTGTCTGGTTGTTGATGGGGACACCTGGAGAGAAAAATTGGGAGGAGTTTGCTATCATGGCTTGGCTTTTGTGGAATAATAGAAATTGTGTAAGGCACGGAGGCAGCTGCAAAAGTGGGAAGTCCATTGCTTGGGAAGCTAGAAAATATGAGACAGAGGTGCATGACTCCCTACCAATCCAAGGTAAAGCTGCTCCAACTACCTCCCGGACAGAGCGCTGGGTTCCTCCCCTCCTGGTAAGTACAAAGTTAACATAGATGCTGCTGTGTTTAAGGAACAAGGCTGTTGTGGGGTTGGTGTTGTAATTAGGAATGATAAAGGGCAACTGATGGGTGCCATGAGCAAACGGGTTGAATTCCCTTGGGGGGCTCTAGAGGCAGAAGCTAAAGCAGCTAAGATAGGAGTTTGTTTAGCTTGAGATTTGGGACTGAAGGACATAGAGGTGGAAGGGGACTCTCTGTTGGTTGCTCAAGCACTTAAAGGCTCAACACCACCTGCCTTACCTATTCTGAAGATTGTGGAAGGAGTGAAGAGGTACCTTCGAAATTTCAACTCCTGGACAGTTGCGCACACAAGAAAAATTAACAATGTAGCCGCTCACCTGCTAGCTAAATCTGCTAGGAATGTATCTGATTGTGTAATATGGGTTGAGGACACTCCTCCCATTATTGAAACTCAAATCTTGAAAGATGTAATTTCAATGGACATTGGTCCGAATTAATGAAATCCAGTCAGGTTTACAATAAAAAAAAAAAAAAGAAACTTACAACCTGTTCTCATGGCACAACTAGAAAGAGAAAATTGAATTTAAAGACAACAACATTTGTTTGTTTAAAATATGGAACATAAGTACCTCGTCACATGTAGCATAACGATGCTTGAAATCACCAAGTCAATGAAATTGGATAAGTTGAAGGCCTATTTGGATTGAGAGGGAGGAAGGGACAGTGAAGGAGAGTAGAGTAGAATTGGCTGAAAAATAGCATATTTTTTGTCAACTCTACTCTACTCCCCCTTCCTCTCCCTCAATCCAAACAGACCATTAAAGATAGATTGAAGTGTTGACCATCATGGTCTAGTGAATGGCTACTCCTAGTTGTAGGAGTGACCATAGGAGTAAAGCTCAATAAGTTGATAGTCTACATCAATACAACCAACCTATAGAAAGGCATGACTCAAAGTGGGAAAACACTATGAAAGTTGAGATCCCCAATTTCAATGGAAATCTCACCCCAAATGAAATTGTTGATAAATAAAAGAGGAGGGGAAGGAAGAGATTGTGCAATGGGGAGTAGGTTTGACTATGGATGATTTTGTATTATTGTTTTTTTAATTTTTTAATTTAATAAATTTTTAATAGATTTTAGTGTTAAAAATGTTTATTTGAATGGTTAATGAATATTTATGGTCGAAATGATAAAGGTTGGCAGTGAATGTGAACTTTAGGGATGAAAATCACAAAAATAAACATCTAAAGACCAAATGAAAATTAATTCAAACTTAAATGGTGTAATTTTGAACCACTTCTTGATTATTCTGTCATCACTAACATTTTGAAACATTTTTTTAGCACTTAGTACCGAGTGTTTTGAATCAAAGGGTCATGATATCCATAAGATTTTATTTCAAAACCTCTTGCCAGTATTTTGGACTCATCTTAAAGGGATTAGTCCCTGTAATAACCTATTTTGTGTAGGACATAGACTCTATATACCCGAGAAAATAGTCTAATACTTAAAGAGGTTTGAATATCGTCATTTGTCCCAAAAAAGAAAAGAAAAAAATGTTGTTATAAAGACAAGAGTTTAACTAAACTATTTGAAGGAAAAATTTCTCTCCAAACTAATTTGGGGATAAACCCTTCAAATTCCTTCTATATATTTTTATTGGATGTGAATTTTGAAAATCTATCGTGTATATTCTTATTAAGACAAAGTTTAGCTACAAACTCAATATCTTTTTATTGAAGGTAAATTTTGATAAATCCGCCATTGGATTACACCTTCTTCTTATATCCTCCATGCTTGCAAAATTTCTAGAAAATTAAGATCAATAGTTATGTGATTAATAAATTGTTTAAATTGCAAGTTTTTGTATTATAAAATTATGCGTAAAATATAAATTTTTAGATCATATAGTAAATAACATCCGATTGACACAAAATTTGACATGTGTAGTAAAAACATAAAGAACATGCAATTCAACAATTAGATTTTTAAAAATATGTAGTAATATTTATTTTATTGAATAAAGTTGTAACCTATAGCCAACCCAACAACTAAACCACCGCTTGGCCCAGCCTCAACCACTGGTCAAGAAAGTATCACCCAAATACAAAAACCCCAAAACTAAAATTAACAATAACCCATTATAGAACCAAGCAATACCTAGATGAAATCAAAACCCAAAATTAACCAAAACCCAGATTAAATCAAATAAGGACCATGGCGGTGCGACATCAAGTGGGAAGGAATCAGAGGTGCCAGTAATGGGTTGTTGCAACTGGGGCTTGCTTGGCAATGGTGTGATGCTGGAGGTAGTGAGGTTGTGTCAAGTTTGGGATGCTACTGTCTTTCTTGTAAACTTGTGTTTGGTTTAATTGTAGTTTTGATTTGTGTTATTTTGTGGGGTAATTTATAGAAGAAAAATTTGAAGAAGATGATGATGTGGTTTCGGTTCGGGATACGAGAAGAAGAAGAAGAAGTAGCAATGGTGACAATGACAAAGAGCATCAACGACGGTTGAGAGAGAGATTTGGAGGAGAGAGAGGTGACAGGTTGAATGTGGTCTAGAGAAGTGAGAGTTATCTTTAGAGAGAGTGAAATAATAATAATAATAATAATATGAGTAAAATGATTATTTAAATAAAGTAGAGTGTATAATAGATAATCTGATTTGAGTGTTTTGAAAAAGTGATTGCGTAAAATATAAAAAATGAGTTCTTATACTAAAATATACCACAAATTTTGCAAAGACTAATGCAAATGCTCTATAAACCTTCTCCTTAGCTTTTTTCATTTTTGTACGCATCATTGGATTCAATTGTATCCGTTTGCACCCGATTCTCTCTCTCAATTTAAATAAAATTTACAGTTTTTTAAAACCGGGGAAGGAACTTTTTAAACTCGCGCTCTCTCTCACACTCTGCAAAGTGCAAACCCTTTTTCCCCCAAAATCCCAACAAACAAACCGTAAACCAATGAAATCCCAAACCCAAACCCAAATCGAAGCGCCGAATAAGAAGCAATGGTCCTTGCAAGACTTCGAGATCGGCAAACCACTCGGCAAAGGAAAGTTCGGTCGAGTCTATCTCGCCAGAGAAGCCAAAGTGCACTTACATTTCACACTTCCTTTTCAATTTCTAAAGCAATGAGAGAGAGCATTTCCCAATTTGACTCACTTTTTTTTTTTTTTTTTTTTTGAATTTTTGGTCAGAGCAAATACATAGTGGCGTTGAAGGTGATATTCAAGGAGCAAATAGAGAAGTACAAAATCCAACACCAATTGAAGAGGGAGATGGAGATTCAAACCAGTCTTCGCCACCCAAATATACTTCGACTCTATGGTTGGTTCCACGATTCCGAACGCATTTTCTTGATTCTCGAATATGCTCATGGCGGCGAGCTCTATGGAGAGCTCAGAAAACGCGGCTTTCTCTCCGAGAACAAAGCTGCCACGGTATTTCCTCTCTCTATTTGGTTACTGAGAAAAATCAGGAAAGAATAGAAGAAATTTGAAAAAAAAATTGGATATAATTTTTTTTTTTTTGGGAGGACCCAATAATGGGAACTTTCAAAATTTGCTTATTTTTCAAAAGGCCAAGAGCCTTCTAGCTCAACTGGCACCTTCTCGTGTTTCCAACAGATACATCTAGAGTTCAAAACTTCAAATCGCTCATTTCGTAACTATTGAATTTATCAACAACAAAAGAAAGACCCATATTTATTTAGTTTAGGTTCAATGCTTCTTCACGGGTCTCATTAATTAAATTCATAGTAGGACCTACTGTTTAAGTGAGAGTAGCAAGTATTGTTAATGGAGTATTTGAATAATTTTCTGGGTCATTGTGGTTTGCTTCAGTTCAACTATATATGTGGTATACTTTTTGGGCATGATTTTTATGTATTTCTTTATATTGCTGTGTTTAGTTATACAGGTTTTTCTTTTCTATTGTTTAATTCTTTATTGCTTGTGAAATTTAGTACACTGTACACAAATTTTGGTTCTCAGTTACATCATTTGGGAAAGATCCTTATGTATGGTGTATCTCTCTTGTGAATTTTAGTACATTATGAGTCTCACAGTTGGCGTATTGTCATGAGAAGCATGTGATTCATAGGGACATCAAGCCAGAAAATCTGTTGCTTGATCATGAGGTATGCTTAAAAAATCCTTTTGACTTTTTTTTTTTTTTTGTCCTTTTAATTTTACTAGGAACCTGTTATTCATTTTGCTGGCTTAATACTTAACAACTTTAGCCCAAATTCTAAGAAGTCAATTTCGGATTTTTATCTGTATGTTATTGCATGCCAAAATATTCTGGGTTTTAGGTTCAAAAAAATCACCCAAATTTTGTGATGCTACTTTTCTTTTAATAAAATGACCATGACTATATCTTTTTGAACTTCAATTATACTTGGGAATGTCTACGGTATACTGATATGGTACTTATTTACACAGTAAGTAGAGCTATCAAGGGACTATTTGGATGTAACTTTGTTTTGTACAATGTTAAAGCAGAAATTGCAACTGAGGTTGGGCACAGTTGAACAAAACTATGTTTTTGACTCCTCTCTGCTTAATACTTCTATCAATATGAGTACACCAAAAATGTTTTTATTTATTTTTTGGCACAATCCATAGCAGAAATTGCAACTGAGGTTGAACACTCAGGTGCTAGTGCTCAACTTCAAGATGCATTCTGTTTGCTATTGATTAGCATCCACTAAAAATTTTATTTTTACGAATCTCCAAACAGAGACATATTCCACCTTTTCTTCTTCTATTGTTACATATATTTAATAGATATTTGTCAATGATTAGTTGATAAAATTCAATGATATTGTCCCTTAACTTGGACTGATATTAAATATTATTACTGAGGAAGTGCAAAAGGAATTACTGATTTTTTGTTTAACTTGGTTATAACTATATATGTAGGGTCGACTGAAAATTGCGGACTTTGGATGGTCTGTACAGTCAAGAAGCAAGAGACTCACAATGTGTGGAACTTTGGATTATTTAGCGCCAGAAATGGTGGAGAACAAGGCTCATGACTACAGTTGATAATTGGACTCTGGGTATCCTTTGCTATGAGTTCCTTTATGGTGTCCCTCCATTTGAGGCTGAGAGTCAAAGTGATACATTTAGGAGGTAGGGTAGAGATAATTGTTTTAGAATTTTAGTGTGATTACTTTGGAAGAAAATTATGCCATAGGTTGTGTTATTTTTAGTTTGTTATATTGTATTTGGATGTACCAGGATAATGAAAGTTGACCTGAGCTTCCCTTCCACCCCTTGTGTTTCTACAGAAGCCAAAGATCTCATTCTTCAGGTATGTTTGGTCATGGCTGTTTTTATATTTATATCTGGGTGTAAAGTAGTGCTATCATTTGATAGGTATAATTGCATTCTTGAAACTGTAATCTGAAAATATGTGCAGCTTCTGGTGAAGGACTCCTCAAAAAGGCTCTCTCTTCAGAAGATAACAGAGCATCCTTGGATAATCAAGAATGCAGATCCTACAGGTATCTGTAATAAGTAGCATTTTAAACTTCAGAGGTAATTCTGCCATGGTTTTGAGGAATCAACATTGTTGAATTCTGCATCTAATGGTGTCCCCTCTCTCTCTATGTATCCTCCAATCTCTCTCTCTCTCTCTCTCTCTCTATGTATCCTCCAATATCCCTTCATATGGTACACTGCTTGAGAAGTGGGAAGCATTGATTTGCAAACCCAAGCATTGAGGTTCATGCATTATACCGTTTATATATGATAATTCGATGTTCTTTCTCTTGCTCGTGGTAGGTTTGCAACTATGGATTTATATCTAGAGATTAGATTACAAGATCGGCTACATACGTTGTTGCATCTAATTAAGTTGTATTGTTATTAGGTCTAATTAATCTATCATTCCAAGTGTAATGACAAATTGTCCATGCTGGTTTATTTTAATATTTGTAAGGGTTCAGCTTTTCAATGGTTTTTGTTGGTCTACAACCTAGTTGCAATGTCCTATGAACTGCAAACTTTTGATTATTGCTCAGGTGGGAGGTGGAATATAATTGCAACCGCTGTTTTTTATCAACTATACTAGCACCTATTTAGCATATTATTCAAGAAGCCAATCATTGCATGATATGACTCTGCCTATTGACTATCTTCAGTAGAAATGCTGCCTTTCCTTCCATATACAAGCTTGAACTATACGATTTTGGGCAAGTCTTAGTTTTGAATATGTCCAAAAAAAAATTAAAAATCCAAACTTGATGTTTCTACAGTTCTTCAAGGATTCCTAAAAATTTTTGAAGAGGATCTCCAGGCATCCTAGAGATAGGTTCGATAATTTTGGAACAAAACAAAATGACCTGTGCTGTTGTGATATCAGTTTTCTTAGGATTTATGTGGAACATATCCCAGGACTAAACTGAATAATAAAGTTGTGTTCTGCATCTCTATTGAGAATTCATTTCATAGCTTTCTATGCATAAAATGCATTTTGAAAAAAACAATGGGTTGTTTTTAAGGAAATCTCTATTGATGTGTTGATTAATGAATGATTCTTATATGGGTTTTGTATGCTTTGGGGGATCTATTGGTTTATAAATTAATGGCAAGAATATTGTTTTCATTTCTTGAAAAAGTCCATTTATTTGTTCCTAAGTTATTGAAAGGGTTACACTTTTGTCCTTAAACTTTAAAAAAGATCTTATTTTATTCCTAAACCATTGAAAAAAAAAAATTCGGCCCTAAACTATTCAAAAAAACTCTTTAAAAAGTTTAGAAATAAAAATTCAACTTTTTAAAGTTTAGGGACAAAAAAGAAATTCATACGAACTTTAGGGACAAACTATTTTTTTGGCCTAAATTAATTACAAATTGCTTGTGGAGTAACTATTTAAGACACATATTTCCATTAAGACAGTATCAGTTTCTTCATCATGTCAGAGAATGTGTCTGCAGTAAGTGAGCTTGATATGCCAAAAATTTTGGTTTCTAGTAGCAGGTGTAATTTTCACTAACATATGAAAATAGAAATGGATAAGTGAGATAGTGACGTGGCTTTTCTCCATTATTTTCAATTTCTGTTTGTCTCTGTGATATGAAAGTGTTTTTATATATGTTTCTCTTTTTTTTCATATCTGAATGTGGTATAGGAGCATACCAATTATAATTTTGTATAAATGAAGACATTTTGGCTTCCTCTCTTCATGAGCACATCAATTGTAATTGCCTAATTCTCACACACACAGTTATATATAAAGGGGGAAACTGGGATAGAGATGGGGCCTAGGTACAATGGTGATGTTTTGTTGTAATTTGCTAGGGAGTATGTTAGCTTGCCCTATGTGCAAGGGACAGTCCCTCGTGTTGTTTCAGCTGTCATATGTTGATTTAGAATGAGGTTTTAGGTTATTGACCTTTGTGATGAGGGTGTGTTTTCCTTGCTACTTGTTTCTATTGAGTGAAACTTTGTGTATATAATATCAAAGACATGTGAATACTTGGGAAAGTAGGTGTAGAGTTTATTTGAGGTTGACACTAATGATCTAGTTGATGTAAAGCACCTCGTCTCACTCACCCCATTAGAGTCGCAACCTGAGAAAGTAGGTGTAGAATTTTGATGATGACAATCATGATGTCAATAGGTGTAGACGTAGGAGTACTAGCTCAGTTGGTGGTCCACGTTGTAGACATCGTGATGGGAAAGAGACTACTATAGGTAAGATCGATAAAACAACTGGTAAACTTTGTGACTCTCTCTTAGCTGAAAATGTTGGGGACATGGCTCAGTCCTATATAATTTGTCATTGTGTCTTAGAGCACAAGTTGGATGAAGTAACGAAAGGTTCAACAGAATACATGAGTGCATTGTTGTTGTTCCCAGATCCCATTAACAGAGAGGTACAGATGACTTCACAGGGCTCTTATCTTAGAGTCAGTTGGAGTTCATGCGAACCACAACATCCTTCTAGCCTCCTACTCTACAATTTCCCACATATTTCCCAACAAGCTCTGGAATTTACCATCCAAACTATGTATTGCCCAACACACAGCTCCATCATTATGATAGTGGTGCTCAACAAAGCCAACCGAGTGCTCATACATTTCATAATTAACATCACTCATCCTCTGACTTATATAATTTTTGAAATTTGTATCTGAGTGATTCTCATTTTGATGCTACCATTTCTGCATTGATGGTTACATTGGTATGCATGGTACTAGTTGAGATATTCTTTTTATGATATTGCATAATTATGTTAAATGCCAATAGGTATGGCTGAGGCACTTATTTTCCTGTAGAGGTGGCCGCATGGTATTGTACATGGAAGGAGTAGAAAACAATGGTATATGGTTTTATAGATGTCCAATGCATTTGGTATTCTACATTTTGAAACACTATTATGAATGATCAATAATTTGTGTACTTTGTGAAATTGGGGAAGTGTCTTGCTTGCTTCATTGTACAATATCACAGTAATAGTTTAATTTAAATCATAGAACTACCAGTCATTTCAGGACACGTACATCACATTCACACGTACACATGATGCAAGTACATCATATTAAGTTTCTCGTAAGGGACAACAAAGGTGGATTACTTGTTATTCAGCAACAAAAAAAGAGGTGGATTGCTTCTTGTGCATTACTAATTTCACTAACATTATGTATTTTTGTTGTTATTATCTCTGTTATAAATGGTGATTTTATTTAAGTAAATATTATCAACTTTATGCATTATATAACATTGTTATTTCTTGGATTTTAAATGGATGCAAAATTAAAATGCATGTCCATTTTTATGTGTCAAAAAATTTAGGATATTTTTGATAGAGCTAATTACTACCTTTTCAATTGTCTTCATTGAGATAGGAACATGCAAGTTTTATTACTTAAGATAAAATTCTGAGTAAGATTTTTATAAGTTTACAAATGAAAATAATTCTATCTAGTTAAATAAACTAGGAATAATTACATTATTCTCCCCTTGAGGCTTGAAGAAATGATATTTCACCCCAAACTTGAAGGGAAAAACACGTTCCCTCTTTGACATTTGATTAATGAATTTATAATTCAATGGAAATTTTTATTAAATACAAATACTAAAAAAAAAGAGAGTAAGGTTTATTAATATAGACCAAATTTTATTAAATTAATATGCTTAGACAAGTATCTAAATTTCTAACTACAAATTACGATTTGACTGTTTCGTCATAAAACATCTTCTGCATTTTTTTTTTTTTTTGGACAGCAAAAACACAAGTTAACTAAAGCTAACATAACATGGGGGACAATGTCTTCCACCTTTTCAAAGTGGAAAAAAAAGTGAGACATTTTCCGAAATGTTCATACTAAAGTATAAAAAAGAAAGAGTGAAAATGATATGATATTTAAGAGAATGAAATTGACATAATGGGGTATAAAAAATGGTTTTCCGTTAGCGTTTTGTTTTCCTCTTAGTTAGCGTATAGGATTTAAAATAAAATCACAAAAAAAAAAAAAAAAAAAAAAATTTAAAGACAAACTTTGGTTTCTTTTACAAAATCGTCCAAAATTAAAAAAAGAAAAAGAGTGTTGAGTTGGGTCCAAGAGTTTTGCTTCGGCGGTACCGCTCACTGTGACAACGGTGGGGCTCACCCAATCTACGTACTACGTTCAAAATCTTAAATCCCATCTCTACTGTACCATTCAAACGCTGCCGTACCAGGTCCACTAATGAATGAAAAATGTGGGCCCGTCTCCACATAAATAAATTGCAGCTGCATGATCTTGCCACGTGGCTACACCGTCAAATCTAAAATCGGGGAAATTTTTTTGAATTAAGAGAAGTCAAGCTCAAGCGCGCAACGCCTTGAAACATTAAAAAAAGAGAGTAATAATAAATCACGATTTTATACTACAAATCGAGGTAGTGGTGATGGTGGTGGTCCCCACCATGTGGGACGGTGGTTGATGAACTGATGGATAGAACAAAGTTAACATGCTTGCCGGACCCAACCCCAAGCCTACGTCCTTTTCTTCTCCTTCAACACTATTTATAGTTACAAAAAAAAATCTAGCGCACAACCCAACTTGACACAATTTTGACATATAAATTGCAAGTTTTGGAGGGAAAAATAGTGACATGTAGGCCATTACAACCTGGGAAAAATGGTTATAGAAAAAGTTGTGTTATTTTTTTTTTTTTCGATTTTTGAAAGCTCAATAAAGATTAATTCTAGCGTCTAGTTGCACTGGATTCATTTTGATAATGCCACATGTTCATGGTTGGACAAGTAGCATCGTTTTAACGAGTCTAGTGTAATTGGACACAAGACTCAGTCCAAGTCTTTAATTTTAAACACCACATTGCAAATATAGTAGTAATTTTCAAATAATCCTAATAACCAACTTTCTATTATGAGTATTTTAAAAAAAAAATTGGTAAACTAATTTATTAATATACTATATTTTAGTTTTATCGAATTTTTATTATATATTTATTAAATCGTTAAAATTAAATATTGATTTCCATTTTTATTAATATACTGTCAATATTTTTAATTAGATAGATTTAAAAAAAAAAAAAAGTAAAACTCATCAAATCTGCTACATAATGGCTCAAATCAATATTCATGTTTTCATTTATACACGCCAATGATTTTTTATATAAGAATAACAAATTTCATTTATTTATAATTTTAAAAAATTAAGAAACATATTTTAAATTATTATGTTAACATTGTAAAAAGTTTTGGAAATCCTTGTGATTGGACATAATAACATTTTATAAAGATGTATTATAGGCTGTAAACGAACTGAACTTTGTCAAGTAGTGCATATTCAAGTTTGGCTTGTCAAGAAAAATCAAAAGCTTGAGCTTGTAACAAGCCTAAAAATAGTGTTTGAGTTTGAGTTTTAGAAAGCTAAAAAGCTTGAGCTTGGCTTGGCTTGGCTTGGCTTGATTAATTAGTCAAGACAAACTCAAACTTAATATCAAGCTCAAACTCAAGCTCAAGTCAAGTTTTTGAGCTTGAGATTAAAAAAATTACATTATTAAATGCTTAAATCTCTAAAATTAAGAAAAAAGAAAATAGTATACTCATTTTATTATGCATCTAGTCTTACTTATGATTAGCCATTATTCAAATTAATAATTTACATAATTCAATTCATTCATTCATCATTCATTGTTTACAATTTCAGCAATTGTTCAAATACAATTTTTACATTCATGTTAGATGGTGAATGACTAGAAAAATACATGTTTGTAACAATTATGAATGAGAAAAATACTAACATGTTTCATAACTTTACTTTAAATGATTGATGGGGAAGGATCATATGTGGCCTACTTATTTTTTATTTATTTTTAAATGTAACTATAGTCTACAGTGGTTCTTGGTCAGTTTAAAGGGAATGCAAAAATTAAGGTAATATAGGTGGCGGTCTCATGTAGACCATATCATTATTAAGATATGTGTAATGAGTATATTTAGCTAACACATATAAACTTATAAATGAGTCTATGCTTAAAATGTTGTGTATTAAGCCTAATAGCGTACAAGCTTGTTCGTGAACAAATTTTTTTGCTTAGGCTGGGCTTGTTTATTAAACTTAGCTTATTTATAAACAAACAAACATGAATAAGCTTTTTATTGAGTCAAGCCTGAGTTGTTCATGATCGACTTGGTTCATTTACAATCCTAATTATATCTAGCTAGTTTTTTATTTTTATTTTTATTTGATAATATGATAATTGTAGCGTTGGATTTGAAGCTAAATATTTTTGTTGAAAACAATAAAAGATATCAATTTAGCTATAAAACTCTAGAGCATCCACAGCAGTGGAGCTATAAATGTATAATGCTATTTTTTTAGCTCTTATTCATTAAAAACACCTTGCAGCAGTGGAGCTAAATCTAAAAGATTTAGCTCCTCAGCTACAGTGCACATCTATATTTAGATGTGCACTGTAGCACACAGGTAAAAAAAAAAAAATACTTTTTTATTACAATTCTCTCTCCTCTCTAATTAAATATATATTTTCTACTCTCCTCTCTCTCTCTCTCTCTCTCTCTCCGGCTTCTCTTCTGTCTTCCTTCTTCCTCAATTTTTTTTTTCTCTCTCGCTTGCCGCCAAGCTCCCTCATCTCCCTCATCCCTCAGCTCGCCGGCCAACTCCTTCATCGCCGATCTGTCTCGCCGACCCACCCAAGCCCATCGCCACATTGATTCCGACGACGAAGCCCCCGAAGCCGCAAACACTGAAACTCCATGAAGACGACTCCT